>WUAM01000309.1:144962-200788 GCA_024336885.1 Actenoides hombroni
GCTCTAGTGGGAGGTGTCCCTGCCCATGGCAGGGGGGTTGGAACTAGATGACCTTTAAGGTCCCTTACAACCCTGACAATTCTATGATTCTATGACATATTGCCATTTTAACAAGGAACCTGAAGTTTGGTGGATGAAAAGGCTCATGGAAAAGTACAGTCATTTAAAAATTATTAGTAAAAAAAAAAAAGTATGCTATCTCCTATATGCAACAATCATTAAAGATATTAATGTACCAGGAAATTAACATATGCTATTATGTTACACTTAGTTTACAGGACTACAAAAGGCCTTGATTTCCAAGATCACCTAAACATGCCTTTAAGTCAGCAGAAGTTAATCACATGGTGAAATCCTTCTTTCTTTCTTTCATTAACCAAGGAAAAATCTCTGCTGAGGGATCAGGCTGTACAGTGACATTTTCCAAACTCCAGCCCCTCCCTGGGCCAGCCTCTACCCAGACAGCTGTTATGAGCTGGCATTTACAGAGCAGTAGGAAGCCTCCAGTACCTTCCCTTTGCATAGGCCACCTTCTCTACAACCTCATATATTTAGCAGGACAGAGCTATTACTTCATTTGGTGCTGATGGATGGGAAGAAGATAGGAATTCAGTGGAAATAGGTTAGTCACCAGGACTTCAATTTATTTATCCTGGAGATTGAAGAGTAGCCCCAAGGAATTTGAGTTTGGATTTGGAACCCTCTGTGGTCCAAAAGAAACTTTCTAAGGAAAGAAAGTACATATGAAAATGACAAATTAACATAAATACTTTAGACTCCTCCTGACAGGGAGGCATTTCTGACAGTTCACAGAATGAATGGCAAACTCCCTGCATACAAAGCACTTGCTCCATTCCTATAAAGCCTTATCAGCCCCCAAATTTGATACTTTTCCCACCCCTCAGCTGCCAATGACACTTATGGTCTCTCCCCACCAAAGTCCACTCTGGGACCAGAAGTACTTGTACCTGCCCTGCCAAGGGCAGGATACAGGCAGAGCGGATCTTCCCCCACCTCAATCCAGTTCATTCACTAGGACAAACTAGCTGTTTAGCTGTTTCATTGCCGTGCTAATCACATCTGCCTACCATTGGCATTTAACGGAGCGTTACTACAGAAACAATGCAGGCAGGTTTCTGCAGCAGGGTGATGTCACCGTGAACACCCACTGAAGCAGGCAGGGTACCAGCAGGGAACAGGCAGCAGAGAAAGACACTTACTTTCCATAAGGCCTCCCCTGGGCTGCTGGACGAGCCGCATAGTAGTACCGCTTGAATTCGTCCATCCACACCTCTGCGGTGCGCTTGGTGTTTCTGAAGGATGCAATGAAAGACAGGTGAAACCAAGGATGGTGACATTGCCTAATCCATCCCGCTTTCCTCCCATCCTCGTTGGCTTCACACAAACCACCTCTGAGCCAGCCTGCCCTTCACAACCAGAGAAAGTACTCCTCCTCCCCATTACCCCAGAGATCAAACACAACAAGCCGAAGCTTGGGTGAAGAATTCACCATTTCAAACTCAGTTCGATGCTTTGCATCCACCAGACTCAGAACTGAAGCTTCACTTAAGCATCATCTCCCAGGCAGGTGTGCCTGTGGTTTTATTTAGTGTCTGGGATGGAGCTCTGAAAAGTGATGCAAAATTTGCCAAAGATGAAAAGCAAATATTTCCTTAGTGTCAATCCTGTATGGACTCTTCTGATTTGCACTCCTGGATTTCACTGAGGCAAATATTAGCACTCAAAACTTAAGAGAAACCATCTCGGCCACAGTGCTGTAGCATAAATGTCCATCTTCCACATCAGCTGCAGAAGGTTTATGAACCTCAGGAAATCTTCTGTTGACTTCACATGGCTCTAACTCTCCTTGCAAATGGCTTTGTTGCTCCATGCTATCTGCCTATCCCTGTCTGGGTCAGAGGAGTTCTCCAAGCTCCTGCTCCAAGGTAGGCCAGTGCCTCCAAGCTATTCCTACCACACCACTAAGCTGCAGCTGCCACAGGGCAGGCTCTGGATCCAGCCAAGTCACACATGGCCAGAAAAGGAAACAGCCTGCACATGAAGCCTGCACAATATCGAAGCCTGAGCTGTCTCTCATGCTGAAGTAGAGGCTGTGTGGAAAAAAAATCAATATCTGGCAGAATGGTGGAGATATTTTTTGCTAACATCTCTGTTTAAACAGAGGTACCACACAGCATTAGGTTGCCAGAAGCTGCTTCTCCTCTCAGTCTATATATTATAACATTAAGTTTAAGGCTCATAGATAACCCTAAGGTTAATAAAATCCCACCTCCTAATGCCTACAGATATGTTTCTCTCCAGATTGCTTTTCAGGCCCTTGATGCTTAAATCACATTGTTTACACCTATACCTAACCTTTCCCAAAGTGCAAGTTTTATTGGTCTGACTTTCTAATCTCATTTGGGTTTATAAAAAAAAAAAGGGATAAATGCTGAGGCTCGCACCTAGATGGTGATCCAGAGCTCCCCAGCATCCCCAGATGCCTGTGCCTGAGGTGCAGCCAGAAAAGCTGTACCCATTCAAGCTCCCCTTGCTCCTCCTGCAGGTGATGCAACGTAGACTCTACCTTTTCATTCAGGTTTGCAGCAACTCTGGAGGGTAGAAATTTTGCCATGCCAGCCTCTCCTGTAGGAGTCTTATTTCAAGCAAGAGCCCTCCTCATGACTCTCAAATTTGTACCTTCCTCCTTGATGCCAGCAACAACCTGTGCTCCTCACTGAAACGTGACAAGGTCCCCTTCCTGCCCCACACTCTGTGGTTGGAAACTGAATATTAGATATAACTGAGAGATGTAATTTGCACTCCCCCAGTTCATGGTCTCACACAAAGCGTGGGGAAGCTGCAGAGAGCCTGGGTCAGTGGAAAACCTGCTGCAGGTGGCTGGTTCTTCACAAATACTGCCAGCTTTTCCTAACACCGGGAACAGTACATTAAAAAGAATGCCTGGTGCATAAACACACACAAATGCAGTCTAGCTGAGAAAGAGCCCTGCATTAAGTGTAAGTGCCCCTGGTGTTTTTCTCTGACATTTACTTAACAGACAACCTTCAGCCTCATGCTCTAAAAGAGGAGGAAATCGTGCCTGATTTCGCTAGCTGCTCCCATCATCTTTCTGATGCAAATTCCCACTTCTGGACTACCTCCTTCCTTGCCTGCTGTTCCCAAGATCTTAGCCCCTTTCAGCCAGATGTTTTGGTACCTGCAGGTGAGGGCAGATTCAATTCTGCTGGGATGCCCTGGCAGCTCCCGCAGTGCCCCAACCAGCGAGGTGTGGCCCATTGCTGCCCCTGCTCAGGAGGTAGCACAAGCCTGCAGGCAGAGCTGCCCAATCCAGCACACTGCTCAGCTCCTCTCTCCGAAAGGCATCAGCAACCAAATTTTCTGGTTCAGCTGAGCCACACTCAGCCCTCAGCTAAGGTCGCTGGATACTGACAGGCATTGCTGGCAGCCTGATTTCAGGTCACCATAAATGCGTTCTGAGAACCTTAGGGTCTAAACCATTTGCTGTTACAGTAGCTAGTGCTCAGGGGGATGCTGGGGTCATCCCTCCACTTCCACACTGATGAAAGGTACCATATTAGCGTCCTACTTCTGTCATATTCTCAACACTGTAGAAATCCTAAGGGAGAGTCGTACTGACTTGCACTTTCTTCAGCTCAGGAGATTCCTGCCCAGGGATATTTCAAAGTTTTCCAAACAGACTTTCCTCCCTGCCTTCTCTGCTCCCTCCTTGCCACAAGGGAGCTTCAAAAATACTAAGCAATCACAAAACACCTACTTAATGTATGTATTGGCGTTTCCCTCTGGAAAGACATATGGATGTTTCTTCCGGAAGACGTGTCCAACACGGCTGCAGGGGATGATTTCCAGGCTCCCTCCACACATCCACGCACGGAAAGAGATTTCTACAAGAAAAGCAGCTTCAGCATTTTGTCTGTCTGTCCTAGAGCAGGCTGGATCCTGTTGTTACCTCTCACTTCATCCTCTGCCACATTAAACTGGGGTAAATCAATTACCGGAGGGGCTTTCCTAGGCACAACTCCCTTAAAAGCACATTTCAAAGCTTCCTGCGATCTGTTTGAAGTCAGTGCACTTGAAACCTGCCTATTCCAGCCCAGCAGGTGCTATCATAATGGCAAGAGCAAGACAGTAAGTAGGTCCCTTTTAATGCAGCCCCGCTTACATTGCAGAATCATCTTGCCAGTTTTGTGCTCCTGTAATTACTTCTCCACTGCCTATTTCAGAGTCACTTCTCTCCAAAGGGCTGTCAAGTTCACTAGGAGAAGCCATGAATTCTGTTTATTAATGACTACAACCATCATTATCTTTATGAATCCACCATTGATTCTGCAAAGTGAACGTAGAGCTGTGCATCCATCACCTGTCTCAACATGGATAGGAGCTTACCCTGCCCAGCATGTACTCTGGGCCACGAGTGCCAATGCTGTGGTCCAACAAGGCACACACCTTCACAAAAGGGAAGGTTTGTGGCGAGAGGGATTATCCGCAAAACATGTGGATAAGCTGTCAGTATAAGAAATGCCTCCCAGTTGCCCCAAGCTGCTTTCTGGCTGGTCCACCAGACCCTTCTGGAGGAAAATGAGCCTGTGGCACAACCGACATCAGAAGTTACGGGGCTCTTGGCAGGGAGCTGGATGAAATCCTAGCTGGCGAGGTAGGATGGGTGAGCAGAACGGCTGATCTAATGGGTCCATCTGGTCCTAACGCCTGTGAAGCTATGAATCTGCAGCTATATCTGTAGCTAAGCAGAAAGTCATGCTGAGATAGAACCAGCATGGAAAAGAAAGGAAATTTAAAAGGAAAGGCTTCTGCAGGTCTTCACATCCTATTTTAACATCTGTTGACACTACAGAACTACATGTAGCGTATATTTACTCCAAAACTACAAATTCCTTTCCAGTCCAACCCCCCACCACCCTGTCTTTTACCTACAGAAGTCAGACAGGAGGCCACTTATCATCTTTGCCAGCCTGTGCTCCTGGCAGTCCCCTCACATATGCCAGCACAAGGATGACTTTTCCACAGGTTGGATGTTGGCAAGACAAATGCCTGTGGCAGGAAGGCCATTTGGGCAGTATGGACAGGAGTTCTCCTCCTTCTCCACTGTCAGTCCACAAAGCTGCCATCCCTCCAAAAACAACTCACAGCTTCAAGAAACAAAGGAAAATTGGAGCCTGAACCTCCAAAGCCACCTACTCTCAGCACATATGGCTCAGTCTCAAGGTGCACATTGCTGCAGAGGTGGAAGTTGACTTCACTCCCATCCTGGCTCCCAGCACACCCACCTGCTCCCAAGGTGATGGAAGTGGGAGGCTGGCACAGCCACAAAGCCTTCTTGCCTCGATTCACAGGTGCAAAATTCAAGGCACGAGCCCTTCCCCAACAGCTGGCCCTGGCAGAAGGGACCAGCAAAGGCCGGGGTGGGAAAGCACAGTGGGAAGAAGTATTTTTTCCAGAAATCCTCTCCTTTTCCCTTCACTGCAGTGTTTACAGGCAAGAGCTACAACAGCAGCTGGAGCCTCACCACTTTCCCCAGTGCTGGTTATTAACAGGCCAATAAAACGTGCCCTTGTGCCGTGTCCTGGTGCTATATTGGGAGCAACCTTAATCACAGCTGCAGGGAAATGAGATTATGGCAGGATGTGGCCACTCTAAGCTGCTGCGCTTGATTCCCCAAGCCGTGGGGCAGCACGTGGCTGATGCTCTGACTTGCCTGTGTGTCACAGCACTGGCCACGCTGTCAGCATTGCTGAATAAATCAGAAGGGCACCCGATAAAGGGGGATAATCAGCTGAGCAGCCTTGACCCCCAGCATGGCTGCTGCATTGTGCCTTCCCCTCCTCTGACCCTGCTCAGCTGGGGAGAAGGGCAGCTCCCTGAAGTGCTGCACGGGAAGGACTTGCACCATTCGGTCCTTGCCTGCTCTTAATTTAAAGCCTAATGAAGAGCTAGGCTGAGGTGATCTCGGTGTGTTGTGAACTGCAACAAGATCACGGTGCTGGGGGGGCAAATGAGTAGCTTGAGCTATCTGTTCCAGTCCCAGCAGAAGCAACTAAAGCATAGGTTTCAGCAAGTAGGGATGACCCGTGGAGCCATCCGTGGCAGCTAACAAACAAGGTCTCTAGACAGGCAGCCAAGAACAAAATGCCTCAGAAGGAGGTAAGCTGAGGCACCAGTGAAGGTATGGCATGGAGCCAACTCAAAGGAGCAGGAGCTGACAGCATGCTTCACCTGACCCTCGAGAAGTCTCCAGAGTGAGTGGCCCCTCCAAGGAACCTGCAGGAGAGATGTGAGCTGTACGTGCTGGGGTGTGCCAGGCTTGCCCCTAGCTTGGCAAAATATTTCTAGCACTCCTTGCTGGCCTGCAATTCCTTCTCGCCAATCCACCTACAGGGGATTAAGTAAATTTAAGAAGTAAAACACCTACAATGTCCTTCCTCAAACCCAAATACACTCGCTTTTCTTTTCCCTGAAGTCTCCAGCCCCCTCTAGCTGCCTAGTAAATAACATTAAAGGCAGCAGCGGTGCTCCTCAGGACCAGAGTACTGCATCCCCTCAGGATTAAGCTACCAGAGAAAGCACGGTTCACTGCAAGTGCCCAAAATGAGCAGTCACTCAGTGAGCTTTTGCTCTCCATCACCTGCCCAAGGCCAGTGAGGTGACAGCTGCCCTTGCCTGTGTGCAAAGGAGAGGTGGGACACACTGCCTTTGACTGCTGCTCTCGCAGGAGATGCTGTGTTGAGCTGGGCACACTTCTGCTCGCAGGACGATAGGCAAGAAGGGTTCCTTCAGGCACAGCCTCCCAGGGCGTGGCACCAGTAAGGGAAGCCTCATGCTCAGTAGGATGGGCCATAACCACGCACAAGGAGCACAACGACTGCCACTGCCGAGCACCGGACAGCCTGCTGGGATGGAGCTTCCCCGGGAGGGCAGGCTGCCCTGTCACTGTTCATCTTCCAGGAGCAGCTCAGGCTGGTGCTTGTCAGAGACGAGTGACAAGCAGAGACAGACAGCAAGTCAGGCATGGCACAGCAGTCCCTCTCCTCTTGTCTAGTTCCCTTCTTGAATGCTTTGTCTGGACCATTGATCCAGTGGGGGAGGCAGGAGGGCTGCCACTCCCCTACTAGGTTTCCTCCGAGCCATCCCACTCAGAGAAGCAGATGTTTTGGGTCAGTCTGATGGCAAGACACCCACCCACAGGGAGAAAGCACAAAGGAGAGAGATCTTACTGCGCAATGAGATATAAATAAATAAAATACACTAGAGGAAAAAGGCATGTGAAGGAAACTGCAGTGCCAGGCAGCGGATGGGTTACTGCAAGGCAGCAGCATCTGTTCCCTTGGATGACTGACAGCATCGCAGTATGTGTTAAGAGACAAGCTCCTTCCTTCCTTCCTAGCCATACTCCCCAGAGGTGTGAGCTATTAAAGCCAGGTTCTGATCTGTCTCCCTGATGTCGAGTGCCTCCCCCTCCTTTCATGGATACAGTCTATTGCTCCGATCTGCAGTGTTGTTACAGCTTCAACGAGAGAACAGCCCAGCCTGATCCAGCTCCACTTGACATGGGGGACAAGGGAGAGGCTGTTACCTCCTCCATGCACCCTCTAAAGTCTGCATGCAGGAGATTTCTTAAAGCCCATCTTGCCCTGTGATTAATTGGCAGAGGTAACTGAATTTATGTCAGCTCTTAATGTGTTTGGTTTTGTTTGTGGTTTGGTTTTTGGTTTTTTTTACGCAGGAAAAATGACAGTGTCAAGGAGAGGCTGGCTGCGCTCAGCCATCTAGGGATACAGGACTAAGTAAGCAGTCATGTTACTTTGCCACCCGCTTGCAGCATGTTGATGGAGCTACTGTTTCAGGCACTCTCCAGATTCAGGGAGGCAATGGAATAAGACATGTCTTCCCTTTATTAGTAAGAAAATAAGATCAGGAAGGAATAGAAGGGGGTGTGTGGGATCCTCTCATCTGTTGGTAACACCAAAGCTGAAAACTCTGTGGTTTAGGGTATTTACCTATTGGAAATAAAGCAGCATAGAAGTCAGGGAGTCCTGAGTACCAACAATTGTTTACTTCCCATCATCCATGGTTACTGGATCCCTTACTCACCTGAGACCATAACCTACAAATGTAAGTGAGGGAAACCATGCAGAGCATTCGAAGCGAAGTCAATAGTTACCTTCTATCCATCTGGCATGACTCAGGAAGATAAGCCAACACAGCAAAGCACAGAAGGAAGAAGAGTGAGTGACTCACCAAAGTTCTCCCCACCCCAGATGTCCATGGCACTGTCGTACTTCCCCAGGTGGTTGAACCAGGCTTTGTCAATCACAAACAGCCCCCCGGCAATGATGGGAGTCCTGCAGAACAGGTAAAGGAAGAGGAGACACATTCTCAAACATTGCTGCAGGACCTGGATGCACAGAAGCAGCCCTTCCCTTTGCCTCCTCTTCCATATATTACCTATGTGTCTCCTCACCAAACAAGGACAACACACCTCAAAAAGCATCTGAGCCTTTCTTTTGGCTGCCTTGATATTTTGCTGTCAATCATAAATTGCCTGGCACTTAATGACTGGCTAATGCACCCATCAGCACAGCTCCTACAAGCCCAAAGTTCACAGCCCTGATTGTAGGCTTCAGCATCAAAAATGCACTTAGCACTCAGGGGGGTTATTCACTCAGATGGGCTTTTTGCCTGGAGTCAGCCTACTAAGAGCACCATTCCACTGGGGAGGGGAAGGCAGAGCCAATTCAGAAGGGCTTTTTAAAAGCCATCACTAGCTGTGTGATCTTTATTTCAAAATAGGGTTATTTTTCATTCTTTAGATTAGCTAAGAAAACTGCACAGGGAAGGTCCGTGGAGGAGGAGGGGGCAGACCCAGGAGACAGCTTGAGGAGACTTGACGTTTACTGGCACAAGTCCCGTCTCCATTTCATTGCAGACAGTGTGGATGCCTCAGCATACGCCTGGGAGGAGCTGGGGTGACTGCTGTGCCCAGGCTAGTCTCCACACTGCCCTATGTGGCAGGATGACCAGGAATGCAAGGCGAGCCTTCGGGAAGCCAGCAAGAACCCCTGTTAACAACAGCATCCAAAGGAGAAGCAGTGCTTTGCTCCCCTGTGAGCTTTCTGAAGCCCTGAGCTTCCCCTAACACTTGGTCTCCTCCGTGCCACACATCCCAGCATTTCACAGCTGGGGATGCAGACACCAGCATGGGGCTTGCTGCCAGGAGAGATTTTCAGCAGAATGAAGGACTCTCTCAATCCCACGGCATGAGGACAGATGGCATCTCTCCCATTCAGTTCTGCTTATCTCTGCTGCACATCTTGAATTTCTGAGGAAGCCTTCAGTGAGGTCCAGAAGAGCAGTGTTGATCTGGAAAGGCTGGACTAGATACCACATTTTTATCAAGGGGGCTGAGGACACTACCTTATTTTCATATGAGAAGCAGGAGTCCAGAGCACTGTTTTTTTTTCCTAAGCACATTTAGCCTCCTTAGCACTACCAAAACACAAATAACCATAAGTATATCCCTTCCACCTTTGTAGCACCCTTAGGCTTCAGTGTTGGCAGGTAAAGCTGTACTGCAAAACCCAAGCTAGCCAGGAGTTTGCTATAGTTATTAGAAGTTCAGAGCTGTCCTAGAAGGAATATCACCATGCTATGGTGCATGGTGATACACATGAGGTCACACAAAATCCCTGTCCTGCCCCACATTCCTCATGTGCCTCCTTCCCCCTCTTGACTTACTTAATGGGTTCGGTGGGATCAAGTCGCTTGGCTTTCTGCTCTGGGGAAAGCTGCTCCCATTTGAAATGAAGACTCCAGTCAAAACCTAAAACCAAAGCAGAGAAGTACCATGGGGAAATTAGAAATGGATATGGATTAGGAGGCAATACAGGCTGCAGAAGCCATGTTCGACGGAATACTTCCCCCACTTTCAAACGACTTAAGTCATGAAGATGCAGCTTTTGAGAGAAAAGTCTAATGACTAACGTGTTTTACTACTGCACATGAACCAGAAATAACACATTGCATTACAATTGCAAAATCAAGCACTCCAAAAGCAGGAAAAGTCAGAATTAAAGCTGCTGCTGAAGCCTCACTTTGTCCCCCTGTGCACACAGATACACGCTCTGATGGATACTGTGTGCCACAAATAGCACAGGCATACTAATAAGTGCTACAGTGACATCCTCTGTTTGTTGCCTAGACATCCCCTGTCTCCTCTTGTCGGCAGTCTGGCTTTCAGTGCTGCCAAGGGTGGCTTCAACATGACCCTTCTTTCCTGCTTGACCGCCTTATCCACTGTAGCAAACACCATTCCTCACGCCACGCTCACCTGTCTCTAAAATAACTTGGAAACAGACAGCGGGGAGCACTGAACACTGCTAATACACTTTGTGCAAGATAGCAGGAGCCAGCAGTGTGGTGCAGAGTCACCAGCTCCTTGGGCCAGTGCATGTTCACACTACGGGATGGATGTCTATGGGGCATGCACATGGCTTGGACTTACCGCCTCTGAGGTCCGAGGAAGCCGCCACATAGGCAAAAGTGTCCAAGTTGATGATGTCAATAACGGGACTGACCACTCGGGTGGAATCCTGGAAAGCAGATGCAAAACAACCCATGACTTCAGATGACATCACTCAGACTGGTCAAGATATGCTCTAAACTCCTGGAGACACCAGGCGGCTGGAAATCTTGGTGCCATTCTGGTTTGTCAGGGACAAGTGCTCATCACTGCATCCTCCTCCTCAGCCACCACATCAGTTCAACCAAGGAATTAATGGCAGCAGCACCGAGTGGCAGAGGTATTGCTGGGAGCCAGGGAAGGCAGGCACCATCTCTCCTGGGAAAGAAAACTGAGTGCTGCCTGGCTGCTGATCTAGAGTCTCTCACCAGCTTTGGCTTCATCCACAGTCTCTCCCTCTGCATGCTGTGCATGTACTCAGCACCAAACTTGGATGGATGCAAAGGTCTATCTGCCTTTTGCAAACCCACCAAAATATTCCCCTTTCACCTCCTTTAAATACTTCTTACTGGATTTCAGACATCAGGCGACAAACAGGCAGTTGAATGACAGAGGAAAACCACAGCCAGTCAAGCAGCTTAACACCAGGGATTTTTCACATGTACAAACTATGGGGATACAGTTAGAGTTTTACCAAAGGTGTGAGAGGGTTAAATTAAAAAAAAAAAAAAGATCTGAATTATTTTAAATAGTTGGTGATGATTTAATTAACATCTTGTTATGGGCAAAGAGATTATACCAACAGTTACGAACAAAATATCTACAAGAGGAAGAGAAACTAACAGCTTTGACTGGTCTCTTATCTCCTTTTTTCTTTTCAAAAATCCCAAACTCCAATTATAGCTCAAACTTCAAGCTTTTACCCTCCCTAGATCGAATCATTTTTCCCCACCATGAAGAGGAAAGCAGCTGAGCACACAGGGGGCTCCGAAAAGACACTGTTTTAGAAACCGGTTCTAACAAAGAACTATTCAAATGCAGCTGTAGGAAGAAGCAATCAAAGGCCACGGACTAGAGTTCAGGTTTTCCAAAGCATAACGAATACTTGGTAACAACATCAAGTCTCATACTGCATGGAGAAACTCAAGTCACATCCCAGTGCGATGAGCCTTTCAAACTCATCATAGCTGCTGCATCGTGTCTCCCCCAAATCGCCACAGCTCAATATACCCAAGCATCCTTTAGTTGCCTGAGGGTAAGGGAAAGGTTTCAAACAAAGCATCTATCTGCTCTGTGTACTGAACGCTGCAGGGAAAAGATCATATCTAGTCAGTTAAAACTTGCCTATTAAGCATCTTACTGGTGAGAACTTCTAACTAGCCCACACTCATCCCCAGTTTCAGTTCCACACATTCCTCATTTCACGGCACAACTTCTTGCAAGAAAATCTCCTTTGCTCCTTGTCTGAGGGCATTACTGCAGAGTGCTAGCAGCTTGCAACAGCACAACCTTCTCCCTGCCATAGCATGGGGACATTTATATTTACCCAGCTTTCAGGAAGGTCTCTCTGACCCTCAGTAGAAAAGCACAGCATGCTCAAGAGCACAGTGCTGTTGCTATGATTTATTTTGGATTGAGCACCAGATCTTATTATAGCTTCACCTTTCTATTTTTTGATACCCTCCCATGCCATTGTTAATATTAACAATACCCAAATCTTCAATCCTCTTTCACGTGAAATTCTCAAAAGCTTGAGAATACAGTTCTCCAATACACTTTTCAAACAACCCAAATTATGGAACTAAATCAACAGGAGAAAACTCTGAAAGTGGTCCTGAAGACCCTGAATAGATTTCAGCGTTGTTCAAGGACCCTGACTGCAGTTTGTCTCCCAATCTCTGCATTACAACCTTGTAATGATCACCAAAAAGGGCCATGGTTGCTCCTCCGGCTGTGCAGCAGCATTAGACAAGGCGAGATGTCCAGGTTGCCCCTCATCTGCCTGCCCCTGCCCCAGGAGAGCATCAAATGGGAGGGGATGCCTGAGCTGGAAGTGGAGGGGGTCACTTTCTACTGGTTCATCCAAATGCCATTTGCAAATTCAGTTTTGGGGCAAGCTCATTGAGGCATACTGTAAAACCATCGTAGGCTGAAAAACTTCATTTTTTAGAAAAGTTATCCAGTCAAAATGCGCCATTAATGCCTTTAGAGATAATCGGTCTGTAAGCAAGAACAAGAGCCCGTGCCCACAAACTGCCAGACACGGCAGTGAAAAACACCCGCTGCCGCTCCTTGGGATGTGCACCCTCCCACGCACAGGTCCAGCGCTCCCCAGACCTCCCCCCTCATTGCTTACTCTCAGACTTTCTAGTCCCAGTTGTTTCCAAACCCACGTGCTGGGCATGCGGTGCTCACACCCGAAAGTGTGCGTGGGCCTGAGGAGGGGTGCCATCAGCGACCAGGAAAGCTTGATGTGGTGCTCAAGGGGCACCTTCACATGTGTCCGTGAGGGTGCATGGTGGCACACACACAGGTTCTGGCTTTTCCCGCCAGGGAAAGCTGCAGGAACAGCTGCTCTGCCCAAGGAAATAAGAGAGAAGCAACGCGCAGGATGGCTGGTGGTGGCGAGAGCCAGCCACTGCTCCTTTGCTTGAAACTTCAATCACATTAGCTCAAAGCAGACTGCTCCTAGCAGCAACACGGTAAGAAACTGCTCTTTCTAGGTGGCTAATCCTCACCGAAGCTGTAGGACTGGGAAGCCATCTCTTGAAGGCAGCCTGCAGGTGGCAGCAGTAACATTTCATACACTCCACTGATCAATATTTTAACCCTGATGGAAAGGATGGCTACGGTGGGCCTGGGAAGGAGGATGCTGAGGACTCTCTGCCCTTATCTTGCAGCTTTTGTGAGCAGTTAAAGAGCAAGCGAGACCCCACTTGCTTTGCATGTCCCTCAACAGCCTTGGTAGCTAGTCTCCCTTGCTGCCTGGGCTGCAAGACACTGGGCAGGGTAAGTGCAGCAGAAGCAGCAGTGCAAACTGACAGAATATCTTACTTCCAGCTGGAGAAAAATTTAACCCAAAAGAGCAAATAAAAAGAAGTTTATGGAGGTGACATGTGTATCTGATGCTATAATTCAGACCATGATGCAGTGAAACTCCCATGGCAGTGCCACATGTGGCATCCACATTTTCCTAGCCCACAGGTATTGAACACGGGGCACACACCTGGAGCTGAACGGGAAAGCAGCTCTGCCTGCTCCCTTCCTGCCACCGCCCCTGTCCTTCTCCTGCCAAAACACATCTGCCCAGGAAAGAGGCAATTGCTCTGGATATTCGCCACCAAAGTAACAGCAGGGCTTCAGCACAGAATGAGGAATGCCTGCCTTAAAAAGCTCAGAGGAACAAGTGATGCAGTAAATTTAGTGGTGAATCCCACCTCAGGCAGGCCGGCTATAAGGCTTGAGCAGGGTATCACAGCACATGTTCTCATAATTCCACTGGAGCTACGATCGATAATATGAAAAGGCCATTTTCATTATACTATCATTTATCAGCAGCACTGTGGCCAAGCCTGCAAACCCAGGTTGGGACCTCTCCTGTGCTGGTTGTGATATGAGCACTAGCAGCACCAAATGTCCTCTCTCACCACAGAGAGACCTGACCTGGCGCTGTGCCACCTCTCCACCCATCCCATCGCTGCTGCACAGAGGGATACACAGTCCAGCCAGCCCAGCTATCACATATAGAGGTGTGAAAAGCAAGACACCGTGGATGAAGTGTACTGTGAACACCAGTTGAGGGGGTTCCTCTGTAACTCACTGCCTTGGCTTCCCCTTGCTCCTCAGCTGCCTTTATTTCAAAGTAATCCATTAGTTTAAAAATTGCCAAGTAACAAATCCTAGCAATCCGGAGCCAGAGGTGTAGCAAGGGTGGAGGAACAAGGCACAGCAAAAGGGAAAGGACCATGCATCTGTGTCGGAACTGAAGGCTGCATGTTGCCAACAGGTCACCAGCACAGAGCTCCCTCTGATTCTAGTGACAAGGAGCCAGGAGCCTCTATGCACACGTCTGGTGAGAGAGTTGCTGCTGGAGAAAGGCAAATGTCATTGTCTGCTCCAAAATCAGCAGAATTTAAATCCTATTAAATCAATTTATTAGCACTTAATTTGCATGAAATTAAATTCGGCCCCTATTCAAGGAGCCGTCACTCCCTTAAATCATCTGCACTGAGCGTTTTTACATGAGCCTAATTAAAAACTCTGCTGGAGCACTGCCCACGTATTCCCCTTTCACCACTCAACCTATGCTTGATGGTTAATGCCCCACTGACTCAGGAGGCACCTCGTCTGACCCACCCACATGCTCTCCCAGTCAAGGAGACAACCCCACTTTGATTCTGGGTTTGAGGATGACCAACAAAGACCATGTTGCACCCCAAAACCTCATGGCTTTCTTGCTCTGATGCCTTTATACAGTTTGTCACATTTGGGTGGTGATGCCCACAGAGAAGGAAAAGGAGGTGGACATCAGCAATGCATCCCCTGAGTGTGGCCTTGATTGCCTCTGGTCTCTCAGGAGCACTCACCTCTTTGATCCTCTGCAGCAGAGGCAGCAGCCAGTCCTTATTCACCTCGCAGTGACTATCAAGGAAGGTCAGGACTCCTGCTTGTGCTGTATCTGCCCCTCGGATTCGGGACCGGATCAGACCTGTTCAGGGACACACCACATCAGCTGCTGCCCTGATGGATGGGCAATGTCCCCAGGCTCCTCCAGCACGGTCTCCTGCACTCATGTGTCTCCTGGGTTGTGACCCACTTAAATCCCACTTGGATAAAACATGGCTCGGGTTCATTGCCTCCTTCCTGGTGCTGCAAGGCACACAAACGGTTTCCCAAGGTCACCAAAGCAAATAAATGGCTCCACCTAGATTAATGATTTATGGCTTTTATGCCAATCCTTAATTTGTGCAATTATTTCTGCTGTAACCTTCTGGGGCAAAACACAACTTGAAATACTTCCATAACCCTCTGCAGGTAACAAATCTAATGTAGACCTAAGCCATCAGGGTATGGGCCAGGGGAGTTGAGGGTGGGATCACCCTGTGCCAAAATTAGGCTTTTCTTAGACTGTTGACTTTCTCTTGCTGTGCCCCTTTCTGTGTCCCAGTGACCCTAAGATCTCTCTTCCACTCTGAGGGCACTGCTGATCTGCAGCTCAATGAGAACACATTTCCCACCATGGAAAGAGGTCAGGCTCTCAACTTGCTAAGAGCCCACTTGGCTCATAAGGGCCCTGATAGTGAATTTGGAGTCCTTCAGAGCTGGAGATGGATTGCTGCATGTGCTTGTGAGAAAGAAAAATGAACAAAGAGGGAGGTCAGGGAAAACAGCTGCACGCATGGATTTCACACCGGACTCTTAAACAAGATCACTGCATTCTTTAAGAAAAGATGCTCTGTGTCTATTTATACAGGAGTCAAACTGGCTTTCCAACACTCCTCCTGACTGCTGCTGATGCTCAAGTGAATTGCAATGTAAGAAAGGAGATGATCCATTGGCAAATAGGAGGACAGGCAGGTTGCTCAAGGGGAGCAGAGCATCTTGATGAAGTACAGAGAGCGATAATAGGAGAGGAGATAGGGACAGAGAAAGAGAAACAGAAGGGTTTCAGAAGCAGCCACACTTCTGGTCCCTGCAGGAGGCGGTCAGTGACTTTAATGTTAAAGCTCCCTAGAAGTAAGGGGACAAGGAACAGCCTCTGAGCAGTAGGGAGAAGGACAGAAGAACGAAGCCTGGAGCAATCCAGCATTTGAGGTCACCTCCTGCAATGCAGGCTATCCCCATAGTCTCTCTGCAACTTCCAAGACCTTGGGGGTAGGCACAGTCTGGTCTATGCACCCTAGTCCTCCCCAGATCCTCTGAGGCAGAGAGCTTCAGTGACCTACTAAGTAAGGTAAGCCCTCCAGGCTGGATTTCCAAATCCTGACTGCTTTATAAAGCACCAACACCTCCAGGTCCATCCAGTGTTAGGAGTGGGCACATATGTACCCTAATAACACAAGAGAGAAGGGTGAGAAGGAGGTGTAGACCTATGGAGACCTCCCCTACTCTCCTGACCACAGATATGCCTCTTACACCTGTGGGGGGGTGATGCCAGAGACCTGCAGAGCTGAAACCTCCTTCAGAAAGAATCCACAGACAAACCCTCTGCACTCCTCAGTCTTCCTAACTTGACACAGACCTGGACTCACATCTTTGATTCTCAGCATGAAAAAAAAACTTCTTTGTTTTTTGTTTTCCTAATGCTGCAAAGCAGGACTAGAAAACACCCATTCAGACAATGGGGAGATGGAAAATATCTCAGAAGGTTGCCAGCAGCAGCCCAGTAGGGCATACATTCATCCCCCATATAGCCCTTCTTAATCTTTCAAATATAATTCATTATTTTGGGGAAAAAAAAATAAAAATCCCACAGAAGCAGCAGGAGCAGATCTCATCTCTTTCATTAGAGCAAACATCTTTAAAAATAAGTCCCGGGGCTTTGTTTTGCCTGTTCTAATTTTCTGGCTAATAAGCTACAGCTGAGCCTCATTGGATATCTTAATAGTCCCATCTTCTTCAGTGAGAGAAGGGGGATCCATTTCAAATCTCAGCCCTTATCACATCTCCTTTTATCAGGGTCCCCCCATCCCCAGGAGCTGCTGGCCTTCCTTATGGCCCATGCCACAGATGTCCCCAACCCACTCCATCACTCATGCGCTTCCTGAAATCTGGGTTCTCCTCCTGGGTCGTGGGCAGGTAGCTCTTACCTTCTCGACGTCCATTCCTCAAACACTTCACCTTGGGGAGCTTGCCCAACAAGCGGCAGTCATCAGCTTGGGAAACACAAAGGGAAGACACATCACCTGGCAGCCCTCAAGTGGTAGCTCTGGAAGC
This sequence comes from Actenoides hombroni, assembly GCA_024336885.1. NCBI lineage: Eukaryota > Metazoa > Chordata > Aves > Coraciiformes > Alcedinidae > Actenoides > Actenoides hombroni. Next base: position 162,415 of record WUAM01000309.1, read on the forward strand.
AGAAGTGGTCCCAGAGGAAACTGGGAGCAGGGAGAGGACCCCATTGTGGACTAGTCGGTGGCTTGTTAGGGTGACGGAGCTGCTGGGGCACAAAAGTCTTGCCTCTCAGGTCACACAGTGTAAATCAGGACTGACAGAGCAGCAGTTTTCATAAATATAATGTAAACCCAGCAGATTTACACTGAGAACAGCTGAACTGAACTATAAAGTCAGTGTAGAAGAGCTGTGGTTAGGGTCAGAGTTTTTGCACATTATGTAAATTACTATTTTTGGTAGCTGCACAGCAACATATAAACTGTTTGGTGCATGTCTGCCTGGCAGGACAGAAGCCTCCTGAGGTGGCCTGCAAGCCCTGAGCAAGCAGGAAAGGACAGTAAAAGAGAACCCCATGGAGCAGCTGGGAGCTCCTCATGCCCAGGGCAGCAGCTCCATGGGGCAGAGAGGCCCCACAGCCACCCACACCCAAGCTAGGGACATCCTAGAATCCTACATGCAGCTGCGGCTATTGCTCTCTCCCTGGTGCTGCCTGCAGCCCCAGCATCCCTCCTTACCCAGATTTCTCCCAGCAAGGGCTGGGCCTGCAGTGTACCCATCACAGCCTCCTCTACCTCTGCACACCCAAGCCATGACCTCCACAACTTCTCTGTACCTCCACAACTTCTTCATGCCTCTCACAATGTCTCTGCCTCGTCTTCCTCAGCACTATACACACATATGCGTGCATTCCACCCCTGCCACTAACTCTGTGTGCCCCCGTGGACCTCCAAGTGCTTTCATCCCCTCCAGCAACACTTGCTGACAAGAGACATCATCGTACCTGTATCCCAAACTTGGGTATGGACCTGCATTGCTCTGTGCACACCAGGGAAGCAGAAGTGGCAAGGGTTGGCTACAGAGCTATGATGGAAGTGTGCTGGGAAGAGCAGGAACCCACGTGCAGAACGACTGCATCCCAGCAAATAAAAGGTCAATGCACAGACAAAGGTGAGAAATGAGACATAACCAGGCATGAGATAAAAGCACCAATTGCTTAGGGTGGGTTGCAAGAAAAAAACTGACCATGTGTGTATAGTGTATTATGCAAATACATGAATTTTATGTAAATATATGCAGACTAGATGCCAGCAGGCTCAGACTATCACAGGGAAAGAGATGTAAGACAGCTGAGAAGTGCTGATTTTGAGTAGCCAAGGGGCTGCTCTAAGTTTGGCAGGAAACAGGCTCTCCCCTGGCGCCCCGGGAATGAGAAGAGCTTAAACCCAGCCCTACTCCTTCTCCAAGGCTCATGCCACGGGGCGTGCTGTGACAGCGAAACTGTGTTTCTACAAACCTTTCTCCTTTCAGGAAGGCAAGCCCTTTGTCTATTTAGCTAAATATTTGGCATTTGCTTCCTCCACCCTTCAAAAAGCCTGGTCTGCTGTACAACAGGGCAGCTCGAGTCCTTGCACCTACTCCTTTTCTCCACCACAACTGCCCCACTGGTCCCCAGGCTTGCCTAGCCTGGCCTCCCGTGCACTGGAGATTCTCCAAAGCTCACCATAATCACTTCCCCTGGCTTCAGTGACTCCCCAGGGAGGTGTCAATGCCAAGAAGTGGGTCTTGTGTGAAATCGGTCCCTAATGCTCTCTGAAGCAGTGCCTATTTATAACACCCAAGAGCAAAGCATAGAAATTTTTTCTTTAAAAATCCTGTCTGGCTTTGTTTTCCCATTTCCTAGTAAACAGCTACATTTTGCAGCTCCTCGAAATGTAAGTGCCACAGACCACTCAGCCTAAGCATATTTTATCATCCTTTCTATGCCTGAGACAGTTTTTTTTCAGCATTTACTCTCAGCACCTGGATCTCCCACTTGCCCATCTCACCAGGCAAGGTCTTTAGCTGGGATGGTTCCCTGTGAGCCCCCAGGGCTTCCAGATACTGATTTCTGCTGGAGATCAGACCTATAGATTTCACTTGAGTCATGCTATTAACCAGGTGAGAATGGCAGAAGGACGTGGGCTGTCTGTGGCACACAGTGCTATTTGTGGTGCATCTCAGAAACAGGCAACCCATGCAGGAAATCCTCCTTACATGCGTGAAAAAAAGAAATCAAGAGTTGCTGGCCACCTACATGAATGTATGCAGAACATATGCACAGATCAGAAGGGTCAGACTATCATTATTCTGTGTAATTCCTGTGGTGTCAACCCAGAATTGCTCCTGGCTGCAGCTGAAAGCCAGATTAAACACACCACAGCTGTGGCAGGATATCACCAGGAAAAGACTGGATTCATGTCTACTAGGCATAAAAATTATTTGCCATGCACTTTTCTTGTATTATTTTCAGGAGAAGAGGTTTGATCATTTGGAATTTGAATTCTCCACGCGGCGATGAGAACTCGGCACAGCAGGGTTTGCTCTCCGCACCTATGGAGCTTTAAATTTCCTTCCACTTGGACAAACTCTTCTCTCCTTTCTGCCTGAATCACAGTCTCTCACAGTCTCTTTAAGTTTGGCTCTTTGCTTTTAACATAGAAAGGGTCACTTACGATCATCACTGAAGTCATCCACTAGTATGATTTCATGGACGAGGTGCACTGGGGTGCGGTTCAGCACGCTAAAGAATGAAGAGAGAAAATCCGTGACAGTGCTTGAGCAACTCAACAATGCAGCAAACAGGGTGGGAAAACCTAGGAACCAAACCCTGCCAAAGCACAGAAGACCAGGCTTGGAATTCCAGAAAGGATATACTACATAAGACCCAGAAACCACCCCCCAGTAACTTCCAGTGCCTGGCTATCAGCTCTCTGTACCCTGACCAAAGAGTCAAGAGCCCAGTATTCTTGGGAAATAGCCAAGACTCACCCTTACCACCTTTTTGAGCAAAAGCAGAGCACCACATAATGCCAGGAGAAACCAGCTTTTCAACAACATGCACATCACACCAAGATTCATAACAGGGCTGGAGGCAAAGTTGACGTCACTGCGCCACCTCTCCCAGGTCTAATGATACGGTGTCCACCAACAGCAGGGCCAACACAGAGAAAATGACCCAGCTCAAACCCATCTTTACAGAGCTCACAGCCACAGTAGAACAACTCCTGGTTTTATCCGTAGGCTGACTGCCTTTCAGAGACTGCTGAGAGGATAAGAGCAGGGTTGGAGCCCGCCTATTTAATGAAAGAGAGAGAGGCTGGAGGATGTGGTTCACAGTTCCCTTCAGGTGGATAGACACTGTGAATTGTGGCTGAAAGCTACAATCATCTCTTAACTATGCCACCAAGGATTTTTCTGTTGTTATTACTACTATGTAAAAACCTAGATCTGCTCTTCTGCTTTCTTGCATGATGCAGAGGTTGGCAGACCTTGCTTAAAATCTTGCCCCAGCAAAGAGTCAAGGCTGACTTCTTGAAGCAGAAATCCCAGGGCATCCCAAAAATCTCGTAAGTGCTTGACTTGGGCTTTGATAACGCCAGTTGGGTTGTACGGGCTTTTCCAGCATTTAAACTTCTTTGCCTTCATCCTGAGCATGGTTCCTTTTTCACACAGGACTTAAAATACACCCCCCAAATTTCACATGTGAGTCTGCCTTCTGGTGTGGGTTAGAAATCTCCTGTTGGCAGAAGAGGGCAGACAACCCGGGGGCTAACAACCTTGAAGCCCCTGATACCTGCAGATCCTTATTGACAGGTTTCTCTGGTCTCTCAGGCTCACAAAGCTCTGGCAAAATTCACAGAAGTCTGGAAAACCACATCCCTGGCCCTGACCCCAGTCAAGAGAGTTCTGAAGGGCAGGATCCCTGGGGGACCTGGATGCTCAGGAGCCACAAGCCCAGGTAGCAGGAACCTGGAGGGGTTTCATGGCAGCACCCTCAGGTATGTGAGGACATTCAGCCAAAGGGCTGTATTTTTCCAATTAAACCTTCTTGATGAGAAACTGCAAGTCCACCACACCACAGAGGGCTTGGAATATCTATGCCTATTTCCAGGTGTCTGCACTGGTGTACCCTCACCTCACCAGGTGCTGGTATTACAAGCCTCCAGAGAGAAAGTGTTAAGTGGATCATTTTGGAAGGAGAATAGGACATCTCAAGGCAGATGCTTGAAATGGATTCACCCTCCATGTTTTGTGGAGGTTTTTTCCATCAGAAATTATGAAAAAAAGGGTTGCTTATTTCAGAGTGGGTAAGGCTCACACCTCCCCTTGTGGAGTTTCTCAAAAATCACTTCCAATAATTACTTTCCTTGGAAACACAATCTCTGCCGCCTCCAGTTTCAGGATCTTGGCAAAAGCCATGATTCCTCCCTGCACCCCACCCCCCCCCGACCCCAGCATGTTAAGTTCAAAGTGTGGAGGAAGAGAAAGTCTCTGTCCCCTAAGCAACAGCCATGATGGGAGCCCTAACAGCCAGGACCTGGTGTGGCCACCCCAGCATCACCAAGGCTTGCACTGCGCAGGGTTAGACAACACCGCCTTGCCAACACCCGCAGCCTGCACAAAGTATTGGAAGAAAGTGGCTGAACTCCCCTCCTCCCGCTGGGGCACACAGAGCAATTTAGATGTGCTGGTTCCCACCTGTCAAGTGTTTTTTTTAATTATTATTATTAATAGGTTTGTTATTTTTAAAAAATCCCCATATGCCAGAGCTGAGTTCAGCAAATTACCGCAGCTGAGCGTCAGTACAGAGAGACAGGAGAGCAATATCCTGCTCAGTGGAATATTTAACAAGCGCTGATTGCCTGGAAACCTAACTTGGTGAAACCTGCAGGAAAGAAGTAGACTTGTAAAAAAGCCAGCAAAATAAATAAATAACCCGCTGAGAGCGGGAGAGGGAGAGGCAGTGGGTAACTTGAATATTCAAAGCCTGCCTCCGCTCAGTCTCCCCTATAGATTCGGCTGCCAGAAGCGCAGTGCCGGGCTTAACTCTACAGGAAGGCAGTTCCAAAGGGGCTGTTTCTGCTTTTGCTGGTACCGGCAAGAGTAACTCGACCGAAACCGCTGCACTGGGCTGTAGGCTCAGACCTGGGCTCATAGTGATACTCGGTGCCTCAGACAAATTTCCCCCAGGGCACCTCTTATGGAAGAAAATCCAACATGGACTGTTTTCAAGGTGCTGGCCTGGGGAGATGTGCAGATCAGTCTCTCTCAACTGCAGGCTCCTGCTGTCCCCAGGTCAAGCAGCTTGCCACCCCATAAATCAGATATGAAGCTCTCCTGAATACCAACGATGGCCATGTGTGGGATGCCAAGTTGACCAGAGCAAGGGGGAAAAAGTCAGCATGCTGCCTGATGTGGGATGGACATCTCCAAGGACTGCTCTGGCTTCATGAACCCCTTCCAGGGGTTAACAACAGACAACACCACGAGTGACACAGCATCTCCTGGCACTGTGAGCAGCCTCACCCCACACCATCATAGCCCTCTCCCATCACTTCCCTTGTGGGAGTCACCCACTTTGTGACACTCTCCCAAATCCCATGTGAACAAAGCCCTGATGAGGGTGGTCCAAAAGCTGGGTCCACCACGACTCCAAGGGACTTGATGTCCACTAATTTCAGTGGGCTTTGAGCTCATTATTGCCCTTGCAAATCTCTCTATAGACACCTCCAAGACCCCAAACTGTCACTAAGCTAAGGGCAGGCACAAAGAGATCCACAGCAAAGGCTGCTCCGCCGCGACCGCAGCCCGCTTCGCAACGCAGCCAAGAGAAAGCGAGTCAGCTTTTCAGCAAAGCCAAATTCATGTCTCCAACGCATTTTCTACCTGTGCTCTATTAATCACACAAGGACGCATCCACACCGCTCAAAACGCCGGAGACTACAAACACCTCCCCTGCGGTGCTCCTTCGGAAGGACAGGAAACAGGGGCACCAAATCCTGCATGTTTTCCACATTACGGGGATTTTATCTTTTTTTTTTTTTTTTTCTTTCCAGATAGACTACAGAAGGACTTTTATAAATTCAAAGCCAGCTTTTCTATTCCTTTTGCCTTCGCTCAGCTTTGATTTTTTTTTTTTTTTTAATACTTTCATTTCTTTCTTTATGTGTGTGCATGGATATTTTTTTTTTTTCTTTTATACGGGTAAAATCAGAAGACAATTAATATTATAGTGCTTTGAAGTCCCTCTGTTATTTATAGGGGTTTTTTTTTCCCCCTGAAATCAAACACAGGTAGATATACTGCAGTGATGGGCGTATTTTAACAAATCAAAACAGCTTTTAAGTTCTGTTGAGCCAGAGATCACAAAATATTCTCCTTTAAATCACCAAAAGACCTGTTACCATTGAAATGAAAACTCATGCCTCTAATCCAGAAAGTGCTTACACTTATTCAACCCCATAAGACCAGATTTGCTGATGAATTATCTTGAAAGGTTAATGCTGAAATTTTCTTTGTTCATATGGATTTAGTGGACATTATGCAGGTGTAACTACAGAGAATTTCACCTTAAATGTTCATCGTAAGGTCCCTCTTCCACCCTCCTCAAGCATTTTTTGGGATCATTTTCTACCTACCCAGAGGTAGGCACTGGATCCAACAATTTCATCTCCAAATAAACACCAGTGCAAAAGTCACCTTTACAAGTAAGATACAGAAAATGTTTGCATGCAGGAATTCAGATCTTCTGACCAAAGGTTGGAATGGTTTTGGTCATCATCCAGAATACCAGTTGCTTTAGAGACGTGACTGTGGACATTGATTGTCGGGAAATCATGAGGTCATTAATTCTCGCCATGGCAACATATTTGGGCTTGTCAGGGAAAAAAACCCAACACCTTTGGGAGTATAATGCAGAGTCAAAAGGGCCAAAGGTCACAATTATCAAAATCAGATTGAAAGCACAGAGAGAAAATGCCCACCAAAATGAACTGCTTCAACAACCTAAAATGGCTAATTATATAGAAAGAGAGACATCACACCAAGAATAACCATAATGAGCTTTGATTACACTGCAGCTTTCGCATTTTATTCTTTCAAATACCCACCAAGCTCTTTGAAATTCAAGAGTTCTCTTATGTTAACATCAAAAGGTAAAAGCACATGGAGGGCTGCGTACTTAGGCACCGCGAGAGATGATTAGCAAATTAAGAAGAAAAAAAAAAAGAGAAAAAAATAAAGAAGTCCAGGTTTTAAGCTAAAAGCAGGGGAAAAAAAATTAAAAAGAAATAAAAAAATAAGTCAGCACAAAGTGCTAATTATGCAGTTTCTGCACAACACCTGGCTTGGTTTTGCTTCTTTAATCATGCTTCTTTCAGTTATGGCACAGATTCTATGCGGTGCCTCTGCTGCCTACGGAAGGAGGCCTACGGCTTTGTCATCTCCCTGTCTCAAATGTGTTTGGGTGCAGACAAGGTAGTGGCACGAGAGGGATGTGCGAGGAGCTGGCTGTCCAGGGCATCACTTTTCTTAGGAGCACTAAAAAATGAAGGGCATGATATTCTGCCTGATAATTAATGATCTAAATATTTGATGTGGTGTTCATAGCGTTCACATCAGGTCGTTTGCCAAAGGATGTGTTTTGGTTTGTCAGCGAGACGTAAATAATTAAGTTTCCTTATTCCTGTTCTGAGCTCCCCAGACGGAAGTTTGAAGAATAAATAAATAAAGACTCCTCAGCAGAGTAAATGGGACTGTCTCACCCTCCACCCAGCAGGCTGCTGGCAGAACAGCCTCCTATGTTCCTCTCCTCTGGGCCAGCGCTGACCAGCCATCAAGCTCCTAAAACCACACTGCTGGAGAAAGTCACAGCATGGTCTGGGAACAGAGCATCACCCCAGGTTGCCTGCAGTTCTGTCTTCCCCAGTCCTGCCTCCAGGGCCAGCAGCATTTCCCTCCCTGCTGCTCCCAGGGACAGGACACACACCAAGCCTTGCTCCCTGAAGACCATGGCATGGGATACCACACCACACCACATCAAGCCCTGAAAGCACAGCTGGTTTCCCAGCAGTGGTCACATCTCAGCATGTGAGCATGATGATGCCTGCAGAAAGAGGGACAGCAAAGGAAAAGAGATGACATTTTCATCAGCAAGCCATGGAGTAGGTCTCCCTAACAACACAGGGTTACATGATGGGGAGGCACTATTACCATTCATTGTCAAGAGTCCCAGCACCACCACTACCCATTGCTGTCAAGAGTCCCAGCACTCAGCATGGCTGCAGGTGACTGAGGAGTACATCTGCTTCTCCTTCTCCAGTGACTGCTGTGGCCTTGGGGACACCCTTAAGCTCTCCCCCTGGAGGAGATGGGCAGCTAGAGTTGGTCAATGAGCTGGATTCCCTTCCTAAATCCAGAGTAGCACAGGAAGGAGACAGAGGAAAGAAGAAATTGTATTAATTTATTTTAAGTCATGCTTCTCTATTGCCTATTCTTTCCTTTGCTCCTGCCTGCCCTCCCTGGGCCTAACCCTGTGCACTGACTCCTAGAGCTTGAAACATATGAAACCAAACTGCAGGGGATAAGAAACTTGCCCAAGTTAATGCAAAAAGTGAGTGGATGAAACGATGACTCAATGGCAGTTTCTTCGCTGTCTGCACAGTAAAAAAATAAAATTAAAAAAAATAATAATTCCTGAGTGCTACTTTGCTATTCATCTCCTCCTTTCCGATCTTTTCTCCCCTTTTTTATTTCCCTTTCTCATGACATCCATCCCCTCCTACCCGGACAGTTGTATGTATTCACAAGCATAGTTACATTCACATTTATAAATGCTGACTACATCATCTGCAGACATTTGGGCATTTGATTAATTTAGCTTTTCTTTTTTTTTTCCTCCTTTTGTTCCAGCTGGCAAATGGTCAGAGAAAAGATCATGAAACTTTTAAACGAATTTATTATTCAACACAGTCCACTAGCTTTTCTCAATAGCTCTGATGATGTAAATGGTGCATAAACGAACCATCCCAAACACTTGCAACGTGACTTGCGTAAGGCGTGCTGCAGAGGCCACGTGTTGGTGCCTCTGCTTCACGGGTCAGAGCACTTGCATCCTCACCAAGAGCCACGTGCAACACACTGAGCTCGCAATACAGCTCAGCCTCAGCACTTGGTGAGTTTTAAAGTTCTCAAGCACCTAGGAAAAGTGGAGGAATACCAAAATCCCTCCTGCTTGTTAGGTACGTGGTACCTTCTGCAAGAGCTGATATCCTCCAAGAGCCAGAGGGTGCCTTCACCAGCGTTTCCCTTTGCCACTCCTCTGTGTTTACATGGGGTTCTGTAAGAAGTGCTCCCTTTGGGGGGACAGTGTTCTGCCAGCCATGGTTTTGGGCAAGCCAAGCAATGTCCCTTTGCCCTGTTTCTTGCTCCTGCTGTGGTGGTTAACTGAGAACATTCATTCTGCAATGAGGCTGGAAAGCCCTACTTGCTGGAACTCAGGAAACCAGGTTTGCAACCCAAAATCTTCCACCAGCCACAGACAAATCACCTCTCTGTTCCTCAGTCTGTCCATCTGTCACAGAGGTTACACCAAGAGCATACCATGCAGATGTACTGGTGAGACAAGGGTAGAGGAGATGCCCATTTTACTCACTGCCGTGCTCAAAGTGCTTGAAGACACTTGGACACAGACTGTGACAAAAGACACAAAGCAGTATCAGGAGGACAGAGTTTGTTTTGACTGGCCATGGAAAATGATCCATGTTGTTACAGCCACCATGGGACGGAGTTATCTGGAAGAACTAATTAAACTAAGCGTTTGTCGAGCAAAGGGGAAAAAAACCAGAGCAGTCAGAAGGCACAGCAAATTAACCCACAGAGGCTGAAGAGGCAGATGAGCTCTCAGCTGGACAAAACAGGCAGGGAGGTGGCAGTATGTGCACAACCGTGGCCAGAGAAAAGGAAAAGCCATGTCACCAGCATGATCTGCAACCAAGGGCTGGTACCCCTAGGGCCTGTTGGAGCAAAGCAAACTTCTAAGTACTGAATCCAGGAGGAAAATGGTGAACCCTGACACCTGTAGGCTACCTCCAAACTATGGGGGCCAGAGAAAGGAAGGGGTCAGCTCAGGACAGCTGAGGATCTCAGCACAGGGAAAGGCAGGGGAGATAGGGACCCAAGGCTGTCATAGTGGTTCCTCACTGCCTGGGCTTGCCTCTGTGGGGCAGCTCAGTTGGATGCTCCATGGGACTCTGGCATTGTTTGGAGACCAGCCTGCAGGAAAGAGGGCTCATAAGGGACCCCAGAGGTAAGGAAAACCTTCCCATAGACAAAACATGAGTGCTGAAATCACCAGGGCACATGAGCAGGGAGGAGCAGTGCACAGGGTCAGAGCTGTGGTGGAAATCACACACAGAGGGGTAAGGAAGGCAACAAAGCCAACCAATTAAGCAAAGAAAAGAAGAGAAACAAGGAAGAAAGTCTTTTTATAGCTGGAAATCACAAATTTCAGAGGACAGTATCCTAGAGGAAGAAGGACAAATTCAAACTGCCTGCATTTCTAACCTTGCCATCATTGCAAGGAACAGTTCCCTAATGAAGTCAGATATGGGGGATCCACACATAAGAGCTATATTATGGGCCTAACGTCTCTCATGACCATCACGTCTAACATCGCTCATGATCATGCCTGCCAGGACAGCCAGGTACTGTGTTATGGGGAGAAATGAGATTAAAGACCACTCCTGCACTTTACATGTTATAAGCATCCCACATATCTCAGGGGCTAGAGGACTGCACTTGGCTTTGCCTTGCCATCTCTGTTACAACAAGTTCTGGGGAATGTCAAACCTAGGCAAGGCGCTGTAAAGATAAAAGAGAAGGTCCAGGATCAAGGAGGTGGTACACAGCACCAAGTGTCAGTGCTATGCACACCCGAAATCCACACACCCTAGAGAGAGAAAGCAGTGATAGATTTAATATTAAGAGTGAAGTGAAGGAGATGGGATTGGGAACGAAACCATAAAGCAAAGCAGGAATTCAATTTCAGGACTGTCAAACTCACTTGTGGCACTGGGTGCGTTCACTTGAGGAAGGATGCTGTTCTCATAGAAGAGCCCAGTGAGGACATGATGGTGAACAGGGCACAGCTGAAGCCTCCCCCCCCCCAGCAATCCAGTACCAACCATCCTGGGGGTGCCAGGGTTTAACTGACAAGGCTTGCAGCAGAGCACAAACCTTCACTACGAGGGCATGAGTCAGCTGCAGAACACTTATTACTGTCACAGAACAGAGTACACCCAAGCTCGGTACAGAGGAACCCACCAGCTGAGACCTGCAGATAGACCCCTTGAAGGTGTGCTGGACGCACCTCATTACATCTTCCCACAAGAGAACTTGCGGATTGGAGGCAGACATTGGGATTAAACACCGATTTCAAAAGCCTGCAGTGAAAATGAAGCCTTTAGTCGATCCACCACAGCAAAACAGAGCCAAGAACAAACTGAGAAATGAAGGAATGGCCACATGCCCAGAGCACTCCACCGTGGATCCAGAGGAGTACAGAAACCATCCTTGAAAATCTAGCCTGCATGTGCACCCTTAAGGCTTCTCAATTAGCAAGCCTTTCTGGCAGTCGGTGGGAGAAGCTCAAAAGGCAGTACCAGAGCAAACACCTGTGGAATAATAGCTGTCCCTAGAGAACCGGGACAAAATACAACTAAGCACTGACACCCAGCTGGATATAAACCTTTTTATTGCAGGATCTGTCTAATCTTCTGCCATTCGCCCAAGAGCACCCCATGCTACACCCTGCAAAGGGAACAGTTACTGCCTTTCCTGAACATCCCACTGTAAAACCTACTTCTCAGAGACCAGCTTTCAAGCTAATTTCTCCCAGTAATTGTTTGAGACTATAGCTGGTAGGTCCAGTCCCATTGGTACGGTGAGGGCAAACATATTTTGCCTTTATCCATGAAAACCTCTATCCCACTTACCCCTTTTTAAGAACATTTATAAACAGAGGCATTTCCAGCAAACCAGGACCTCTTACCTCCTAATAGTCCTTAGCAGGGTCGACCTGGCCTCATTGTGAAAGGTGATGATGATGCTGGTTGGCGGGAGGTCCTGGCTATAATGCAAAGTCGTACACCTGGGGAGAGAGAAAGAGGAAAAGGCCATTCAGGCACTGGAATTCAAAGTGGGAGCTCACTTCATTAATGGTCCTCCAGCCACTATAAAAAAAAACTAAGAGTTTTTCTGTGTGAGTCTTTTAAGAAGGAGTCCAGAAACTGCCAAGTAAGTCACTGAGGATCAAAACAGCAAAAAGAGCTTAACTGTCATTAATAGAAGGAGATGAGGCACCCAGCTTGTAGACCTTTCCTCCTACCATTGCTTCACAGCTAGCATACCCTCCTGGTGTCACCAGCGTGCCCCACCAGCAGGTAGTGGGAAGATAAAGGCCCTCCCTTTTTGTACCAGTTAGGGCAAAGCCACCTTCAGCAAAGATGCTTCTTGCTGACATTAGCACAATGGGATCAGAAACGAGTCCTTTGTGCCAAACATAAGGCACAGGTGAGGTACTTGCAGAAGGCCAGTTGCAAGTCTTATACTGCCTCAGTTTTCATTGTTGTCCCAGAAGTACTGGGTTATTGTGATGAGGTTTTTTTTCTTTCTTAAATTGAGGCAGGGCCCCGAGCACTATCACACCCCACCAGCAGAGCATTGTTGCAGCTCCAGCTCCAAGACACCTCACTTGCACCTCCCGAGGCAGCAGTTTCCACCAGTCAACTGCAAGGTAAGCCAAGTCCTGTTTCTAAATTGATTGTTTCCTTATTCATTCTGCCTTAACAGCATAACCTGACTACAAGGAAGACTGGGATTTAACACTCTTCATGGCATCCCACAAAAGGTGAAAACCCACAACCGCAACCACAGTCGCTCCTGTCTCCTTCCCAGGAGGAAATGTCATAGACTCTGGAATTACTCTGACCTTTAGCTGATTAAATTTGTGGCTTTTATAGACCAACGCGAACATATTCCTAGCTCAGAAACTCCAGATACAGCTCTTACACCTGTGCTGCTCTTTCCAGGTCCCTGTCAGTCCCTGTGATGGCCTTAAGAGGACACATCAGTGGCAGGAGGACACCCCATGACCAGCCTGAGAGGCCATCGTGTCCCTTCCCATCCACATGCCACTCGCCTGCTCTTGTGTCACTGCCCTGGTGCTACACTACCACCCTCAAATGAAGCAGGGAAGGGGACTGAGCAACCATCAACAAACCATCGGTTTGCCTCTAAAGTTTTGGACCACAGTATCTGCAAGGGGAAGTAAAAACAGATGGAAAAATTGAGGTGAGGATGGGAAGGAGAAAGCAAGTAACAGTAGCCAAATATTGCTGGTTTATGCTATCAGCACAGTGTGTTACACCTCAGAAATGCCAAAATGCTTGGGATATTCTTCTTAATGAGGTTTTTCACCTTTTCATTTTGAAATTGTGTTTCTGATTATTTACAAAGTAACTTAAATGAAAGGAAATAAAGGGCGTGCAACAGGTGAAACAATTTCAAAAAATAAGAAAAAAAATGACATCTTGAGTGGGACAACAAGTGTCCAAGCTCACACTAGATCGGTTCCTGCCTTCTCCCATCAAAACCTTTCCCAAATCCTAACTCAACTTGAGCAAAACAGATTTCTTATTATTATCCTGTTCTTTCAGCATAGGCATCAACTCCCAAAATTCATCAGTCAACTAATTCTAACTCTAGGTCCATCCTCAAAGGGCACTAAAGTTGCATGGCCACTCCGCATGCAGGAGAAAATTCAGTGACACTGCCCCATGTGACAACATCCTCATTAATCAAAGTTACATCCCAGGGATGCTAAAACCAGAGGGTTTCTGAATTACTAAACAGCACCTGCTCATGCCCTGACCTGCTGGTCTGGGTCACTGTGGCTCCTTCCATCATCATCATCCAGTAACAAACTTAAACTGAGCTTTCCCAACCTGATATGATGAGAGAGAAGCTACTGCTTCTGCTGCTGGGTGGCTTTTTTGCCACACTCAGGCTCAGCTCTCGCTTGCTTCGCAGAGCTGCCGAAACAGACTACAGCAGTCGCTCTCCCTGTGCTATTTATACACAATTATCTCCTAACCATTCCCAGATGCATGTCCTTCCACCCACTTCCAGCACCGCATCAGGAGGGGTTCTGCAGAGCAAACAAGGAACAAGCTATTTCTGGAGAAGAGTGAAAAAGGGTGGGAAATACACAGTCATCAATACTTGACTTAGGTTATTACAATAGTTAAGGAGCTAATAAATAAAGCTGCAGCAGATGCGTGCTGTATCACCCATCGCTGGGAGTGCCGGGGATGTTGCAGGCTGGCTGAGCCTGCCAGCGGTGCGATGACGGCTCCTTGTGCGTGATAACAACTTGCTTTTAATACTCCAGATGTCTACGTACCAGCTCAGACTAACTAGACAATGTGCACGTGGGAAACACTGAAATGTCCTATACGAGCACCTCCAGAGCTCTGTCGCTGGCTCTGTGACTCACCCCTGACTTCTGTCTAATGAGGCGTCCCAAAGACAGGACTGATGACTGTGCTGCTGCTATGGGAGCAGGCAGAGACCCAGCAGTTCCCCTAGCCTTACACCGCCTCTCTGACCAACACTACATCACAGGCAGGACTCGCCTCCCCAGAAACCAGCCTGAAAAGGGTTAGGCTGAGCTGCTGCATCTACCAGGACTCCTCTGGTGTCCTATGTGGCCCCAACTCTGCCCCTGCCCAGGATCTTAACCCTGGGCCCTTCTTTCAAGAGCCCTCCCAAAGTTTCCTCCGGCTGGTCCTTTTTTTTTTTCCTCCCTTTCTCCCCCAGTGTAACTGCAGCTGAACATCCCAGCTACCCAGAAGGCAGATTTCAGTTTAAGTTGTTGACTACAAGTGTTTTTTTGGCACTTGCTTGGATAATAAAAACCACAGCTTGGAAAAGCATTAAATCCAGCATGTCCAGAATTATTTCGTGTGACAATTACATCTGGGGTAATTTCAATTTAATACCTCACTGCAAGTGAAAATTGCAGCATGCAGCCCTAAAATTGCTGTAATAATGAAAATAAACCCGCTAAGAGCTGCCTGTGCTACCTCAGGCTGTCACTGGATAAACGTTTTGTGCTGCTTATGGTATTTCATAGGTCACCCAGTTGCCAACAAGAAAAAAAGAAACAACAAAACCAACACCCACAACATTTTCAGCGAACCAATGAGAGTTCAAGCATTTGGGGCTTTTTTTAGATTTTTTTTTTTTTTTAAGATAAAAAAGTTTTAATTGCATTGCTTTTATTTGCAGTGTGTCAAAACTCACTGGCTAATGTAACTTAAACTTCTGTGCTCTGAAACCTTGGAGCAGGACTTAGGAGCAATCTTAGCACAGCCAGTGCCAGCAGGAACACTTCCAAGCTTCACCGCCTGCAATGTGGGCTGCTCTACCAGCTCACAGCATCTGGGCAGCCAAAAGAAGACAGAAGCAAGGCTGGCCTGCCCTAAAAACCCCAGAGCGAGCATCCAGCCAGAGAAACAATTATTATTTCTTCCTGCAAACCCAGAAGTCAAACTTAAATTTGATGGGAAGTTTCATCTTTCTGTTTCAAAGTTATTTCCCATTCAAATTTGAGATAATTTCAGAATCAGGAAATTATGAAAGGGGCATTCTGGCTGCAGACACCCTAAGAATCACCCTTGGATAATCCCAGTCTGGACTGGATGCTCACCATACTTCCGTCAGGGTGGAAGGAGCAGCACATCTATCTCTGTGTTCCCAATATGCAATTAACAGGTCAGGAATAAATTATGGTGCATCCACTTGTGGGGACAAGGAGCAGATGGACAGAGCCCTGCACTCACTGCAGGAATTGCAAAGCCCTCCAGAAAAAACCCAGACTGGAAGCTCCAGTATTCCTCACAGGCCCCCAAAGTCCCACACTCTGAAGACTCTTTTCTTGGGTTGCTTCAACCCTTGTGCTTCTGGTGAGTGATGAGATATCACACCCTGGTGGCCTCTGCACACAGCTACCCTTGCATCTCTAGAGGCCCCCCTGATGAGGCAACACACGTCCATTCCCAGAGTATTTCAACCCATTCTACTTTTAAAATGGCAGACAACTCATAGTGCCCCTCACCAAAATAAAGCTCACCTTGGAAACACCACTAAGCAGCACAATGGTAAAGACTAATGGTGTGAACAGAGATGGACCCTCGGCCCCTCCTGGTCCACCCCTGGGCTCACCCAGAGCGTGTTTTCTCCTTGACATCAGTCATATCGTGCCCACAGAGCTGCAGTGTGTCTCTCAAAACCTACCTCTCACTTTCAGCCTCTCCCGTGCCTCGTTAACTTCCTTCAAGATACGATTATCCTCGTCCCACTTCCCCAACTTCCCCTGCCAAGCTTCTGCTCATTCCTCTTTTCTGCTTTAATGGACATCACTTGCCAACAGCTCTGCTTTGAATATTTAACGTTTTCCATGAAGTTCAAACTCTCCCTCAACACAGCTCACCACTTCCAAAGTGCTCTCTGCATATTTATTTCAAACAGCCAGCTGCATCAGACACAGCTACACTATCTTTCAACTCTCTCCTGGCTCCTCTTTTCTCCTTGGAAACACATTGGAGAGCAGTCTCCTCACCACACATCTAAGCCACAAGTATTTGGGTTTGTATCCACACTGTGGACTCATGGGGCTCTCCCTCTCGCATCAACCCAGAGGACGGGGATCTGCCACCAGAAACACTGTGGGCTCACACAACCAGCGATGGGCAAACCTACAAGCACTTTGGGTTTCAGATGACATTCCTCAAGTCTGACTAACTCTCCAAGCTTGATGGCTCTTTTGAGTGAACACATGTGCACAGAAAGTGGAGGAGAAAGACCAAAGAAGCTGCAAACCATATCAAAAGGACAGCAGTCAGTCTGATTCTGGAAATGGTTGGCACGGTAGGAAATAAAAGGAGAACTTTCTTTTATCATTTTTCTTTCCCATGAGAACCAGCTCAGCCCTCTCTGGTTTGAAGTGCTTCACGTAAAAATTGCAGCTGGGTGTCCTTCGTGTAGTCACTGCAATTCCAGGACCACAGAGTTAAGTTCCAGGACCCTGCAGTTAAGCCCTGACAACCAATCAGGTGTAAAAAATTACTCCCTGAGAGAAAAATGAAAATTAGCGCCCTAGGGAGCGAGGAAGCCCCCCCTACCCTGTAGGCAAGCAAGCAGTCACCAGAAGGAAGGAACAGACTGGAGCACCAGTTGCCTTGCCTCCGCCAGCAGCAAACATGCCTGGGCTCCACGCAACTGCGCGGATGGCAGGACATGAAAGCACCTTGGTCATACCTCTCAGGACAGCACAGACCCCAGCCAGTGGGAAACCACGGTGCCTAAACACTGTCCTTGGGCTGAAGCAAAATTATAGATGACTTCCACTAAAATACTTGAAAAACAGGACCCTGGACATGTTGAAATTCATAGCTATATAGCAATGTATGTATCAGTTTGTACGGAAGCTAGGGAGTTCACAGGGCTTACTGCTGAACAGGACCATGCACGGTCTCACCTGACCTCGGGGTAACAAGGTCTCTGGCATTTTTCCCCATTATCTGTGCATTTCTCAGTTATCCATACATTAAGCCCAGTGACTTGTGTCTGACTGCAGAGTACCTTGCAAAAATTCATTGCTTCATGACCTCCAGAAATGGAAAATCCAAGAGAATCGCTGTTCACATTACAGTCAACGCATCAGTCTCGTATAACAGTATAAATGGGCTACGACAATTCTGTATTTGCATAACCAGAGCACATGGAGGGGTCAGTGGCCTTCTTCATGACATTCACTCCCCATCACCATCCTTGCTTCTTCCTGGGTCTCCCCAAGCCACCCTTCCTGCACATTACCTAAAAATATTCTGTCACTCAGGTTTAAAAGACCTTCAAAATCCTACTTCGTCTTCCCAAGATATGCCAGCACCTCCCTCCTCCTTCTGTGGATACACTTTGCACCCCTTCAGTCAGGATGAGGCTGCCAAATGGAGGGTTGACCATAGCCTGCCTTGCTGCACATCTCCAGCAGCACCATGCACCGTGTGCGCTGGCTGGCACCTGGGGCCGCGTGCTGCTTGCACATCACGCACCTGGGGTTGGGTCTGGGACAAAGACCTACTGAGAAAGCTCTGGGGTTTTCCCCATAACGCCAGGTGCTGACCACTCCACCAGGACACACCAAAATTTGAGTGTGGACATCATGGCTCAAAGCACATAGGGGACCTTTGTAGCACAGTAAGAAGAGCAGTGGCTGTGGGAATTGCCACCAGATACAGACCCTCTTGCATCTATCTAGGTTCTGCAGGTCCACCTTGGGCTGGCTGTGACTAGGGGCAGGTTGATGGTACTAAAACACCAAAAGGCCTAAAGCCAAGAGAGGCTGAAAAACCAGCTGGAAGGCAGAGGACTCTGGAAAGCAGCCATACTAAAAGGAAAGAAGAAGGGAAAAGGAGTCAGATGTCAGCTGCTGATGCCATGTGATTGCAGGGGATGCCAGCTCAAGTTTGGCTTGCCAAAGTGAAAAATACCCTTGAGAAAGGTCGGTATGATTTCTGTATGCTGGACTGGCATATGTCTCAGGTTTGCATTCCCAAAAAGGGACTGAAAAATCCCCAGTTGGCATGCAACAGCCTCAGTGTCTGCTGGGGCTGGAAGAAACAGAGGTGGTCCAAAGAGAGGAACCCCCAGTTGAGCAGACAATTTGGGGGTATGCAAGGGCTTGAGGGAGGGTGAGGAGGCACATCTGCAACAAATATTCAGTGCTAGTTAGCATCAGAGCTGACAAGGAATTATTTAGCAAGCTTTAACTAGACGTAATTGGATAAAACTGTAAGAAAGACCTTCAGGGAAAGACTGCCAGGGCACTGAACCAGTTCTGCCTGTAGAGGAACCTGTCCAAGTTCCCACCTCTCCCCTTCCCAGCACATGCTACCACAAAAATACTAGAAAACGGGCAAAAGAGAATAGCCCTCCCAAGGGCAGGAGAAGATGCAGCCACTGATGAAAGAGGTCTTCTCAGTCTTCATGTTCTTCTGAAGTCAACATGCTACTATGAATGTGATGGTGGTCACAGCTAGTGCTTGCCTGAAGGCAAGCAGCTCCAAGCTTTGTCAGGGGACTACCATGCACACTGCCCACCAGGGCAGGAACCTGCAAATGGGAACCTGGGTTCAACTCAACTGTGGGTTGACCTGAGAAGGGCAGCCTTCTTCAGTTGACCAAGGAGGACGTTTTTCTATGCAGCTTCTGGAAACTGAAACAGTGCTATATTTGGCTAGTGCACAATTAGTATTTCCTCTATCTCACTGGCTCTTTTAGTCTCTTTCTTTCTTTTCCCTGCAAGATAGATATCTAAAAAATTAATCAAACGGCTAAATTTGAAGAAAGGGGAAAATGCATGAAGGCAAAAATAACCTTCTGTGCACATGACGTGCTGCTGCCTGAGAACCTCAAAACTGATGAGATGATGCATTTATAATTTATTAAAAATTCACTGGATTTTTGTCTTTGGAAAAGGGGAGGGTGGGGAAAAAAAAAAAAAAGAGAACCTACTAAAAAGGAAGGAGAGAATAGCAGGCTGCATTTAAAAACAAGTTAAACCAGATTGTGTGTCTTGATTTTCAAAGCAGCTCATGAATAATTCAGACTTCCAGAGCCCTCCACACAGACTCCGGGTCTGTCTTGCTTCTTGACTCCCCTCACCCTTCCTTCCTCAGAACTGAGGCAAAAAGAAAAAAGGAGGCAACAAAAGTCAAAAAAAGACAACAAACTAACAAAAAGAACCTTCTTTGTTTTCAGCAGAATTTTAAATTGTGGCCAAATTTCTGATGCCGGTTTTACTCGAATATCAGAGCTGACATCAAAGGTTTTCACCTGGTGAGAGTAAAAGCAAAATCTAGCACCTTGCACCTCCCTGGAAAGCCACCAATCCTTTATTAAAGATCTTTAGAAGCCAGGAAAACCTGAAATTGTATTGCAGAGGGTCAGAACCATGGAAGCAAAGATTCATTAGGGAGGACGCTTCCTGATGAGAGCTTCCTGGTACCACACAACAAGTCAAAGCAGAGAAAGTCTCCATCCCCACAACGCCTCTTTAGTCGCAACTGGAGAAGCACAAGCCCAACTCCATGCTGTGATAGCTCAAAACCACTCAGAGCATGCAGGGATCTGCAGCACTTGCAGCAAAAATCCCCCCCAAATGTCTGCGAAACATTGCCCGTGATAGCCCTTCTGCTACAGTTGATGGAGTAGGACTGTAAGGCACCGGGTAGCTGGAAAAACAAACAAGAGCTTGATAGAAGAAACTGTCTCATGACCTTAATTATCAATAGTAGCAAGCCTTGGAGAATTAGTTCCATTGCTTACTAATACTCGACTTCGATTTCAGCCTAAGCAAACATATTGGGTCAATAGAAATACTGAGACAAGCGCAAAAGTTAAACAACTTCATTCCGTCAGAATTACTTGGAGCAAGTTATCAAAGGAATCGATGGCATGTAATAACTATAAGACAAGTGGTCAATATGTTACAGCAGTCAAAGGCAGAGGATGGCTCTAGCAGAGAGTGATCAATGGCTCCCTGGGAATGCTGAAGCACTTGGTGATGAAGCAATGTCCATCATGAAGAAGACTACAAAGATTTCATGAGGCTATGCACAGAGAAAGTTAGAAAGGGCAAAGCCCAACTAAACCTTAATCTGGCTACTGCCATAAAAGACAATAAAAAAATGTTTCTATAGGTATATTAACAGCAAAAAGAAGACCAAGGAGACTCTCCACTCTCTATTGGATGCATGGAGAAATATAGTGACCAAGGATGAGGAAAAGGCTGATACTGAATGCCTTCTTTGCCTCAGTCTTTAATAGTAAGACCAGTTATTCTCTGAATGCCCAGCCCCCTGAGCTGGAAGACCCCTAGGGACAAGGAGCAGAATGAAGCCTCCATAAGCCAAGAGGAAATGGTCGGTTACCTACTACACGTCTTAGATGCACACAAGTCTGTGGGGCCAGATGTGATCCACCCAATAGTGCTGAGGGAGGTGGCGCAATTGCTCACCAAGCCACTTTCCATCATTTACCGGCAGTCCTGGCTAACTGGGGAGGGTCCCTGTGAATTTAGTAAATGTGATGCCCAGCTACAGAAAGGGCTGGAAGGAGGATCTGTGGAACTACAGGCCTGTCGGACCTCAATGCCAGGGAAGGTTATGGAGCTGATTATCTCAAGTGTCATCAAGTGGCACATACAGGACAACCTGATCAGGCCCAGTCAACATGGGTTTATGAATGGCAGGTCCTGCTTGACTAACCTGATCTCCTTCTATGACAAGGTCACTCACCTAGTAGATGAGCGAAAGGCTGTGGATGCTTCTACCTGGACTTTAGTAAAGCTCTTGACACTGCTTCCCATAGCATCCTCCTGGAGAAACTGGTTGCTCATGGCTTGGGTCAGTATACACTCTGCTGGATCAAACACTGGCTGGATGGCCAGGCTCAGAGAGTGGTGGTCAGTGAAGTCCAGTTGACAGCCAGTAACAAGTGGTGTTCTCCAGGGCTCAGTGCTGGGGCCACTCCTGTTTAATATCCTTATCAATGACCTGGATGAGGGGATGGAGGCACGCTCAGTAACTTTGCAGACAACGCCAAGTTAGGTGAGAGTGTTGATCTGCTTGAGGGTAGGGAGGCTCTACAGAGGGATCTGGACAGGCTGGATCAATGGGCCAAAGCCAACGGCTTGGTTGGGGTTCAATGAGGCCAAGTGCTGGGTCCTGCACCTGGATCACAACAATGCCATGCAATGCTACAGGCACCACATTGCACCCTGTGAAGAACACTGAGACAAGCAAGGCTTTCTCTTCCCTATAAAACCCCCAGGATCCTCTCTGTCCATCACAGGGGAGGAGGCACAAGGAATTTAAAGAGGAGACCCCATGCCTTCATGGATTAACCGGTGTTGCCACATCCACTCTGGGGACCACAGCTGGCCCTGCAGTCAATCCTAGACTATAAGACACCTCCACCCCTCCCTCCAGCAGGAAGAAGCCCTCTCCCTAGCACAGTGACTGCCATGGCGATACCACATCCTCCCACCAGTGGTTCCTGCAGCCACTGACGCGCGTCACAGCATCAATTCCACTCCAGCACATCGTTTGTTTCAGAGGAGCCCAATGTGTACTTTTCATCTGATACTCAAAATCACTTGCTTTTAAATACAGCCTGTCATTTTTAGATGACTAGAAGTGTCAAAAACATCTGAGATCTACATGAAATTTTTCCCTTTTCAGGATGAGAAAAACAGATCCCTTTGGCCTCAAGTTTTCCTCTATTTTTACTTTTAGATTCACTGAGAGCTTTGCTTCTATTTCATCTTGAAACTGCTATCTCCTGGCTTTTCTTTTTCTTAAATAACCAAAGAACCAAAACACAGGTACTCACTCAGCTCTACCAAGCCCTGTCCATCTGCAGAGCCCTCAAATTCAGGCTCCAGAGATGCAGTGCTGACAACATGGTGCGGGGAGCAGAGTGGACCCCACCACTTGCTCCATCTCAATTTCCAGGTTCAGCCTCTCCAACGACAGAAGTGGTGCTTATGCCCAGACGTCACTCACCTTGAAATGGAGCGGTTCGTCCTCAGGGTGCAAAGAACAGCAGATCACTGTCCTTTATTAAATTCCCCACTCTCCCTCCCCACCATGCTTCAGGGTGACAGGGACATGCAGGAAGATCACCGCGCCACAGACAGATATCTGGGGAACGAGCTTTTATCTCCGGGTGAATGTGTCGAAATAGTGGAGCTAATTAACTGGGTCTCTGTTTTTGAAAAAGGTTAATATTTTATCACATGTCTTCTGTCTCAAGGAATAATTAGCCCTGGCAGTACTGGCTCTGCCATTTCCCCAGGGACTGAGCAAGAGACTGAAGGCTGAAGAGAGACACGTGGTATTGACGTATAGACAGCATCTCAACTCTGGGCTAACAGTATGTCTAACCAGTGGTTACTTCTCAACACAAACTAACCTACTGTAGAATATTAACAGAGGCAAGACCTTACTTCACAGGCTGTACACGTTCTGCTTGCCCTATTCTATGTCCTCAGGTACAGGAGGCACTGTGACTCAACCAAGAGCTTCACAGCCCTGGCACCAGAGCACCAGTCCAAGCCCCTTCTCCCCAGGCACTGTGGTCAGTGACAGCTCTGGGGCAGTCTCTTCCCTTGTTGCTCCAGTGCCCTGACCTACACAACAAGAGGGAAAGCTCAAGGGCTCTCCTAATTCTCCCATCCCAACAACAAACCTGTTCTTATGGGGGGAACTGACTACTGAAACAAATTCCCATGAGGGCTGCAGAGAAAAAGGTCCCCTTGGCACTGGCACAGCAGTCTTCATCGGCGGTTACAATGCCCAGTATCTCTCCACGAGGCTGCTAAGAACAGGGCCTGGATGCAAACAGCGTTAGCAAAGCAACTGGAAAAGGATGAGGGGAGGCTCGTTTCAGGTCAACCCAGGACTGTTTTGTGCATGCATTTTTCTTGGCAAAATGCAATGGATGGGTGGGTGGGGAATTTCCAAAATTAAATCAAAACTGTCTCACAGGGAAACAAAACCAAAGTAACTTAGGTGAAGGAAATCTATCACTTGGATAGGGGAGAGAAACAGTTTTCAGCTTTTTTTTTCCTGTTTCTGTAACAGCAATTTTTGGCAAACAAAATGTTTGAAATAACTGAAATAAAGGTCTTCTCCAGGGAAGGGACCGGTGGGATGAAGGCTGTGCCCGCTCCTGGCTGAGCTCCTCGGACTGTTCTCAGGACCTGTTTCATGCAGATGCTCTTCTACCTAGCAAGGCACTGTGGTGCTGGGACAAGGAACAACTTGGAGTAAGAAAACACAGCAGTAGAAGATTTAATATTATATTCTACGGTGTTTGCTGGAACAGTCCAGAGTCATCCCCACTGCCAGATGCCCAACTCTGAGACACTGAGGTCCTATGGGCTCCCCTGGTACCCGCACTGCTAATCCCCTTTGCCCTGCAGACACCTTTTTAGCCAAGAACAGAGCTCAGGAATCATTTCTGCTTGCTGTGCAGACAGGTGCCATAACTCACACTCCGAGCACAGCTCTTTCAGATGTAACTAGCTTTGCCCTCCAGAAAAAAAAGAGAGTAACACAGCCACTTAACTGACACATAGTCCTGCATTCAAAACACCTGCCTATACATTTCCATCAGCTCCTCATGCAATCTGTCTCACTCTTCAACTCTTTCCCGAGAGATGCTCTCATCCTTTTCAGTGAAGAAAAAGGAAAGGAGTGGGGAGGAATAGCACTGCAAACCCACCACTACAGAATAAGCACAGTCACATTTGCCATTTCTCAACAATATCCATGATCAAGACGCAGTCAACCCTGCTCCTGAAGAAACACCAGCCTCGCCCTGCTGCTGCCCCAGCATCCCCTACCAGCACCATTTTTAATTAAAGCCCCTCAGTCTGCCTTTTCTTCAGGCAGCCCCTCGAGATACAAAACCATGGTATCTCACCGCACTTCAGGTCCTGCCCCCTTGGTGACCGCAAACATCCAGTGCCAGAGCCTGACCAGGCTACAATTTGCAACTTGGGATCAGTTGAGCTGTAGTTCAAAAATATGAGCTGCCAGGGTGAGGAAGACATAGCACCTCCAAAATCAAGAGGGTGGCAGTCCTTTTGCTGTGATGCTGTTAGCCTAGTGGTAACAATTACCTTCTGTCTCTGCCAAGGAAGCGATGTTGACTGACCTCACCCACCACCTCCAGCTCCAGAGAGGGATTGGGCAGGGCTTGGAGGGCAGTGTAGCATTGCAGGCTGCCTCCAACATCAGAGGAAAATAATAGAATTATAGAATCATATAATGATTTGGGTTGGAAGGGACCTTAAAGATCATCTAGTTCCAAACCCCATACCACTGGCCAGGACACCTTCCACTAGATCACTCTGTTCAAAACCCCACCCAGCCTGGCACTGAACACTTCCAAGAAGGGATCATCCACAACCTCTGGCCAACCTGTTCCAGTCTCTCACCATCCTCACAATAAAGAAAATCCAGGGCTGGATTGAGATCTCGGCCCTTGGAAACCTCTCTTCTCCTCAGGGAGGTCTGCACAAGTCACACAGTGTGGTTTAGGCATTGGTGAGGCCCAAGAAATACACTAACTCCCAGAACAAGCAGCAGCAGAGCCAACGGGAACCATGACAGAAGCCCTGTCACATCAAGTAGGAAAAAATAGTCTCTTCAGGACAAGTGGATGTTGGGATGACAGTCTGGCCAGCAGCGTTGGCCAAGGGTAGCCCCCAGCTCAGACATGTGCATCCATCTCAGGGGAGATGCAACTTCTCTCTGTACTGAAGCCCACCATAATTTCATTTCATGAAGACCCTTCTCATCAACTCTTCCTTTCCCTTACCCCATTAAAAACAAACAAACCAAACAAACAAACAAACAAAAAAACACCCCACAACCCAAAACTACAACAAACAAAAACCTTCAAAAGAGGTCATTACATAGAAAGATGTTTGAAAAAGATCATTGCCATCATCAACTTTTGTCCCCTGAAACCACCAACTCCTGTCTTAGAAGCCATCAGGTCTACCTGGATTGCTCCTGAAGACCCCCATCTTGTATCAAGCTGCCTCATGGGTCACCAGACAACAAACATGGAGCAGCAAATGTCACAGATGTTGTCATGTGTTGAGGTGGCCAAAGTCATTCCCAGCAGGGGGACTTGGACATGCCTTTCCATCCCAGTTCACAGCCAGTGAGTCCCCTGCATGAGCTCTCCAGAAGCAGTAGGTGCAGCTATCAGAAAAAGGCACATTACTCACTTCTTTACCAGGTGTCCCCACATCTGTGCAGGATGCCAACTCAAGCAGAAGAACATGAAATATTGGTATTTTTTCAGTGCTAAAATGGTCCCATTAATATTTTTCTTCACTTTTGGGCAACGTCATGGAGGGGAAACTCCACGGGATTTTTGTCTCGGACTAAGTTTTCTCAAGCCTTAGGAAAAACAAAAGTTTAGGAGTTTAGTTCTAGCTTGAAATGAGGAGTCAGGATCACGTTTGTTTTTTTTTCCCCAATGTTCCGTGAGCAGAGATAGATTACAGCCCTGCAGTCTAGACAAGATTTAGTCTCTCTTCCATGAGGAAAGGCAAAGCAGATGGTCACGGTCAGTCCTCCCTAACAGAAAACACTTCAAATTATGGGTCCTATTCTCTTGGAGAAATGCACATCAACCATGAACCCCTCTACTGAAAGAAGTGCAGTGGGTTTGGATTTACACAAATGTACAGTAAAAATTGTGGAATTCTCTGTGTGCAGCATATTCTGAAATACCAGGGACTAAGACCACATGGAAACATAGGGAAAACATAAGATGCTGTCTACAGTCCAGCCATTAAGGCTTTCTCCTTTGCTGATGTGGACTGTAAGACAACTCCAGCCAGCTGACACAAGGAGACTGTGTCTCGAGGGCAGTCTTGGATGCACACAGTGGTAAGGCCACTACATTTCACACTGGATGCACTACAGAGGATGCCCAGTGAAAAACAGGGCATGAACACAGCTGCAGAACCCAAGCAGCATGAAAAGCTGACACTGAAACACTGTGGGGACTGCGATGGAATCTATGCAACACCACCACTGACAAAGCCTTCCAGTGTCAAGCAAGGAAAGATACATGAGCGCAGTAGTTAAGTGCATCACTCTCAGGTGAAGAACCCTAAAAGAGGAGAGAACTCCCCTCACTGATGTCTCACCAAGAATGACCTGGGACCACCAAACATTTCAGTGTTGCCCAGGCAGCAGCACAGACTCTCGTTTATTAATCACATGGATGAAGGTCTCCAGTCATCTCAGTAGTTCTCCATCAGCGTGACCATGCAGCATTACACAGATTTGAAACACAGATTTGCTACTGACAGAATGATCAATCCTGGAAAAGATGTCAGGCAGCGAGGACGGGAGGCTTTAGTGAGCATGCTTCAATGTGCACCCACCCCTCCTCTCATTTAAATGCACCCGCTATGAGGGACTGGAAAATGAGGCCCATAGTGCCTGCAAGATGGGAAAGGTATGGGTAGCGCAAGTGCTGCAAGGGCAACGACTCGAGCAACTTCAAAGCTTGTTGCAAAATACAGGCAGCTGGGGGAGAAGGACTATAAATTACATGCGCTGCAATCAAGGTCCGTAAATTCTGTCAGCTCTTACAAAATACTGGGCCAAGCCTGAGAGCCTCAGAGGGCTCACTGGTTTCCGCAACAAGAGAAACGTGGGCTGATTTTGTAGCTGACCCTGCTTTGAGCAGGAGGCTGGATCAAAGACCTCCCGTGGTCTCTTCCAACCTGAATTATTTTATTAAATGCCTGTTTCTGATTAATAGTTGTCTTGCTTTCCTTGCTTAGCTGCCAACAAATGCAAATCTCAGTGCTCTTTGTTCCCCATGCTACCTAAAAGCAATCTCTCTGGGGGTTTGATCACATACCTGTTCTTCAAACATCCTTGCAGTTTCAAGTTCAAATTCAATCAGAAGACCAAGTGAAAAATGCCACTATGTGTGGTGAGCACTTAGATGAACTGGACCTACAAAGTGCAGAAGTGAGCTACTCTGAGTGAAAGACTCAAGATTTTGGCCCACCTAGGTGTCAAGCTGTGTAAGCTAATTCTATGGTTGCCAAAGGGTTACAAGGTTGCACAGAAGAAGCATGAGCAATTCTCTCTCTTAAGACATTGCCCAGCCTGTGAAGGTTTCAAACTTAGGTCACAAAGGCCATCAGTTGGCAGAAACAAAAACCTGGCCAATACACGCGGTTCTAGTTTATCCCCATGACACACGCCAGCCCATGCTCTAACTGATGGTCTGTCCTCGTATCTTCATCTCTAGAGATCTCAGCCTTAAGGAGCTGGTGGAAAAAAAACAGTGTCGAACGCTAACCTCTTAGGGTCTGTTATCCAAAAGATGAAAGCAATCATGCTGTTTCCTAATGGAGATACTTCCATCTCAAATGTGTTTTCCACCATTTATTTGTGTAACTGCCCCTCTGCAGGGTCATGCTGTGCTCTTGCCTGTTGTTAGAAAAGACCAAAGGCAGGGGAATCCTAGATCTTCTCTTACCCAGCTACTTCAGCCTCAGAGTATGCTCAGTAGGCAAGAGATCCAGGGACAGCCCTTGTGCATACAGGACTTTGCCCAAACATGATAAATCTTATTTTGTAATAACATCACTAATGACTTGTCTGCCCAGAGATCATTGTAACAGGTGGAATAAGAGATCAAGAGACAGAAAAACTCTTTTGGATATTGCTGGCAGTCACCCAGCAGCTAATCATGAACACCAAAAGCAAGAAAAGACCTATACCCCCTTGCATCCAGCCACCCCAGCCCACACAAGGTGCTGCCAGGCTGCTCTCCCCAGGGCATCATGCACTTCTCACAGGCAAGCACCCATACAAGGACCCCCAGCCCACACAAAAGGGTGCAGGGCAGTGCAAAGCCAGCAGCACGCACACACAGTCACACCAGGACATTTCCTCCAGCTTTCACCAATGCTGAATCTGGAGATGTGGCAGCATTTGAGCACTCCCTCTTTCCCAACCTCCTCCCCTAGGTCCCTCTTAGACTATACAGCTTCATCTGTTGTCACGGTCAGAGGTCCATCCACCCCCCCCCACACTCAAGGCACCTCTGCTCAACATGCCCTGCTCTGTGCTGTCCCACCACCCCTCTCCCCAGTGGCACCAAGTGCAGGGAGATAGGTGTGCACACACCCATACTCGCCCCACTTCTTGCCCTGGTCTACAACACAGCACATCCAGAGTCAGCAGCTTGCAGGTCTTTGCCTGAATAAGCAAATTTTAATAACAGGATCCCTTGGGACTTAGTCTCCATTACGCATGAAACCGGATTAGCTCAGCTACAATTCAGAGGCCGCAGGGAGAAACGTAGCGAGTCAGCAACGGGAAAGGCAACAGCAGACCAGGAAAGCCTTTAGGTTCAGTTCTGCTCTCAACTGTTCAAGGTCCATCTGGGTAATGTCCCTGCAAACCTTCCCCTGAATTCAAAGTGGGTTTGGCCACCTAGGTACCTAACTGCTTCTGCAGGTCTAACGTTCAGGTACTGCTGAGGATGGCAGAGCAGAAGAGAGCCCCACCTCTGTCCTGCCTGTGGAATAACATGGGCTTTTCCACACATGTCATTCTCCAGACATTAAATTCCTCCTTTGGGGACTCTCAGGAAACCAGGCAAGAGAAAGATAAGATGCCTAAATCCCTATATGGGGTACAAAATGCATTTCTAGCTGCTGAGACCCAACATTCACCTCAATGAATCTCAAAGGGGTTTTGGTCTAGTGGGCAAGGAAGTTGAAGGAAGACAAGGCAATATGAGAAGTCCAAGGGGATCACAAACACCTAAGCCAAAGGCAATGCTGCCAAAAGCTACTTTCCCCCTCTTCAACTCTTCACTGCCAAGAAGATATCACAATATTCTCAGTGCACTTGACTGCTTGCCACTCCTGGGATGCAATCATCAACTCAGCCAAAAACAGAGCCACTTCCAAACCTGCATGAGATTCATGCTGCCCTCACGCAATCTGCATGTGGATGTGCACACTCACTTTCATGTGCTGTGCACCAGACACGTTCACATAGGACACAAGGACATGTGGAAGGTGTGCAGCAGCAGAGACGCATGCTCAGCCCCATGTACCTGTGTAAACACGCTTGGGACAGTGTGCTCCTCCTGGTCATCCCCACGCACAACACGGTCAGGTATTTTCGACTGCCCCAACTAGAGCTGCTCCAATGTAATGTTAAATGTGCAGCCTCTGCACCCTTGGGATGCACTCTGCAATTAATGGGTCACAATAACGCTGCAGCATGTAGTGCTTCATGGCTGAAACCCTGATGTTTTTAGACCTGAGAACTCAAGACAGCAGCTCTTTGTCCCAGGAAACCATCACAGGTGTCACCTCTTCCCATCCCTCCATGAACAGTCCCTACAAGCAGAGCCACTAGACCTGGGCAGCTCTCCCACCTAACCAACACTCTCCAGATGGCATCTTACCATGGTTTGAGTGTGAAAACCTGGAGGAAGTCTTACAGTGTGTGTTGATCCTTACAAAGGCAACAGGACAGACTACAAGGGTAGAGCTTTTCCAGGGGGCACAAGTTGGCGTGACCAGGCTGCCGAGCTGCCAGGATGCTCTCATCAGCAGCAGACAAAGCAATGCCTGATCTTCATATCTGCCAGTATCCCTGCCAACCTCGCATTTCAACGACTTGATTTTAGCAGCTGCTTTCTCTCTCTCAGACACACACACACACATGCACAAATGCACCCCCTCAAGCAGCTGTAAAATACAGGCTTAGCTAGGTAGGTAGGGCCTCTTGTAAAGTGATTGGGGGTTGGAGGGGAAGAGAGCTTCACAAATTTGGAAGATTACTGCCTTATGCCGGGATTTGAGAGGGCTCCATCCCTGGCATCCTTGCTCTACCAGCTCTTGAGACAGCACTACTAAACTTGCATTGGCACTGCAGAGGATAAAAACAAGACGAATAGAGGAAAACAGACAGAGGGGATGCCTGAGGCTGGCTGATGTGATTTGCAGTAGCTAGGGAAGTCTCCTGGAGGCTCTTGCCTTTCCTCCAGTCACTACCCTCTCATCTGCTCTCCTCATCCTTGATTACACCTCTCTGCTTTGCCACCATCAGCAAGCACAAACCCCAGCTCAGGACGGTGCCGGCCACGACTCACGGTCCCAGCCTAGCCCAGCTGCCGCAACAGCATCTGCACATCTATTAAACCCAACGGAGCGTTTGGGAGGCGGAGGTCAGCCTAAGCAGCATATGGAGCAACCGCGTGGCAAATACCAGCCTCCCCAGGAGCTGTCTGCCACAGATGGAAAAAGCCCAGGAACCACCATGACAAAATCTTCTGGCTAGGGGCAACGCATCCTCCCTGTTGGCTTTTCAAGCCGCTGAGCAATACTGGAAACCTCAGCTCCTCTCCCTCCGTGAGTGTGCCTGGCACTGACTCACTCGCTGCTGTTTTGGACCTGTGGTTTGTCGGTGGGAGTTGCAGAAGGTGGGATGTGGTGATGAGGTAATCCCAATGGCAGCATTGTGTCTACTGCAGCAGAGGGGGACTAGCCACCCACTCCAGTAGCTGGTTGCATATGCCATGGACAGGCAAACCAGATCTGGGTCCAGTCTGCTGCTGTGGTCATGGTGATTTTTTTAACCTTGACTCTTGGTGGGATGGGTTATATCACCACAGCACAGTACACAGTCTTCTGGAGAAGGACATCCCTCCATGCATTCTGAGGGCTTAGTCAATGTGCAACCAGGAACAAAATTAATGGCAAGGAAATTCAGGCAGGTAACTAGGAGTGATGCTGCAGCTGTGAGATCTCCCAGAACAAGGGACATAATGTGGCCCATGGAAGCTGTGACATTTACCCAGCTGAAATCACTCACAAACCAAGCATAGGCTCACGGCCCTGTGCTGGCCAGAGGCAGGCAAGAGGAGCCACCAAGGTTTCTCCAGCTCCAGTTCCTAAAAGAGCACTGTGATACCTCTCCATCTGAAACTATTCCATTGGCTGCAATTTAAAAACGAAATCAATCCAGCAAACATTGCTAAGCAACTGGCTGTCAGTGCCACATCCCACCCCGCCAAAAGTATTTGCCCTCTCCATGACCTTCTGGCAAGGAGCTTACTGCTCAGCCTTTGCCAGATTTTGTATATTCATCTATTGTTGGCAAGTCCAGAGGCCTGTCTGGATTAGCAAAGAAAACTCCAGGAAATCTTCTGCAACCATCCTGGTGAAAAAAAAACAACAGATAGACTGTAAGGAGCAGCACTCCCATGTCCCAGGCACCAGGTTTAGGGCTACAAAGTGCTGGTCTCAGGGCACTACTGTGGTCTGCAGATCTGTGAGTCTAGGTGCTGCCACACGTCATACAGAGGGGATAAAAGATGGACCATAAACAGGCTGAAAACCTGGTCACAGAGCAGAGCAGGCTGCTTTGGGCAACACCTGGCTGAAATGCTGAAGGACAACCTGCTTCTTTCCTGTGATGACCTAAAGAGGTGGGTGAGACCCTCTGCAAAGCTTCCTAATCCCTTGTGTGAGCTGGGCAGGAGATCCTTGGCATAGTGGTGCCCCTCAGCACAGCTTCTGGCACGGTGGTGCCCTTTGGTGTGGGACCCATGCTAAGATGCAACTCCACCAGAGGTCACCTTGAACAGAATGAAGGTCCACCTCTTTGGCTTCACTACCATACAAGAAAGCACGACCACTTCCAGTCTGGCTCACACAAAGCATTGTAAGCCAGGTTTGCTGTTGAAACCAAATCCCTAAGCACAGCCTTCAGCAGGTCACACAGCATGAGCCCTGAGGGTTTCCCATCTCTCATGCCAGCCTGGTCTGTGGTACTATGCTCTCCACTTTGCAGGTGGAACCTCTCCTACTCAACTCCATGCTGGATGCTCTTCACATGTTCTTGCACAGCCAGCTACAACTTATCCCTGCTCCAAGAGCAGGCCATACTTATCCATGCTTTTCCACCCAGTTCCATTGGGCAATTCAGGACCTGCTCCCAGGTTGCATGGTAGTGCCAAGGCAACTCCACAGACACCTGCACCATGAGCAAGGATTTCTTTCCAGAAAGAGCTTTAAGAAATCTGCACTTTCTTCTCCCTGTTGACCACCATGCCTGGGACCCTTTTCCATCTTTCAACCCCCCCCTTCAGCACTTGCTTCCCCAAGATCTCCCAGCAGCCCCATTTCCTCCATGGCCACTCTAATGCTCGGCTAATGGTGCATTATCCACAGCATTGTTCAGACATATTCAATAAATCAGAATCCAATTACCGGGTTAAGGAAATTGGAAGCAAATGCAATTAGCCCCAGCCCCTCCCACACGCTGTGCCCTGGCTTCCTCCTTAATGAGAACTTTTCTTTTGCAGGAGCACTCAGTGCCGCATCCGCCCGCCCAGAAACAAGGTGGCTGCCACCACGCAGCGGGGGTACGGTGAGGGGGCAGCCGAGTCGATCTTCCCTTTTAATAGGGCAGATGGTTAATATCCCTGGCATTAATTCTCTCCAGGAATAGCACACTCGCTCTCCGCGCAGCTATAACAAGCGTCCATCAGGGCTGACAGCTCCTCTCTGGAGAAAGGAGCATCTGGTCCTTACTACGAAAAGGAGCTAAAAGAATAAATAATAAATAAATAAACGCACGCATTGCTTGCTATAGGGCTGGAAAACTGCTGCTGTTTCAGCATTTCAGCCTAAGTGCTGCTTTTGAACTGGAATAGGGGAAGTTCAAACTTGGGTCAGATGCTGGAAGATAAATCGCTCTGACCTAGGAGTAAGGGGCAGCCTGGGGAGCATGGGCAGCAAGGTGCCATGGTTGAGTCCAGCCCAGAGCTCCCATCAGAGCAGGACTTCCCTGCAAAGGTCTTCCAGGAGAAGACAGTAGAAGACGGCTGCTGCCAGTGGGCTGGGATGTAATGCCAAGCACAGCTCCTCAGGAAGGACTTGCACTGGCTGTGGGCTGGGCACTGCCAGCAAGGGCCAGGCATATGCTGTGCCCTCAGAGGACAAGGAAGAAAACTGCATCGAGGAAACCTTGGGAGTACTTCCTACACCAGCAGGACACTCCAACATCACTCTGTCCAGCAGACTAACAAGCAATCCCATCAACTATCAACAACCTGTAGGCACAAAGGGCAGCTCTTCCCCAGTGAGTTTAGAGAGGTGACCAGAGGGAGACTACAGCTGTGCTCACAGTAAGCAAGGGTGCACCAAAACTCCCACCCTGCCCTCTTCACACTGGCAGTGGCAAGGGAGCATGGGTCCCACATGACTACCCTCGCTGCAATCCTCCCTGTCTCTCCGAAGAGGCCCCTTGGGTGCCAAAGGATATTTTTGACCCCGATGGTGCTGGGGCAGACAGTAACCCAACAAGTTCTTACAATCCTCTCCCCCTCACTCATCAATAGTTCCTAATCCCTCATGTTAGCTCCTCTCTCTGCAAAGCAAAATAAGTGCTCAAGAGTTATTTTATCTCCCTTGCTCCATCTCATCGCATCCTCTGTAGAGCAAAAATTCTCAGCACCAGTGAAGACTTTCCCCATCATGGAGATGTGCTCTAGTACACCCATTATTTTCTGAAAGAAGAAGAAGAAAAAATTTTAAAAAAATTTTTAAAAGGCTTTTCCTTTCTTTCCCTATGGTCCTGAAATAACTTAAACAGGTTTTCATTAATAGGTTAAGGATTTTCAGACACACCAAGAAATCAAGCAAAGTGAAAGATTAAATCCTAAAAATCCAACCCAGGCAGAACCAATCCCAAGCGCACCCACTGGGCACGGGTGAAGGGCCCAGACCCACCTAGCATCCCAAAACCACGGCCCTGAAGAGGAACGGGACTATTCCACCCATACAATGAAGTTTCGTGAGGAAGATCAGGAGAAACCAGGAGGGAGGCAGAACCTGTGATGGCGGGTGTCGCGGACGGCGCGGTCACTGGGGATCCTCTCGCTCTCCCGCTGGTTAAAGGCATGGAGCCGGTATGGGTCCTCGCCGCCCTTCCACCTCCGGGCATTCAGGTACCGCCGCTCTTCAAACTGATCCCAAAGGTCGTCCCAGTCCACATCTGAGCCCTGCACGCACAAAGTCAGCCTCATTAGAGAGAAGAGCGACCAGAAGACAACTGACTCCGCTCCGAAGGTCCCCCCAGGCCCCACCGAAGGACACTCAGCCCTGCAGCCCAAGCAAGCATCACAAGAGCAGTCTAACACAGAGCCTCATTAGGTCTTCAGGGTTTAGCTTTTTCCTACATCTTGAAAAAGCACGTTAAAGGAAGCCCGCCAATTTGAATTTATGATGACTAATTTGAAACCAAATTCAGGTCTCTGGTTGGTCCCTCTCACAAACAGCACAGTCTCGAGGCTTTAAATTCTCTCCAGCCAAAAACCACAAAGGTATTTTACACTACATGTCCCATCACCCCTGTAATCCTCAGGTGGGAACAGGCCATGAGACAGGTGCACTTTCATCAAGCACAACCCCACACTTCCACAGTTGCAGCCCGGCCCCAGGGCTGGATTCAGCAATGGGACCCTGGAAAGAAGGGGATCATTTTCCTTGAAAACCAATTTCAGCCCATCTTTGCCACATCTCCCACCAAGGACTTCAGCCCTACCACTGGCAGAAGAACATGAAAGCATGAGCCCATGAGGTTCTCCTCTCTGAAAGGATGGAGGAGCTGCATTTTGGGGTTACCTGACATCTCTGACAGCCATCAGGGGTTTTAAGCATCCCTTGAAGGCTTGGTGCCATCAGGGGCTTTAAGCATACCCCCAAGCAGCATAATGCTGTCGGGGAGGTTAAGCATTTCTCCGCAGCATGGTGCCTGAACCAGAGAGCACAATGCAGCACCGATAAGATCTCATCGGTACCGCAGCACAAACTCTTTGATCTGAGCCTACGTGTAACATGGAAAGATGCAAACATTTACAGACATCTCAGCTCTAAAGAAAATTGTGATCTTATCCCATAATTGATCTTTTCTTCTTCTTTTCTTTTTTATTTTTTTTGCCTCCTCAGTTCACACCATCTCAAAGCCGATTTTGCCTGCTAATAGCACAAAATGAAGCTTTTGAAACGGGTGATTTTTATCCCGTAATTGATTTTACTCGCATCTGGCAGTGTGTTTTCGCTAGTCATAGGAAGGGGAGGAGGGAGCACCAGCTCCTGCAAGTCAGCCACGGCAGGACCAAGCCGGACACCTCCAGCCACATGATGCCCCACACCCTGGGTGACAGCTACACAAGCACCCCGAAAAAGCTGACAGAGCCTAGGGGTGCAGGGGTTTCCAGATACAGGGTCTTATTCATCTGCTCCTGGGGTGACTCCACACACAGAAGCTCCCCCAGTACTCACCCCAGTGCAGGGAAGATCATAAGAAACCCCCAAGCCACCAGCCATACGGGGAGAAAGTTATTCAGAGCCAAGAGAAAGTCATCCAAGGCTGGGAGAAAGTTATGAAACCAGTAAGGTCACTGCAGAAGGTTTACAAGAAGGATGTACATAACCCTCCTGTGGGCTTTCGGGAGGACTGACGTACACAGGGTGATAAATATTGTTTATATTTTTGCTAAGGCATTTTTTGCAAAACATGATTTACTGCTGCAGTAAAAGATCAGGGAAAAGTGAGCCGATTGCATCGCAGAGCCACCGACAGCCTGACGTTTAAAAGATTTCATGATGACCCTGGGGGAAGCACCATTAAAACAAGTGCCACACAGTTGCATTCCCTACATCTTAAAGCCGTGAAGAAAAGCAAAATTTGGTTTGATCAAACTTAATAAGAGGAGAAATAGCTTTTAAAAGCAGCCATGTATCACTTAAGGCTGTTGGATGTGTGTATGTTTGGGGGTTTTTTGTAAAGACGGTTCAACCCAGTAGCCTTGGGTCAGCTAGCAGGGTGCAGCTGGGCAAGCATTTGATGGCTTGAGCAGGAGGACTGGTGGATCCCCACCGCTCCAGGAAAACTGGAGCTTCTGCATGCCCTGCAAAGGCAGTGAGGCTCTGTCCAGGGCAGAAGCAGCAGGGTCCTGGTGCACAGGAGGGTCCTGGCACGTACTTCAAGGTATGGAATGACATTTCACCAGCATCCATCTAACCTCACTACTGTCCTGTTACTGGGGTGTAGTGTCTTTCTCTGAAGACTTTCAAAGCCCGACTGGACGTGTTCTTGTGCAGACTGATCTAAGCAAACCTGCTCTGTCAGGGGCGTTGGACTAAATGATCCCCAGAGGTCCCTTCCAACCCCTACTGTTTTGTGATTCTGTGGTGGGTCCCAGTGGTAAATGGATACATGGACAAACACCAGCGTCTTATCCCCTGCCCTTTGCTTCTCCTTCTGCCCTGGATATACCTCGCATCCATGGGTTGCATTCCCAGTTCACACTGGAGTGAATAACTAATAAGGCCGTGAAATCTCCACCTGAAAGACATCAGCCCACCTTGATTCACCCAGGCTCTGCTTTTTGGATTGAGGAAAGCTATCAGTAGGATGGTTCCTAATATCTGAGATCAAGAGCAAACAGATGCCAAATCGAGATTAAAGGGTTATTTTAACCACTATCTGGCCACAAAACAAGCCCAGGAACTAGGTTAACTTTCTCAGCCAGAAGTAGACACATAGGTTTGGTCACTTGCTTTCAATTCACATCACATGTCCAAATCTTCTGGGTGTTTTCAGCCTTCCATTCCAAGCTTCCCCACAAGGGTAACAAATCCAAAGATGCTTGGACACATGCACACAGACCTCTGCAAAAAAATACCTGTGCAGAGCAGTGAGAGGAAGTGAGGCAGTGTCCTCAGATGAAAAGCTCCCAGCTACACAAGCAGTGGGAGGCAGGAGACCTCCCTGACCTGCACGCAGGGACTTGCCTCTTTCCCAGATCTTGATCAGGGATGAGGAAAGCCAGTTAAAGTGTAAGGGAGAAATCCCCTCTGCTCACGCAGGGACAGCACATCAGTTACAGGTTACTAGGTAAGGTCTTCATTATAATATTTCTGGCATGTATTATCACCTCTTCCTCACACCAGAATTCTGTCTTAGGAACTAAATAACTGATGTGCAGAAATCTAAATTTAATTTATTATGATCTAACTCACTTTAGAAGCCAAATTACCCGGCACTAGAAAAGGATCAAGTCAATATTCCACTTGCCTTTCTATTTATCTTCTACAGGGCTTCTCTCTCCAAGTTTCATATTCATTTTCTCTCATGTACTAGCAATAAATTTTCATTTTTTTTCTTGGAATTAGGTAATTTCTCTTTCAACATTGCAGTTTAATGGCTGGTATTAATTATAGGAAACACAGTCAATGCTTAAAAGAGTTTGAGAGACTTAGCGAGTCTACAGGAAAGAGAGGAGAAAAAAAAAATCTATTCAAAGGGTAGCTGGCTATGCTTGCCAAACAAGTGCCACCCCTTTCAACACCACATCAGGGGGGTCATCAAGAGGGATCCCCCCTAAGGCAAAGAGACATGGAGGAAACTCATTGTGGAGAAGAGGTCCCATCTCAAACCAGCACCCAGACTAGAGTAGAGCTCACCAAGAGCCTTATCCTTTGCCAGCTTGCTAAAATCAACCCCCCAAAACCACCTGCTAAAGGCACCCCCTCCCCAAAACCAGCTGCCACCTCATCGGTGAAGGGCAAACAGCAAACCCCTAGAGCAAGCACGGAGGCAGTTTTTCACTGCAACTGTACATTAAAAATCGAAAGCCTCTCAGTGCAAAGATGTAATTTGTCATCTGCTTCTTAAATCACAGCTCAGAAACTAAAACAAGAAAAAAATATATTAAAAAAAAAAAAAGAAGCGGTGCT
>WUAM01000309.1:200956-225285 GCA_024336885.1 Actenoides hombroni
CAGCTGGCTGCTGCCGCGGGCCCGTCGCACACCCACGGGATGCTCTGCCCACTCCTGTCTGCACCCGCAGGCAGCCCCCAGCACCCTTCACCAGCACCAGAGGCCAGAGCAGGCTGGGCACTGGGCAGAGGGCTGGCACGTTGCAGCAGCACTTTGGCCACGGTGAGCTGGCCCAGTGGGGAAAGAGCATTTCATGTGAAAAGCCTGTCCCAAGCAGAGCTGCTGGTGACCGCAGATGGGTAGGTCGTACTGGTACCCAGGGCCAGCCTCCAGCTGCCCAGGAAGAAAAGAAGTGGGTGGCACAAGCCAAAAATGGACTCTGATTCACTCCCTTCTTTTGCGGCACTGTTTTAAAGTAGAAAACTTACGTCTTCGCTGAAAAAAAAAAAAAAAGCTGGTTTCCTTTTGGGGCTGCTGAGCATTGCCATTAGACTAGGGCAAATCAGGCCAGCACATGAGCATCCTTTCAGAGGACAACAAACCCTGGTGTCTGGCAGAGCTGCCAGCATTTGCTGGGGAGCCCAGGGCTTTAGTCAGGTGAAGAAGTTTTGCTTGTGCGAGCACAATGATGACCCCAGCAGCCAAATGTGCCTTTACTCTGCCCCACTCACACCCAGCTTTCCCTAGGGCATCTCATACCTACATAATCCCCAACAGAGCATTTGCTGTTGAGCCTCTGTCCTGACTTCCCTGGGACTCAGGCATTTTGAAAAAAAAGAAAAAAAAAAAAAAAAAAAAAGAGAGCAAGGGGAAAGAAAAAAAAAATACATCAGCCTAGCACAAGCTCCAGTAAACAAGCAAAAACTCTAGAAACTTGGATGCCACCCAGAAGGTTGCTGCCTGGCCGCGCTCGGCCACTCCTCTGCCTGCAGACGGTTGGAACACGTGTGCATGTTCCAGGGGCACTGGAGGCGGAGAGCAATCATTCAGCAGGAATTGCAACCAGGCATTACACAAATGAGATTTAAACATCTCACTGAAGTGCAGGGCCCCTGCGAACAGGAGGTTCAATTATAGAGCTGTTACCGGCCGAGGCGCTAATGCCATCTGAAAGGATTATAATACTTCAAACAGGATAGGGCTCATCCCTCCTCATCTCCCAGTGCCAGGCATGCACTAAGAGGGTCAGCAGCTCCAGAGGAGAAAGAAGCAGGACAGCATCATGTTGCCTCCGTCCTCTTCCCTGTCTCCTCAAACAGCCCAGATGAAGCACTGAAGTACAAGATTCCTCAGTTGAGGCTTGGTGCAGTTTTTCCAATGCTATCGCTCAGCAGTTTGGCTTAGCCCTGTGCACCCAGTGCTGTGCATCCCAACTGCCTTATTCCCCAAGATACAAGGGGAGACATGGCCATGTCCTTTGCTCTGCCCAAAGAGCATGTGGCAGTGCCAAAATCAGGCTGCGGGTTCTCTGGAGAACAGGTTTTGTAGCCATCCTGCAGCACATCCCCCAGTGCATCGGGTACCACTCAGCAGCAAACTTGCAACCCTGGAAGGGTCACATCCTGCACCTCCTTTCTATTATCCCCCTTCCCCATGCTGCACAAGCCCCGAAGCCATTCAAACACTTAAATACAAACTTAAGTGACTTTAGGCATTTGGAGGAGCCCACAGAAATCCCTGTTCAAATACGTTAAGTACTTGCTTAAGTGCTTCATTGGCTTA
The DNA here is from genome assembly GCA_024336885.1 of Actenoides hombroni. Taxonomy (NCBI): domain Eukaryota; kingdom Metazoa; phylum Chordata; class Aves; order Coraciiformes; family Alcedinidae; genus Actenoides; species Actenoides hombroni. Next base: position 202,619 of record WUAM01000309.1, read on the forward strand.
GTGCTGCCTTCCCCAGCTTTGTGCTGACACCAACCACACCACAGCAATGGAGGTAGCTCTAGGCCTCGGCTATCATCTGCTCTTAATTAGTCTTCTGTCCCATGGGGATTTTAGCTCCAGTTCCTTTATTTGAGGGCTGTGAAGCTCCTCTTCCTCTTGCACTGGTACCTGGGCACAAAACCCAGGTGCACCTTGGTGGCAGTTCCTCTGGGACCCCATGGGGATGCACAGCAGAGCCATGTCTGCCAGGATCCCACCCTGCCCCAAGAAGGAATGCCATCTCCCACTGCTTAGAGATCATTTACTGCCTCCCAGGGGAGACCTGCAGATCTGAGTCTGCTCTGACCCCAGTTGCTGTAGGAAGAAAGAATAAAAATAAATTAAAAAAAAATTAAGAAGAAGAATAAAATATTAATACGGATACCTAATTAAATCAAAGTGCTTCTCCAGCAAATCCTGTCCTGCAGCTGGGGTCCCTGGAGAAGCTCTGAGCATCCACCATTAAGTCTCTCACTGCCAATGACCTTTCCCTGCTCATGCACATCCACAGGCATGCTGTTCCATCTTCAAAGGACAGGGCATTGCCTCCTTCCTCCTCTGCTAGCTCAGAAAGGAACACAAGTCCCTGAGGACCTTCCAGCAAGTGTCCCACTTTTTCACATGGTCCTGAGGCCAAGGCCATGCTGTCACCACCCTTGCTGCCCTCCCTGCCCTGTTTCCTGTACCTATCTCTCTCTAACACACCCTCTAAGGTCCACTGCTGCATGGGCAGTGCCTGGATCTCTCCTGTGTTGCACACACATATTTACACAATTAAAACACTTCCTGCATCAGGTGACAGGTCTGACGAAGGATGGAAAGTGGCCATAGAAAACACCTGACCTCAACAGCTACAGCTGCAACCACTGCCTGGATGAAAACAGCCTTATTCAAGCTCTGGAGAAGACCTTGCAGTGCCTTCCTCTGCAAGTCCCCATGCTTAATTAACATCAGCACAGGCTGTTGGCCACTGATTCAGTGCAAGAAGCCATCCCAGGGCTAGTGCAGCTGGGCCATCGTTAAGTCACTCACAGCTAAAACCAACGCTTTGTGTATCTTCTTGTCTGTATCTCCAGTAAATGATATACAGGGTCTGAAATACCCTCCAGAGGTTTAAATCTGCTAAAGTCTCCAGCCAAACAAAAAGGCATGAAAAATCGCCAGAGACTGATTTTTTTTTGCCCAGTAAGGGCACCAAAGCTTTAATTTTAAAACAGATGGCTAGGGCAGCCACCAAAAAGGGGAATTTATTTGCAAATCAGGAGCATGGGACTCTAACTTGCAAGGAGGGCAAGACGACAGATTCATTGCTTTTATGAAAGGCCAAATTTTGTTTCCAGGGCTTCCCTCAGGAGAAAGTAAGTCAGCTCAGAGTTCACACCATGCTTATCAGCAAGCACTTGTCACACCAGCAGCACTGCCAGGTTAAAATATACCCCCCCACCTCCCGCAGGCAGCCTGGGCCTCAGCTTCACATCAACGCCCTAGCCAGATCCCAAGGAATCCCCGTGGTGAGCCCCATCATCTCCAACATGCTGAGGAACCTCCTGCCTCCCTGCAATGATGAAACAGAGTCTAGGATCCAGAAAATCTCTAGAAACAACACCCAGCTACAAAATTCCCTGTGTTCCCACTTGGAAAGATGTTCTTCCTTCTTACACACACACACACCCCCCCCCCAAATTAGGTGCATGCAGAAGCACTTTCCTGCATAAAGAACACAGACTTTAATTCTTTAAAATAATAAATTAGCCCATACGATAACCTGACACATGAAGACAAATCCTGTATAATTAAAAAGGAAAGGAAGCCGATTATATCCTCCTGGAGAATATTGCTGCCTGCTTCTGTTTTATTTATACGTTACACTGTATAATGAGCTGAATATTTAGGAGGTCAGCACAAACCAAGCTGCTGACTGGAGAAAAGAGAAGTCCCAGCTCTGTCTGTGCTGGGAACCAAGCAGGAGGATGGAGAGGATTTTTGGTCAACTCCTCCTCCCCCTGCCCACAGCTCCCCTGAGGTGCTGTGGGACTGCTCAGTTCAACTGCTCACTCTCAACTGCTTACGCTCAGGTCACATTCATCTTCACAAGCCTACATCAGAAAAGGTCTTCTGGTCTCACCCACAGCCCCACAGGAAAGAATAAGCAAGGCCAGACCAAGCCCACTGGCACCTGTGAAGTCTTCCAACAGCTCTGCAAACAGTAATTCTGTATAGCAAACAAGACCAAATAGTTTAAAGAGTTTGTAAGAGAGTCTCTGCTTCCACTGAGATTTTTTTTGTTAAGATTTGTTTTAAAAACAAAACAAACAAACAAACAAAAACAAAACCAAAACCCAAACACAAAAAAGCTGTCCCATAAGTGCTGGGACACCCACAGCTCTCCTGGGTCCTCTCCATCCTTCCCTGATGCCAGCTCTCCCAAGCACCTCTGCTCCCTGTTAGATGGGGACACCCTTGACACTCTGCTCCATGCTCCCCCAGGCTGCAGGAGATGTCAGAGAGCATCTTTGCGGCCACTGTGCCAAGTTAACTGGAACACCACAAGCAGCCCCTCCACAGCCCATTGCCACCGCTCAGTGTCACCTTACACTGACAGCACAACATGGCCAAGCTTCAGAGCTGCTCCCCTAAAGGTTTGCAGCAATTACATGGGGCACTGATTGGGAAAGAAATCAAGGCAACATCCCACATGTCCCCCCCATGACAGTCAGGTTCATCTTCTGCCCAGGACCATCAGAGGTCAAATGCACTTGGGAAAAGCCCAGACCTACAGTGGGTAAATAAGACTGGTGAAAGGGAGCTCCTGCATGGACAGACGGTGTTTTCTTTTCCTTCTGTGCCTTTTCAGGACAGACATGAGCTGCTTCCCAGCCATGAAGGTCAAACCAGCTTTCCCAGGCTTCAGCAGGAACAGCAGATGATTTAGTACTTAGGAGCCCATAGCTGCACTCGGTCTCCAGCTGAGCTTTGCTCATCCTTCTGCGTAAAAGCCAAATCTCTACCAAACAACAGAGCTTGAGCACCTCAGAGGTCAGAGAAGGTCTCCTTCTTCCCCAGGGAGCTGTGGGTCCCAGAGGACAGCCTGGGATGGGGTGCAGCAGGGGGAAAGGGAGGGGGAAACGGGAGCAGGGAGGGAAAGGTAAAAGAGCCAGCAGCCTGATTCCTGCTCTGAACCCAGCCCTTCCAAAAGCAGGCGGCTAATCCGAACCATACCTCCCGAGCAAGGAAGGGATCGTGCTGTTAATACACTCAGCATCCTCGACCTGACACAGCCTTTTCGCAGCAGCAAAGCCAGGGGTAATCCATCTAGTAATTGCTTCCATGGGGATCTTTACACAGCTTTAGAAACTAATGCTACTATCCTTCCCTGAGCAGCCACCCCTCCAAACCAAGCAGCAATGAGGGGTGATGAATAACAGCAGCATATTAATGTGAGAGGAAAAGTGTCTCCAAGGGAGGGAAAGCTCAGCCTTTATTTCACCTTGGTTTATTCTAACAGGGGGAAAAAGACCCAGAGATTAGAAAAACAGATATTCAAGCAAAATAAAATAATTGCAAATACAAAAGGAAGTTATAAGTGTAGCTTTAGTTGCCTTCAGGAAGCCAAAAGCTTGCCTTTACCCCTCCCTCTGCTAGCTAACTGCTTTTGAGGAGCAGAGCTTTACCAAGTGGGCACTAAGGCACAACCTGCTCCAAGGAAGGAGCTCAGCAAGGACAAGAAATCCTGTCAGTCAAAACTCTCTGCTCCTGCAATTGATTTCCACCTCTAGAAAAGCCCCGCTCTCACCTTCAGCCATGCCTCTGTTTCCCTGCTCCTACAATTAACTCACAAGGTTCCCATTTGGTGGGAGGCTCACCAGGGAGCAGCACCTACCCTAAAGAACTCCAACATAAGGGCTTTTTTTCTCTTCCCGTCTCTCACTCTTTTCTGAGTGGGAAGAGCAGAGGAAAACCCTTGTGGTGACTAATCAAAATGCCCCAAGTCCTCTCAGAGAGTTTTCCTGGCAGATGCTCACAGCACACTGATATGCCACAGGCCAGCCCAGCCCAAACCACACCAAGCAGCTACCCTGTTACCAGTGGGGAAATTCTTGCTCAGAGCATGGACTCTCCAACATATTTCAAAGCACCACCAGAAAACATGTGGGCTGCCCTACCCTGCATCAAGAGGATGGAGGAGCCAGGGGCAGGATTTCTGCAGCTGGAAGGGGCATCCCAGGCTGTGGGGTACCACCCCTGGTGCATCCTGAAAACCCTCAGTGCACAGCCGGAATCACCTGCTTGCTGGTTCCTGCCTGTCAGACGCCATCACACCAGCAAGAAGTTACAAGTCCTCATCTCATATGTACACACTTTGCAGAGAGGCAGGTGTTTCTGTAACCCAGACCTGGTCCTCAACATACAGGTGGAGAGAGATGAAGTTCAGGTCATGGCAACGATGCTCCAGGGTGCATGCGCTACCCAGCTGCCAGCCCATCCTTCCCCCAACTTTCCTCAAGGAGAAACTAGATATAAAACTCTTGTGACAGCAAGAACTGATCTAAACCTTTGATCATCAGGTACCTGCTGCTGGAGTGTCTCTGAGATCCCAGGCCTGGGAGCCACATGACTGACAACACCAGAGATACAGCAGCATAATTTAGAGTGTATGTGTCAGCCCAGCCTCCTCCTGTCTCAGCTCAGTAATAGGAATTAAAAACCCCAAACCTGGCTAGTGAGAAATGCACCGTAGCAAGGTATGGTGAGTTTGAAAATAAATAAGCCTGTTGAGGAAGGACTGTGGGTCCCTGACAGCCCCAAGCACAGGCGCTGCGGGAGCCTCAAGGAACATGCCGTGCCTTGGGATGACGTGGGTTTAGCTGGGGATGGGGGAGACCAGAGGCAGGGCATGGCTGGTGTGGCCTGGCCAGGCAGATCACAGGCAGATCTCTAGGGTCTGTTCACCTTCCAGCAGCACAGTCCTGCTGCTCACATGAGCAAATCCAAAACAGAGCTGCTGCTGGGCATGGGAGCCAGGGCATGGGACACGCCAGGTCCATGAATCATGGACAGCCTGAGGATAACATGGACCAAAGTTTGTATGGAGACCTAAGCAATATTTTAGAGTAAATCTGTCCCAAAAATAATCTCCACAGAGAGAGAAAAGATGGTGCGTGGAAAGAATCGTGCAAAGGCACGAGCACAGCTTCCCACATTGCTATGAAGATCAGAGATGCAAAAGGAGAACAGAAGGTGGGGAGGAACAACTACAATAACAAAAATCCCCCCCCAAAAAAACCCAAAGCTGTAATTGGACTTGTAGCAAACGACATCTGTAATTTGGGGGACACCTGCTGTTACCAACAAGGGCTCATCACTGGAGCTCTCACACCCAAAAAGCACTGCTATGTCACAGCCTGGAGACACAGGACAACTTTCCCTTCCCCCTTTCCCTAACACACTGGCAACATCTGATGAATACTTCTGCACATCTCTAAAAGAAAACAACAACAACAACAAAATGACTCAAAATAAAAATAAAAACTAAACCCACTGCTAAGTCACCTGATGCAGCAAACTCAAACGCCCTCCCGAGAGCCTGGAGATCTGGATGGAAACCAGCAACCAGGCACTGAGCTTTGCTGTTAATATTGGGGGAAAAAATAAAATCTGCATTTGGCACTGATTCACTCTCACATGTACACACGTTTCATTGCAATAGGGAAAAGAGCGATTTTTGGAGTCATCAGCCATGAAAACTAGAAATTTTGCTGGGCAGCTCCTGCCTGAGCATGCACCAGCCCCCTTGGCTGACACGGGAAGATGCTTCCTCTGCCACAGCCAGGCTGTACAGTGGCAGTTCCTAGCACGCTCCTGCTTGACTCCACCATGACTCTGAACACCACGGCTAACCCACATCTGGAGGCAGCAAGCCTTATCATGAACCTCAGCTCATCAAACCCCAAAACCTTGTCCTCTTCGATAAAGATGTCAAAGTGTTCCCACAGATGGCATTTTGTATTAGAGCATCATGTTGGGAGGCACCATGCATGTGGGCAAGCAGAGCACGCATGACACAAGCCAGCAGCAAGGCTCAAATCAAGGCAGAAATAAGCCTCCCTAGATCTGTTGGCTCTTGATGGCCTCCAGCATTGGGCTGGGAGGGAGGTGGGAGCTACAGGCACAGTACAGCTTCCTGCAGCACAGCTGGGTGACATCAACATGTGCTCCAATCATTTGGCCTTAGCATCATGGAGGTGTCACCACACAAGGCTTGCCCACCTCCCTACCAGAAACAAGTTGATAGGCAACACCTCCAGGATCTCCAAACTCAAAGAGTCAGTATCAAAACACTTCAATGCTTTCTTCAACAAAGCGCATTTGCACCAGGTGGACACGTTAGCTCCACCAAAAGCTGTGCAGTATCTACCCAAGGCAAAGGTCCCTGCTCTCAGAAAGCCATGGGGGGAGAGGGTAATAACCTCACATGACACAAGACATGGAGAGCCAAGGCTGGAGCCACTTTCAAGCAGCCCCACCACTCAGCGGGACCATGGCCCATCCCACATACCTTTGATCGATCCTCCTTTCTCCTGCAGCAACACATTCTCCTTGCCAGCGGCACTGCATTAAGGATTAGGTGGGATCAGACAAGGGCTAATACAAACGAGGTTGCGTTTGCTGCTGACAGTAGCTGCAAAGAAATGAGGAGCCCCTCTTTCCAGCCAGAGGGAAGTAAGATGCTGTTAAATTCCACCCAGGCAGGAGAGGAAAGGAAGGGTACAGCTGAGACCTGGCTAACACAGCTTCACTGCCCACAGGTTTGGATATACTCCTACAGTACCTGATGGCCTGCAGCTACAGGGGGAAGGGACTCTTCTTGCAGAGGAGCCACCTGGGCTTCCTGGTGGAAACCAGCGGAGGTGAGGAGTGGAAGCAGCAGGGAGGCTCCCTGCCACCAGAGGGAAGCTTCTTGCACTACCCCTGCCGTGGCTCTGTGTAACTGGAAATGAAACAAAAACCTTTTGTTGTCTGGATGGTCTTGAAAGCACAACTCAAGCTGAAAATTGTTGGGAATCCAATGGCTCCTTTTCTTCTCCTTCTTCTCTTTTTCCATCTTCATGTTCTCCTACATCCCTCAGTAACTCTCTCCCCCCAGCTACAGGCATGGCATGCCTCTACCTCCCCTTACTCCCCAAGCCCTTGGCACCAGCCATGGTGTGCCTTCAAATGGAGGGGAGAAGATGGCAATACAAGGGCTCAGGGGTACATTCATGGTTTAATAGGCACACTGAAGCACAAAAAAGGAAGGAAGGGTGAGGAGCAGAAACACTGTGGATAGAGAAGACCTGCTGAAGAGCAGATGTGCTACTCCATGGAGCCTTCCCAAAACTACAGCAGTCAGTGCAAAGGTCCTGCCAGCTGCAGGGCAGGCAGGCTTGAGCATCTCAACCAGTGTTGGTCCTGATAGCTCTACAATAACCCCACTCGACTGCTTTTATATTTTATTTACTGCTTGTAAAGGCACCTCCAGAGCACAAGCACCAGCTGAGCATTTTCATACTCCTTCTGCACTTGTTGGAGACCAAAGGAGAAAAAAACTCCCACGAGATGTGAAGAGCTCTGGACACACCACCACAGGCTCCCAGCTCTATCTGGATGGACTCCCACCAGCTCATGCACAGCCCTGGGGAAGGCAGGGACGCTGGCTACAGCCCCAGCAAGCCTGCACACAGATGGCAACGGGACCAGTCCCTCTGCAGCCGGCAGCATATGGTGTTTCTGCCCACATCCATGCAGACGCCTGGAGACACACACCAGAAATAACTGCTTACAACTTTTTCTCGTACACAGGGAAAGAGTTTTAATCCCTAACTACCAGGTACAGCCGAACATCTGAATGCATCCCCCGTTTTTGCAGAAGGAACATCATCTCAAGGGCAACGAAATGGACCTAAAAAAAATGCTGAGACAAAAGAAGGCCAGCGGGAGGTACCGGTGGCTTGTGACAGCTAGGCTGGTGAACATCTGTATGGCAGCACTTCTGCTCTTGGTCTGCCAGCGACCTTTATGTCTGCTCTAAAATAGGGGCAATAATGCTCACTTAAGAGACTCATGCTGAATTAATCGTTGCAAAGTGCTCTATGGTTCAGCAACAAAAGATAGGAAGGCAGCGTTAAGTACAATCATAGCCATACTCAGCAAGACTAATGGCCTGTGCCGTGCTACAGTCCCTTGTAAGCCATCTCTAGCACCACTTAACGCATCAGAGAAGGATGCACGGCAGCCTTGGCAACAGGGGTGCACCCTCCTCCTTGCCCTGGATGGGCACCAGTAATGTTTGCCCATCTCCCTGCACTGGCAGGGGAGCTCAGCACAGCCAGGCACAGCCACTGTGATTGTACCCAGATGTTCTGCCCAGCTTCAACACCACTAAGCTGAGGAAAGTGGTATTTGGAGGAGCAGGGGAAAGGACGGGGGAAAAAATAAAATCAAAAAAATTTAGTGATGCTAAAGGAAACAAGTTCTTTTAAAAGGCTTTCTCCTCTCTGACATCTTCTAGCCTGCTCCTGGGCTCTCTGCCCAGTAACCAGCATCAGGCAGGGTGACGTGCAGTCAGGGCACACATAGCAATGCCTGTCCAGAGGTTGCTATTCCCCAGGTGAGGACCAGCAAGGCAGAATACAACCAGCGGAGCGGTGCACAGTGGCAGAGGGAGGGAAGAGTGGTTTGTGCCCCTTCCAACCCTGCAGCAGACTTCCCTCCACACCCCAGGTGGAAAGGACCAGTGTGCCCACAGCTCCCTCCCCGTTGAGCTGCACGTTCCCATGCACAGCCTCAGTTTCTGTAGCCCAGTTTCCTTACAGGGATGCAGTAAATTAAATATACCAGTGTATATGCATCTAAATGCATGCATGCCGTGTTTTTCCAGCTCAGTTACACACTCTTCCCTGCAAAGAGCCACCAAGCTGAGAGCTGCCCTGGGGACTGGGGGCATGTAGCAGAAAATCTAGCCCCCAGACAGCCACGCACAGAAGGGCTGCTCAGAAAGGCAGTGGTGCTGCGTCACATCTGCCTAAATACTCCATCTCTGATGGGAGTCTCGACAGCAAAGACCTGGGGAAAACTACGAGCAAGTGAGGACAGGGACACCTCTTCTGAGTGCCCTGCTGCTGCCAGCACAGTCCCATCTTCACGTTTAACACCTGCATGGACCTTTTTCCTATGCACCTGTTCAGTTGCCATGCAACCCATGCAGGCTTTCAGCAGCTGAATGATGTTGCAGGAAGCTCCACAAACACCCTGCATCTACCCACATTGAACCTGCCCCTGCCAACTTCCTTCAATGACCCCAGTTTTTGTCTGAGACAGGAGGTACTTCCTACCCACCCTTTCTCTCCCATTAATGATCTTCCAGATCTCCAACAAAACTCCCCTCCTCCATTCCAGGCTAAAGCCCAAGCCTACTTCTTGCAGATATGCCATCCCAAAGCCTTGATCACCCCTTGTCCCCCTTTCTGCAATGTTTCCACCTCTCTAAGATGACTAGGAGCAAGCAGCAGACAGGATTCACCAGAGATTCATGCAGCAGCACCCTGCTTGCCCTCACCCCTTGATCATCCATGGTTCACCAGCAAAGCAACTGACCTGCCCACCACACATCCAGCCCTCAGTGCTTGCTATGAGGCTGGCTGCACTCCCCTAGCATCACTCACCTCTGCTGGCAGCAAGGTGAAACCCAAGCACACATCACTCAGGAAAGTCTGTTCAACAGACCCATCCTCTATCACACTACTTAAATATCTACAAAAAGACAAGCAGCAAAAGCCTCATTATTCTGAAGCATGAGTCCAGGCTGCTAAAAGGCACCAGAGTCCTGGTACACCAGGACGAGATGTTTTTCCCCTCCACAAGGCATGTGGCAGAGGCTCTGCTATTTCCAGCTGAGCTCCCTCAGGCTCACTTTGGCTCATCCCTCACCCTCTGCCCAGCACCAGTGATGCCAAACAGGAACAGGCAGCCAGCGTTAATGGAACAGGGTTCTGCCACTGACACCAGACTAAGCCCACTGGCCCCTTACTTTCCAAGACAAAAGTGGTTAACATGAGGAATAATATTAAAATTCTCCTTTGTGTTTTGATTTAACATTTTATCTATATTGGAAGCAGCAGGGAAAACACGTGGGAAATGTAAAGCGAGTAACCGCTTTGGCTCAGAAGCGGGAGAAGCCAGAAGAAACACTAGGGCATCTAGGATGAGCTCTACGAGGCTCATTTAAAAATGTTCCCTCCGCCAACACAGACAAATATTTGAGCAAAAAAATATTACAGAAAAATCCAGTTGACTCATGAAGAGCAAGTGTGTTAAATATAGAAAATAAATTCAATAATTAAAGGGAAAAAGAAACGGGATTTCAGCCCTGCTTTAAGCAGCCTCAGAAGGGGAGCTACCAAGCTGCTTTTAACCTGTGGAGTGGGTGAAGCAGGTGGCGAAGGAAGATTTTGCCATGCTCCTGGGCCATATTTTCCCCCAACAGGAAGCACAGAGCAATGGGGCTGGCTCAAGGAGCACCCCTCAGCCCCCCAGGGCACAGCACAGCTTCATCGAGAGCTCTCCATCCCTTCTCCATGTCCTGATGGGGCAGGTAAAGAGAAGAGGCAGTGACTGCTTTGTTCACAGAGGCCCAGAAACTCTCTGTGGCATGTAAACCCCCCAGGAACATTCTATAAGCTGTTAGCTCAACTGCTGATCTCTCCCAGAGCTGCAGGTGTATGTGGCAGCTCTTTGGGTACAGTCTAATTCAAGCTAAAAAAAAACCCAAAACAAAACAAAACTCCCAGCTTCAAATAGACTCAAAAACCTTGGGATAGGCTGAAATTTAGGCTACAGATGTTACAGACAAATTCTGTTACTTCCAGGAGCCAAGCCCTGCAATTTAAAGGTGCCCTAGCACTAACCCACCCCAAACATGGGTCTCAGTCTCCAACACACTCACAAATTCCACACGGCAAAAAGGGCAAGCTCAAAGCATTGGTATTGCTTTCAAGAGCTCAGCGCTGACCTTGCCTACCAAGGCTTTTACAGGTCCTCAGGCAAAGCAGGGGAGCTCCTCACTCAGACCAGTGGGGAAGCCAGAGGCTGCCCAGGAATAAGAGAGTCACGCGCTCCACTGCTCCCAGAAACTATTTCTCAATTTAAAGCAGGAAAAACTCATGGCAAGGCTGTGCTGGCAGGTGCCTGACATGGCCAGGGGAACAGCAGGGCTGTCGGTCAGGTGTTACTATCCACACCAAGAGCTCTTTCCTTGAACAGCCTGCAAGATGCAGCAGTGAAGGAAGCGAGCAGTAGGGTAAGACCCAGGGATAAGCTCAGAGCCAGGCTTTTTTTTTTTTCCTCCTTTCTTCCACCCAATCAAAAAAAAAAATAAAATTGTCCTTTTCTCTTTCTGGAGTGACATCCTCAAAGTTTCCACTGCAATGACGTCAGCCTCGACACAGGAGTGACCTGGGCAGCCCACAGAGATGAAACGGGAGAAATTACTTTAAGACACATCTCTCTCTCTGTGATCAGGAGGCTGAAAACCAGCAGCATCAGCTCTCTAAATAACACACAGTGTCTGAGGCTACACTCAGCAACAATTCCCTCCCTCCCAGCTACAGGAAACCTATATATAGGAAAAGATAGATGGATAGATAGATAGCAAGGTAGGTAGAAAGACAGAAAGATAGATGACTTTCATATTATTTTGCCTTTTCTAAAAAGTCCAGTAAAGCATCATGTATTTGCTTTTCCCAAGCAGGAGACCAATGCGCCCACAGCTTAGCAGTGTCCCTCACTTGCCATGCCATACTTCTCTCCATCTTGAGCCCCGGGAACCCTCTACTCTCTAACATTGCTACTGGATGTCACGGGGAGAAGGATTAAATTGCTATGGCAATCTAATTAAAACAGATCCAAAATATTCCTAATCTCTGTCAGGCCACCGTCTTCACATTTATCCAGGCATCAGCTTTACAGGGATAGAAGAGAGGAGTACATGCCTAGGGCTGCCAGGCCACTAAAGGCACAGCCTGAGTGGCAGGGACAAATACAAGCAGTTAATACGTTCATAATACCCCCTGCTTGCAGCAGGGCCATGGAGAAGAGGAGGTGATGATGGGTGACAGTCAGTTCCCCCCAGGAGGTTGTAAAGCATTTGGATGCTACTCTGCACCCCAAGAGGTGCCCCCTAAAGCATCCCCTTGGCTCCCAGGGTAGCCATGTTCAATTTGAAGCAACTAATTTGGCCACTCTTCCCCAGGCTATAGAGTGACCCTTAGAAAACTCTGTAATACCAAACGCATTAGCCTGTTGTTCTTCCTGCCTTGCTCCCATATGTGAGGCTTGGTTTTGGTTTTAACTGCAAAGTCCCAACATCATGCAAATCAAATGTAGCTGGAATTGAAACTGAAAAGTAAACCCACCTATTAATGAATACCAAAGCACTGCACTGTCAAAATTAAGAGAGATGCACATAGCAGGAAGCTTAAATAGGGAGGGGAAAAAAAATGGAAATTACATTAATAGCATTTTTTCATTTGTAATAATCTGAGAGAGACAGGTAATGACACTGGAAGGTGAGCCATCTTCAGCCCAAGGAGACGTGGCTATTTAGGAAACCATCTGGCTGTCAGCTGCTCAAACACCATGCAGAAGTGAAGTGTAAACGACCGCTGCATCACATCATCAGCTGCAGCCAGGCCAGAGCCAGGCCCTCTGGGGCAGGCGAGGATGCTCCGTCCTCCATCACCTGGCAGCAGGAGAGGTGAAAAAACCATCCCGAAATCATCTGCATTACAGGGAGGAATAGCAGCCTGCAGCTTATAGCTGCTTGCTTTTTTTTTTCCCCCCACTGTATGTAACTTGTTTATTTAGGAAAAGGTTTATAAATCATTGCTTTCTCAAAAGCAGGCATCAAGTAATGGCTACAGGAGAGTATTTCTTTGCATTTAAGAAAGCACTGCACAAAAATGATCAGATCTATGTAATGGGCTGTTGAAACAGTGTAATGTCAGCCTCTTACGTTACCCTTGTTCCTAATGATTTTATTAACCAAAGAGCTGTAAGGAAATCGACTTGGCATTCCTGGTCTCTGCAATTATATTCTGCTCAGACACAAGCAGGAACTATAGCTGAACAGCAACAGGTAAGATGATATTTAATGTCCACCTCTACACCTTGACATTGTCTGCTTTGAAATAGAGTCTTCCTGCCATTTACTGGCAGTGAAACTAATAGGATTTTGTAAAAATCAATCCATAAATGCACAGATGCCAAAATGAATAGTTTCCTTTCTGTTCCGTTTAGAGGAGGGCTCTTTTATGAATATCTATCTACATGCTGGCATACAAATTTCAGGATCAATTTTTCCAAGTTTTTGTTAAATTCAAGGGATTTTTTTTAGAGAAGACTGCTTTAAAAGAAACTGCTATTTCACCCCACAGCTCATTATTACCCACAAACCTAAAAGAGCAACTCTCACTTGTGAGAGCTGCACCAGCTGCACCATCTTCTCGACAGGCATGCTGGAGCTGCAGGGCGGGAAACCAAGGTGAAGGTTGGGATATCAAGTCCCTTGCCCAACACTGGAGCTATCAAACTGAAACAACATGTCATCATCCACTAGCACCCCCGTCCCTTCAAGAGCAGCCACTATACCCGCAAAAGAGCATGGCCGATGGTAGAACGCTGCCCGGGCTCATCCACAGGGACCCCAAGAAAGCTGCAGTGCCAGGGTCTGCCCCTCAGTGGAGTGTGATTGCCGTTGGTGGAAGGGTGCCAGATAAAAAAATTCATTAATTAACACTGAGTGCTTTTGGGCAGGCCAAGGTGAGTGTTTCTTGATAAAATATATAAAGAAAGCAAATGATGAAAAAGAAAATAATTTTTTTCTTCACCCTACCTACTGTGTTAATGGTAGGGGGTGGGTTCAGGGGGGTTGGGTCTTCTTGGAGGAAGAAAAAGACTGCTTGACCTGTTTCTCACACCTGTAAAGAAAAGTTTATCAGAGCAGCCTGCAAACAGAGAGCTTATTCAGATTTCCACCTCCACAAGGATATTTCTTCCAGGACCACGTTCTTCAAAGTTTCACAATAATTCCCACCACAGAAGCAAGGTGGGCATGCCGGGCAAACCCCTGCGTTGGTCGCCAAACCAACTCTGCATCCTGTCCTCATCTTCTAGCAGTGCAAGCTCTGGGGTTAGCGTTAAAAACCATTTTGTGATTCCCCGCCCCCTTACTGCAGGGAATGATGCTGCCGCATGGCTTCCCTTGGCATCAGTCCACCCGACTCCTGATTTCATCAGTATCACTCAGATGCAACAACTTTGCCTGCTCTGAGGGCTGAAAATAGCTGGGTGGATAAGAGCCAGGTCAGGCACACCTGGTCCACAAAGCCAAGTCCTCTGGTCCCTCCTCATTCACAGCTCCCCAGCTTTCCTCAGCAGAAGAGGAGACAGCGATCCCATGGACTGGCTTCACCACTGCTGGCCAGTAACAATGACATTCCTTGGTTAGTCCATTGCAACTGTTTCTGAGAAAAGCCAAAAGGCAGAAAGCCACTAGCACATCACCAGATCCTCTACCAGGAAAAATTTTCCACGGAGCTTACAACAATCTAGAACATAAATTGGGATAAAGGGAAAAATGTACACGCAAATCCTTTCTACATTTGTAACAATCTGTCTTGTCTCTGGCAGCTTAACATCTCCAGAAAGATGTAGCTCTGCTGTAGGAAAAATAGCTCCAAAGTGTTCCCGGTCATAATGGATCCTGAGGCACATAGCAGAAGTTTAGCAAAGCCTCCTGGCTAATGGCCAGGCATGCAGAATCGAATTTCATCTTACCCTCTTTCACCTCTTCCTTCAGCCACAGAGGCTTTTCTTCATCTCTCCTTCCTCACATTTCACTTCCAAGGGCACAGGACTACAACAGTGTTGTTTTTTTCTCCATACCCACCCTCAAAAATCAAATCATTCCCAAACTGTCCGAACAGACACCTTGCCTTTGACACCGGCCAGGAAGATTCAAATCTGCCTGCACTGGTTAGCTCCATGCAACTCCCTTACGAGTGATGCTTTTCCCTAACTTCTTGCCAGCAAGAGAGCATCCCGAGTCACAAGTCATTTTTTGCCATCTCTTTTTCCTCCTCTGTGTCTGAGGATGGCCACGCAGGTGTCACATCCTCCTCATGCCAGCCAACAAGTGCTCAACCCTGCAGAAGACCAGCAGCAGCAAGGTGCACCAATGAAATATGTCTCTCTCCCTGCAGGTAACTTTCCATCATCCACCTTAATTTCTTCCAACCCAGGACCCATCCCACTGAGATGCCCAAAATTCAGCAGTATACTCAAGGCAGGAGCATGTTCCTGAACTACTGAGCAGTGTTACAACTTCATCAGCATTACTAACTCTTCACTTTCCCCTCCCATTTCTGCTTTTTCCACATCAGGAATGACAATTCTCCAAAGATTTTCCCTAAATTTAGCTCAGTTTTAGTTAATTTGGAAAAGATTTCACTAAACTCAGCTAAGTAGCTAATTTTACAAAGCATCCCACCATTAAATCTTCCTGTGCCTCAAAGTCCCTGTCTATAAATGAGAATCATTATCACTGGTTTGTCTCCAGATGACAGAGGCTTTAAATCACTGCCACCTGACATCTGGTTTGCAGCCCATGGGGAGCTGCTGGGCTCCGTTCAGCTCCAAGTGGATAATTACCCACTAGTGGAGATGCCACCAACTCAGCTCCAAACACTCTTCTCCATCCCCAAAGCACAGGCCAGGGCTGAGGTACATGATCTGAGTAGCCGAGGGACCCAGAAATTGCTGCCACCTGTCAAAACCAGTAGAAGACTTAAGCCTTAGGGGACGTCAGCCCTTCAACAGCAGGAAAGCACTTGAAAACTTATAAAAAAAAACCCAGAAAGGAAACCCAGGTAAGACAGGCAGCAAATGGAGAGGTTGCAACCTTAAGAGCTACAGAGACATTCAAACAATAGCATCTCAGCTCAAACCTTCCCTGCAGCTATAGATAGAGAGGCTATAAATTGGCCTATGATTTAGTTCCATTTGGTACCCTCTGGCCAGTCCGGTGCCTCAGCCCACACTGCAGATAGCAGCTTTCACCCTTATCTCCACCATCCATTAGCTGCTGTCAGCAAGCGAGGGGGGGGCAAGGCAGAGTGCCAGTGCAGCTCTGCACACATGGGAACCCCCTTTTCCTTCCCTGGCAGGTCCCACTGCAGCACCTCGAGTCATCACTTGGATTGCACTGCTGTGCCAAGGGGCCTTGGGCGAGGTAGATATTTCATTTCATAGCCCATCCATTGTGGAGTACGCCGTTTTCTTCCCATCTTCTCCTTCTATTTTTTTCTTTATTTTCCTTTTTTGTTGTTTTTATCTGCTCCCCTTCAGTTCACATTACAGCCATCACTTATCTCCACAGCACCAACAAGCTGATTTACTGCCTTGCTCAATGCAAGTGCCAGCATGAGCTGCGTGAAGAGGGGACACATCATGACACCACCCCACCCCACCCCCAAAACCAGGCCGCAGAGAAATCTGCTTTATTAGGATCCACTTGGAGCCTTTCTACTGAGCACCTAGTTTGCTCTCCCTCTCCTAATGAACGGCATGACAAGCTCAAAAATCAATGGGAGGCTTGGTGAACCCTGAGCAAAGCCTCCTGCCTGCGCTCAGCCAGGCGTCCCCACCACGCTGCTCTCCCTAACTGAAACCGACGGGGGAGCGATTAACCGACAGGTTCCTTAATGGCCACCCCATCAGGACTCTTCTCACCGAGACCCCATGAAAGCAAGCCACAGAAACAAGTCATTTGTGAAAGTGCCAGCCTTCCCCCTGGTAATACCAGCATGGAAAAGAGGGGCTGCTGCGGCTACTGAGGTGCCTCTGGGAATCAGCCCTGGAAAAGCCCCCAGCACTTCCCCACAGACAAGGATCTTTGGCTCAGCACCCCTCTCCCAGACACCCAAGGGCTCTTCAAAGCCCTTGGCCCACAAGCTAAATCTGAGTCTTTATGGCCAGACGGACATCACGCATTCTTGAGCCTAATGGGAAGCACTGGGACACCTCTGAGACAAGCCAGCCCTTTGCAATAGTCACAGTTGAACGTAGAAGCAGGCAGGGGAGAGAGGACACAACCTTGGGGGACCTACAGCAGGGTACCAAGAACTTGCTTTTGGCTCTTTTCCCTAAAATACCTGGCAGGCTGAAGACCCCTCTGCCACAGCTGAGGATGTGTGTGAATGATGAGGCTTTGATGGGGACATGGCCACGTCTCAGCGCCAGCCAAGGAAACTCAGGAGCTGGGATGACAACACGGGCATGGCAGGGAACAGACACTCCCCAAACCCAACACCAAGTAATCCACAGAGGAAAAACCCACTAGGGAGAGGCGTCCCACCAGCACCCAGAAGAGTTTAGGATGGAATGGGGCTCTTTCATGACAAGCAGCTGCTGGCTTCAGCTCTAAATGCCACCACCATAGCAACCTCTGCCATCCACCCATTCACTGCACTACTAAGTATGTATAAGTATATATACATATATATATATTTATTACTCAGTTTGCTGCTTTTCCCATCCACGCCTGAAAAGAGTACGAGGAGAAGAGACATGTTTATAAACGCTACATCACACATGACTTCTCTCTGACCCCGCGGGTTCCTTTCCCTCGCGGCGCCTGTGCCCTGTTCTCTTAACCTCTCCACAAGGGGCTCATTTCCCATCTCATTTCATGGCTCTGAACGTTCCCTCCGTAGTGTTTGCTTAGAAAACAATGTCATTACTTAAGAGATGGAGAAAAAAAAGCAGGTGGGCAAATGGGGGAGGTTTAACTCTATCTCTGAATCTCCTGGCTGGAGGCGCTTCACACGCTATGCAACGCGGCATCGCTGATTTAATCATCGGCGCAATGCTTTTACGAACAGCAGCAGACAGCAGAGCCTGCAGGAGGAAGGCTTGCTCTAACAGCATGAATATTAAGGGCATTTAACAGCCCTTGTAATCACGCTGTAGCTCCTTGGAAGAGCACAGCCAGGCAGCACGAGGAAAGGCACTAAAACCATGCTGCTGGGTTATCAAGCTTCACGGTGCTCCTTACGGCGTGGGAAATCAGCCCCGCTCCCAGAGGAGCGAGCGCAGGCTTCCCAGGACGCTCCCTCAAATCCGAATCCCATGTGGCAAAAGCCCTTACGCACCTGCCGAGATGAACTGGCTGGTTTTAAAGCTTCCTTCAGCGAAAGCTGGCCCCGTGTGAAATCTGGGTCCCTGTAACACGCAGAAAACATTAAGACCTTTGGCAAATAATCTCCTGTACCTGCTTCTGAGGCACTGGGAAAAGATTACTGGGGGAGGAAAAGAAATCCTGAGTACAGCCATGAGGTTAGCTGTGCCTCACAACTAGAGAAGTATAATACTTTTCAGGTCAAGTGCTAGTCCATTCTCAAAGGAAAAAGATCCCCAGCTTTTACGCATTAAAAGTTTTTACTCTTTTATTGGTTTAATTATCATTCTGGAAAGTTCTCCATGACTTCAATGCAGAAATGGCCAGTTATCTATTGCAGCCTACTGTAAGGAAATGCCTGCGAAATACAGCCACAACTGGCCTACGGACTGAAAACACAGTCTCTGGAAATAAGTTAAAAAAAAAAAGTGGGAATTCATCTGCTTTATCTTTCAGATGCAGTAATGGCTGCTAGTTCTGCCTGAAAATGGGGAGAACATCTCGAGACCCAAGCCTGCCTTCAGATGCTGGCTTGCCCACAGCCATCGTACAGCTAGTGCTAATGCCAAAACCAGCGTTAATACCAGGAGACCTGCATCAAAAATTAGTTGATCCCGGTTAATATTTGCATAAAGAAACTCAGAATTGTTTGGCTGTTGAGTAGGTGCAGGCATGTTTTGGCTGGACTAACACCCACACTCTGGGTGTTTCTACCGCCCCAGTTATCTCTGCACCAGAGGAAAGGGAAATACCTGTTTGGCCTTTCCTTTACATCTTTAATTATTCATCTTATATTAATACAAAATTAATTGAAGCAGAATAAGCTTTTATCCCAAATACAGGTGCCCACACACAAGCATCACTGAGATTAAAAGGTGCAAATTACACTTTATTTAATGCGCTCATTTCCAACTCTCATATGGGCAAACCCCTGTGCTGGACCTGAACGTGCTGGTCCGCTTCTGCCCCAGTTCTACAACTGCCATCTAAGTACAAGTCTCTGGTTAAATAGCAGATATACAAGGGTCTGAATAAATAACGGAGATGTTCTTCACTTCTGGGAAGCATCCAGTGTCAGTATTTGGCCACAACACTGGCAGTGGGACCTGATTTCCGAAGGATGCAATAAAGCACTGAGAGCAAAGAAATGCTGTTTTGCAGAACACCACTCATGCCTGTTGGAGAAGGTTGACCGCACTTCACCTCCCAGCAGCCGGTGCCCCCAAGTGCTGATATGTTTTCCTCCTGCCTCACATACACTAGTAGAGCTTCTGCTTGCAAAGGCCAAATTGAATTTCCGTCATTGACGTTGCCTCCAGAAGGTAAGGTCTCCTCACCTCCCCATGCCTCATGATGCCTCAAGGTGAAGAACAACATCTGAACGATTTTCCCCAGCATTCGGATGCCTGACAGAGCTCATTCTCACCTTTTAAGGTAGATTGTGTTTGTATTTTATATTTGATTTTGGAAATGTCATATTTCCTGAGTGTGTGGGTGCATCCAGGTGGGTCCCTGTTAAGGAGATACATCCGTATCTGTGTAATGAGTAATAAGGGCCATGTCACCAGCAACAGCAGGGACCACCAACATACCACTCTTCTCACCATTCAATTCTCTTTTTTTTGCCACTTGCAAGCCTAATTTCAAATTTTGGCTGTTTCACTGAAAAATATTCTGGCTGGTTTTCTATTGCAGAGGGATTGAGGGTTGAGCTGGAAGAACCAGATTCTCATTCAAATAACAAAACCAGGGAAGAAAAAAATTGGTTTGGTCCTGCTATGAAATCCTGGTGACCTATGTTTTGAGACATGCTTCCTTCTCCAAGCTGTGGGTTTGGGACTTCAAATTGGGCAGACAACAGCCTCTCTAATGTGCTCAGATATTTCACTTTTCCCTCTGAGAATGCCACGAAACCAGGCAAAGTGAGAAGCCTAGGCAAAACCTAATTTTGCACAAATACCTGACACTTCCTAAGACAGCAGCAGTTGAAGTGTTGGCAAATCTCAGGCTGTTTGTTGGCTTGATCTTCTCACCCATTTCTAGCCCTGATCAAATCCTTCACATATGACCTCTGCAAGGGGTCCATACATCCTTATTTATCCAGGAGCTGTGCAAATACAATTTATTACTGCTTGTGAAGCCCTTGTCTGCCAGAGCATCAAGCACGACAGAAAAGTCTGAGTGAAAGTGCATGACACTATCCTCCACCTATGGGCCTGGCGTCAATAGGGATCAGTAAGGAATAATACAAAATAGTTGCTTGAAAAGGGAGCAGAGACCACCCAGCACACTGTGGAGGGACTCCTGGACATTACTGCACCAGGCAGGATGCAAACTACACCCTCTTAAGAGGGGCTAAATTAAAGTGGTGATGGGTACAGTAGCACACTCCACTTTAAAACCTCAGCTCTGGTCTTCAAACACCCAGAACAGCAGTTTTGTGGGTACTTGTTTATATGGTAAAAAAAAGGTCAAAACTTAAGAGAAACAGCAAATTGATTTTCCTTCTCGATTCCCAGAACTTCAATCCCACAGATGAATCACTGCTAACAGGTTTTCAAGACAAGTGCCACCCCTCCACCAGAGCAAGCTGTCTGTCCATCCCTCCTTTGCTCCATGCCATGGCAGCAGGGCCAGGAGAGATGGTGCTGGCCAGCCCCAGGCAATGCTTGTTGTCGCCTCCACCCCAAAATTAGCTTCTCCCACACCATGGCCAGCAGACAGGACCACCAGGGCACCGCTGTGCTGTGCACCCCTCCCCAAGAGCTGCAGAGTGGTTGATTCTTTCTTTTCTTAGGACATCTAAACCAGAGATCTTCTTTCTGGATGAGAGGGGAGGACAGGAGGGCACTGCATGAAGCTTTTCACAATACCACAAGGAGCACACCATATGCAGCCTATACGACGTACATGGTTTAACTCAGGAGTGTTACACGATATTCATTCGTTTTGATCCCAGTCGCAGGAGCAGATGGCTGGTTAATGCATGTTTGAGTCTCTCTCTCGCCAAATTACAACATATTACGGCACTGGGAAAAATGCAGTGGGCATTATAAACACCAGGCTCTTCCCTGCTCCCTCCCCACCCAGTTCCACTCTTGACAAAAGGCAGGACCATGAGACACAACAGTTTCCCTCCCAGCTCAACTCCCAAACACCAATTCCAGCAGCTCCCCTGCATCTTCCCGCTGCCCACCCTGCTGGAAAAACCACTTGTCTTCCCCACACAGACCCCGAGTTTCGCATTTTGGCTGGGCAAGTTCAAAGTGCAAGGGGGCTGCATCTCAAGCATCCCTCAAGGCAGATCCCACAGGATATTAGAGGATATTATTCCATCCTGAAGAATCCTGAATCAACCCAAAGAGCAGACTGCCCTGACTCAGAGGAAAAAAAACCCCTCTTTTTAAATAGTAAATAAATACAAATCCATGTTTAATAAAAAGAACTGACTCAAGCCATTAAAAATGAGCCTGTTTATACCTGTAACTCCTCCCTCCCATCTTTTCTCCATCTCACGTAATGACAGGCAACTAAAAATTCAATGCACAGGAAAGAAAAGATGTGCATGAACTACCCCCCGCCCGGGGGGGCTGCAACCAAGGCCCGCACCACTGAACATATTCGTGTCTTTATTTGCGAGCCATGTGCCTCCATAATGTGTTATGAGGTGTATTTGTAACCAGTGGATGCTGACAATGGTCCTTGAGGAGGAAACGGTGTGTGTCTAAACACACGCAAAGCTATTTAGGAAGCCACGACAAAGCAGCCTTGCTCTCCTTGCTTGGGCCAAATTACATCCTTTGGACTTATTCCTTCAGTGGATTTAAAAAAGAAAAGAAAAAAAAAAAAAGAAAGAAAGAAAAAAAAAGAATCCATTTCAGTTTCCTTGGCTCTGTGAATAATATTTAGAGAATAGAAAGAGATTTCAGAGCTCGTTGGTTTTTGCACCGCATGATCCCTGTCCTCCTCCTATCACTTTCCAATCAGGTTTATTGTTGGTATTTCCACTAGAAAACCAAGGAGGGAAAGACTAAAGCCATCAGTTGCGCTTGATACAGAGGGGAAAAAAATTTAATTCTTTTAAAAAAAAAGAATAATAATAACCTAACTTTCCCTTGTCTTTCAGCCTAATCTGAAAATGAACCTGTTTTGCTTCTGAATCAATTCTCTTCTGGCACCACACTTCCCCGTGGTCCTTTCTGAGACGAGATGCAATCATTAGCTCACTTGCTCCTCCAAATAATATTACAAAGCCAGAGCTCAAGCTGCTTTGCGGTAAATCATCACTAATCTCTGTCTATCTATGTGCAGCATGTTAGGTTTGGGGGGGGGGGGCGGAATGGGGGACGACGGGGCA
>WUAM01000309.1:233027-244358 GCA_024336885.1 Actenoides hombroni
AAGGAGTCGCCCGGCCCCCACGCGTGACACAAAACACGCGCTTCGTTTCCCCGGTGTACGCCGCTCCCCGGGGACCCAGGGCCCGAAGCGAGACGCGCTCGAAGTTGGCGGCGGGGCAGAGGGCTGGTCTCGCCGGGGCCTCTGCCCGGCATCCGCGGCTCGGGGAGCCTCGGCGGCTGCAGCCCCCGGTGAACCGGGGCGGGGGGGACACAGGTGGGAATGTCGCTGCCCAAGGGGGCACCGCGACCGGGACTAAGGAAAGAGTCTCACGCACAACCCCCTCAGGCACAGAACTGGTGCAAAACTTTAAAGGGAGCGCTAAGGGGTGGGGAAGGGGGTCCCGAAAACCGCCGGGAACTTTCCCCGGGCGTCAGCGCGCCCAGCCCGCCGGCTGCGTCCCGCCCGCGTCCCGCCCGCGTCCCGCCGGGGTGGCCGCAGCCCCAGCCCCGCCGGCCCCTCCTTACCTCTGGTGTGTGCCCTTCGGCTCCCGCCGCCTCCAACTTCCTCCTCGCCCCGAAGAAGAAGAGGAGGAGGGCGGCGAGCCAGAGCACCCCCAGCAGAGACAGCGCCAGCCGCCGCGTCGGCCGCCTCATCCTCGGGAGAGGTGGGAAAAGTCCGGCCGCGGGGGGATGAAGGGCCGAAGAGGGGGGTAGGGGAGGGCGGTGAGCGCCTCCGGGGGCAGCGGGAGCGGGGTTAGGCGGGGGAGGAGGGTCTCGCTCGCCCGCCCGCCTCGAAGCAGGCGATGCGAGTCCCGGGCTGTGCATGCTCTGCAGGGGAGGGGAGGAGGAAGAGGAGGAGGCGCTGGGAGGAGGGGGGCTGGAGCCGGAGCCGCTCGCCGAGGGAAGGTGCTGCGCGCAGGGAGCCGGGTCGGCACCTGGTCCCTCCGGGGGAGCTGCGGGGCCTCGTCCCCTCCTCGCTCGTTCCGCCGGGGACCGCGCCGCGCCGGCGGCCGCCCGGGGACGGGTACAGCGGGAGCGCCGTTTTGGGTGGGTTGTGGGCTCTGTAACCCACAGTATAGCCCGTCTCTCTCCCCTCCCACGCACCTCGCGTGGGGCTAGGCCGCTTCCCAGAGCCCCCGAGCCGAGAGCGAGAAGATCCGCGGGGCTGGGCAGAGCCGTGCGAAGTTGGCCCCGGCCGGTCCCGGTTCCCGTCTCGGTTCTTGTCGGGCTCCGGGGCGAGGGGAGGCCACCGTTCAACAACACACAGAGGAGATTCAGACATGACGGGAAGATTAATTTGTCCAATTGAAACAGCAGGGGGAATTCAGGTAGGTGGAATTTAATTACTGGATTTGGAAGAGAAGATGTGAGTCTCCAGAGCTGTCAAGAGCACTTGAAAAATAAAATCATAATCATCAGCTGTTGTTACGCCGGCAGCAGCTCAACGCTGGGCCGTGGCCCTCTGGGGATGGCTGTCAGCTACCATCCCTGTCCTGTGGGGTGTTCCCTGCTGGCCCCACACACAGCCCTGGCACAGCAGACCTGTCCACACAGGGCAGCCAAAGTGGGAATTACAGACAGTGCTAACAGTGTGGAGGGTAAAAACAACCGAGTAGGACTCCAGAAAAGAGCTGCCTCACCTGGCTGTCCCTGCTCACCTGCCTGACTTGCTGCTCTTCCAATTCTGCTACTGACAAGTATTGCACGAGCTGAACAATCCCTTGCAGAAGACATTAGAGGATAAATTAAGTATTGGAGCAGATGTGAGTCATTCGTGTTAGTACAAAAACTATAGAACCAACCCCATAAAAACAGGAATCCATGCAGAAAGTGACATATGGAATAAATTGGAGATAAGATGTCAAATGCTGGCAAGTCCAATGCACATGTTGTAAACAACCTTTCTATGCATTTCCCACACACTCCTCCTGGTTTTATTATTTTCTGCAGTTGTTTTCTGTCACTTGCTAATTTATCACTTGTGATCTTCATCCTCTGTCGTCCTCTGATTTATTTCCAGGGCTCAGTAAGCCCTTCTCCCCTAACATAATCCATGCTTCTCAGACCCAACATTCACAGAAAGATGCCCAGATAAAAATTTCATTAGCATCCACAAAAAGGGACATTTCTCTTTCTTTGTTTTAAAGCCATCTGACTTTGAAACATCTTTACCAGAACAATGAAATCCAGGTCTAGCAGGCAGGCTTAGGTTGAACTTCAGTTTACGACAACAGCAGCAGCACAGCCAAGCAGGAGCAGAACTGATCTGGTGAGAAGATAGTGCGCATCATTTGTCATGCCTATTAACCTTCCTCAGCCCTGTGCTTGGGGTAGCTGGGCCACCACACACTGTCTCTGCCACCATGAGACATCTCTACCCAACCTAGAGGGGACCTGCAGGTGGATGCAGGTGTTGCCCTCTTTCCCAAACTGTTGCTTTATGCTTTCTCTTTAAAGCTAAGGTGAAGTACCTGAGCAACTTTCAGCAGCTGAAGTACATCAATGGTAGCTTTTCATATGGCTTATAGCTGTCTTCTTACCTTATGCCCACCCCAGCTATTGGCACAGGCTGGTTGCGACCTTTCACATACCTCTGTCTAACCCCTTTAGAGCAGGAATGGCTTTCTAACCAAAAAGATCATCCTGCAACGAGTAGAAAGTAGCTGCTAGTGTTTTCTTGGCTGGGGCAAAGTGACCTTGGCCGCTGTTATGCAGCGTTCCCCCTGACAAACTTGCAGAGGGTGCTGAGCTTTTCTTACCAGGCGTCTCTCCATGTTAGGAGAGCGTTTCCAGATAAAGGCACCTGGGGGGTGTTATCATTCAAAGCTGGCTTAAAAACCTTGTCTTTTTTGTAGGTCAGACTTTCATCAGAAGTTATTAGAAAATACAGGGGGGAAATAGAGAAAATATCAGGGAAATACATTACAAATTAGATTACAGGTAAGGTAATAAATAGGATGGACCTGACAAAAATGCAATCAGATAATGCTATCTTACTTATTACCTTGAGAAACAACTCCCTCTGCTGAGGGAAAGCTTTATTGGCAGGCCTCGGCACTGTGATGAATAACCTGCTGTGCCTGGTAGAGATAACAGGCAAAGGCCTGACTCTTCCCCACTGGCACCGCCATTACACCAGCAAGGAGGGTGACACGGGACAAATCCCTGCGTGCTGGAGCTCGGTGGCTGCTCTGTGCAGCAGTCCTGTGATGAGACAGGAGATTCAAGGCATTCTAGCAATGCATACGATCTCCAAGAAAAGTATGTTCCTCCTGGCCACGTGCATGTGCACTGGGACAGATAATGTACCGAGCAGATGGTGGTAACAGCTATTGAAACAAGAATAAGGCAAGAGGACAAATCTGTAGGTTCAGAGTTATCTGAAGTCATAGACTTTCTGAGACTTGTATATAAATCCTATTGCAATTCTATTAAAAACATAGCAATACAAAAAAAATAATAAAATCTTCTACTGTATTATTGATACCTGTATCTTCCCCATTTTTATTTTTCATCTGCCAATCTCAGATGCTTCACAAGCAACATCTGTAAGATACCATGTGCTTCCAAGAGAGCGAAATTTAAGGCCAGCAGTATAACCACAGACAGAAAAACAGTCTAGCAAATGGGTATTTAGCATTTGTAGATATTGGCATTGTAGAGTTGATGAAAGTTGATGAAATAGGACATCATTTCTGAGTGGAAGGGGAACTCTTCATAATAACAGCCTCAGGCAACGGCCCTTCAAGTTCCTGCCTTTAAGAACAGGGTGATAGGGGAAAGTAGCTCTCCTTCCTGTTTCAAGGGAATCTGTAAAGCACATTTCAAGGGAATTTCATCTCACCAGGTTTGCAAACCAGCTGGGCACTGCTTCAGCACAGTTTTTACTAGGACTACTCTTGGGTTTGAGTTCAGATAACATCCAATATCCCATCCACAGAGGAAAAAAAAGAAAAAAAACCCAACAAAACAATCCAAACTAAAAAAAACCTCCACAACAATCTTTCCAAATCTTTCCAAAAGGATGACAAATAATTTGCAGTTTGTTCTGGGAAATTTGGAAGGGGCTTAAACAGGTACATTGAAGAAGTGATCAGAGGAAAGGACCAAAATCTACTCCAAACTTGAGAGGGGGAGTCACAGCTGAACACCACAGGTTATTGTGTGATGGAGAAACCCCACTGAGCTCTGGCTGAAAGAGGGCTTCTAGGACAGAGAGCCCTGCTGCCAGGGGAAGGATTTGGTACAGCCAGTGGTTTGGGGCAGTGTAGCTCTCACTGTTGGTTCTGGGAGAGAATGTGCTACACTTACTGAATTTAACCACACTGAAGACAGGGCCAGGAGAGGAGGGAGAGCACATCAAGCTGCTCCCAAATAGCTGTTTTGGCAAGTGCTGAACATTGGCATGTTTCACAAGAAGCCCAGCTGTCCCTTGTCACCCAGCAGCTGAGGTGCCAGTCTGGGTGCAGGCCTTCCAGGAGAGCAAGCCAACACATGCCCCTGTCCCAGACACCACCCCAACAGCCCAGACCTGCCCCCCAGGAGATGACTCAAAAACCATTCACTGTTCACATTTGAAGCACAGGTCCACCCCTAGACATGTCAGCAACTCTTCCAGGTTTATATTTAATACAGGAACAAAAATTCCTTTTTGGATCTGCAGCTGTTCAAAAAGCCTCGGAGGTCCCATGGTCTATTCCTAATCCAGTCAATATGGGCAGAAGAAGAGAAGCCAGCAAGTCCCTTGTACAGAAGCAAAGAAAGATTGTTGCTTTGCCATGAAGGTCCACCAGCTCTGCAGCACTTGCCACCATCGTGCCTTGGCCCTGTGGCATGTTGCTGCAAGGGTGCAAGTGCATACTGAGCTGTTGGTTCCTAGCTATAGTTGGTTATTTCCCTCACTGAGATAACAGAACTGTAGCTTGTCCTACATCTGCAGCCCAAACTGGAGGGTCAAACATGAAGCTGCAAAGCACTTACCTTCTCCACTTGGGCAATGATAGACCTCTTCACCTCCTCACACACTGATGCAATCAGAAAGGGAAATGGAGGAATTCTTCCACAGGCTTTTTGTCACTCTTGGAGTTGCAAGCAGATCTTTTTCAGTAACTGTAAATCATTTTTTTTCCTTTTAATTAAACCACAAGCATTCTTCTCTAGCAAACTTTCCACGATGGCATCTTCAGTTAATTAAAGGTTTAAGCTGTCAGGAAATGCTATGCATTAAAAAAAATAAAATAAAGAGGGGAGCTACTTTAATAGCATTTGTTAATTGATGTTCTCATCAAGTCAACTGCAGGAACACAAGCTGTTCCCTGAGTGGAAAGGCACCAGCACACATCCAGACATTTGCCTGCAGTTCCTACAAGTCAGGCTTCCACCTTCAGCCTAGCTTGCGTTGCACCAGCAGATGCTCAGTGCTGAACTCCCTCACCATTGGGTCAAATACAAAGACTTCTTCCTAGTAAGACTGAATGAGGGTGGAGGGAATTCCAGCCTACTACAGGGTATTATACCTTGCATCTCTAGCAACTGCTATCAGTTGGCCACACACTTGCACTTGTGTTTAATTCACATTCTACCCAGTCTGTGTCTTCGTTTGCTGAAGCACAGGTTTTTCTGGATTAGGTGCAACATTTTTACTAGTGCCTACCACTTTCAGGTGCCAAATGATGCCAGTATAAGCAGGTGAGGGAGCCAGTGACAGAGCAAAGGGAGACTTCAGCATGTGGTTGGGGTCATACTAGGGAGCACAAGAACAGATTTTTTTGCCAGTGCTCTTCCACTGTGATCACCTTCGGTACTGTTCCCTAGTTCCTTTTACCTTACCTGCTTTTGTGTAGCTTATTGCTACAATAGAGTTAAGTCTTCTAGGTCCTGTCTCCTGATGCTCCCTAACACAGTCATTTTCTGGAAAAAACCCACGGATAAGTGATGGCTGCTGCCCCCACAGCCTGCTTTTTCAGTGTTTTGGTCAGGGGGAAGCTGTCTAGCTCCAGGCCACTGCATCAGCAACCAGTGGCAGCCACTACAAATGGCCACAAAAGAGCATTTGAGACAAAGGACAGCAAATAGCTTTATAGGCCAAGTTGCAGCATACATAGCACCAGCAGCTCCTGAGCCTGTAAGGTGATGGGCACCCTACAGTCCTCATTACAGCTCTGGCAGGCACCCATGTTCCTGGGGGAACCCCAGTCATTCTACAGGGGAAGCAGAGCTGCTAAGCTGCCTCCCAAGGAGATGTGCTCCTGTATGCGTGCACACATGCGCACACGCGCACACACACACACCCCATCCAACTCCAAGAAAGTGGAGAGCCCCACTAGAATTCAGATCAAACGCCTTTTATGTTAAATCAGTCCCTTTAGCCAGATGCAGGACTATGTCCCTTAGACATATTCAAGCCCATAACTGCAGTTTGGACAGGTGACACTCAACAGAATAAAGAACAAGTCAGGTGATGGGTGAAAGAACACATTAGCCAAAATAAAGCTTTGTCCTTACAGCACCTCTGTCCTCTTGTGTGCAGGTGTTGAGGAGACTTTGGAGCCAAATCTGTACTTCTGTGATAGCTGAGTGTGGCCTGATGCCAACTGGGATTTAGGCATCTATTAACACAGCTGGCAATATGTAATATTGCACCAGGCATTTTGTGGGAAGAAGCGTTTTCACAGCTGGATGAAAAGTTTTACCCTCGCCTTCCTCCTAGAAAATTTTTCATAGAAAAAATTCTTGATGGTTTATCCCTCCCCTCTCCTGAGAGATCCAAAAACTGAAGAGAGTGAGCCATTCACCACCTAACTTCTTAAGCTTCCAATCCCCTTGTTTAGGTGAAGTATCTAGGAACAGACCTTTCTTCCAGATACAATCCAATGCTTTAAGTATAAAGGTGGAGTGATTTGTATTTGAACAGGCAGTCTCCTGCTCTCAATGCAAAAGCTCTAAGGGTCTAACAACTAACCCCGCATCTCCTTGAAAAGTAGTTAAAAACAAGGAGTTACGCTACGCAAACAGAGTGCGTAACATACGTCAAGGTCTACGCTTGTTCCATGTCGATCTTTTCATGGGATCCACTGTGATCTCCCAGGAAGACACACACGGTGCTACCAATCCTGCCTACCTACAAGGGAACAATGTTCTAGCCTGAACGTGCTCTGGTGCATTAACATCTCATTTCCTATCACCAAATCATTGCTGCTGCTTAGAACATAAAGCAGCAGCTTGATTTCCCTGCTAGTAGGACAAAATTTCAAGGCTGCTGTTTAGAAAACAAAGTAATGTTTAATTGCATACATTTGTTTTGCTGTTATTGAGCAAGAGCAAGTTAGAAGCCTAACAGCATTATTTTTCCTTCCCTGCATAACACCTCATTAATGCATTCAAACCTGTTAGAATTTGTTAGTCCCAGAGGCCCTTGTTGATCCAGAACAATCAATAGATGCAAACAGAGCAGGTAAAGAGGCAATCGGGGTCCTAGAAACTTGAGACATTTTCCATTAGGACACTGTAATAACTTCCCTTGCACAGGCATTTCAACAGCTGGTGCTGCGAGCAAGGGACAGACATCCCAGGTAGGAGCAACCCAGGCGAGACACACAAGAGAAGAAATGCGTCTTGATTTAGCTGCACAGAGCAAAATGCGCTCTGGACAGGAAGATGTGCTCCAAACAGCTTGGGCTATCTTACACAGGAGAGGTATTTCACACCAAGTTCTGCATATGGGAGATAATTGGAGGAAACCGCTCCAACGTTTCAGGTTCTGATCTCCTCGCAGTAATGAGCGCACAAGCAGATGATGCATATGCATGAGAACATAATTAAGAGTGGTAAAACCTGGAAGATTTTCAAACTCTATGGCAATTACCAACTTAAACACACAAAAAATTAAGATAGCCTTATACCCAAAGGAAAGTTATTATTCCAAGTGCCTTGCCTCATTATAGTTAGCTTGAGCTCAAACAGCAGGCTAGCGAGCAGGGGAGAGCATTGCATTAGCAGCAGGTGCTCTCCCTGGGACAGAGGCAGGATGCTGACATCCTTCTCCTCTCATGGAGACATCTCAAACGGTCCCTGAATGCTTTATCGGAATGAAAATAGAAAGTGGAGGGCGCACATGACTGGCAGCTTGGGCTCCCCTGTTGGTCTTTGGGCCTCTCTGGTGAAGAGCATTCATGGACAGAGAGCTACCCTGTGTAAATAGATTCACTAAATAAATGTGGTAATTATGCTGAATATTATTCTCAGTAGACACAGCAGCAGGGAAATGATTTGCATAAGAAATGCAGATTATTCATGTAAATGAATGTGTTATTTGTTTATAGAAAAGATTAAGCCTTGTCTAAAGACCTAGAACTCAGCTATACATAAAAGCTGACACTTAACCAGCATCTCATGCCTTCACTGTGCTCTGCCCACCTCTATTGAATCCATCTTTGCAGGACTACCTATTTTTTTCTCATCGGTCTGTTTTGCCAAGGCTCAAAGGCCCCTCAGTCCAGGGGATAGTTAATCTTCTCTGGGGAGCCTGTTTGGGCTGCCAAGGAAGTACCTTTACAGGAATTCAGGCTTTTAATCTTTATTTCAGCCAGCTGAGCCTAGTGGCAGGAGAAAGAGGAGCCGTTTCTAGGTTTGGAGAGCTGTACAAAAAGCCCCACTTGGGAGAACGGATCCTTTCATTTTCTTCTTTCATGGGCTGGTGCTCAAGTCCCAGGCTGGCTCTGCCCTGCCCAGTCCAGAAGCAGCCAGGAATATCCTCAGTTTCGAGGGGCAATAGCATGTCAGGGCAGACCACCATAGCGTTGCAGCCCCCAAGAGCTGCTACTGATGGAGACACCGTGTGCCCACCTCCCACCCTCTGTGTCACCCCACAGCATGCTCATGCTTGGGAGTACTTTCACCCTGCAACCTGAGCAATGCAGAAGGGGTTGACCCCATTGCAACAACCCCCTATTATCATCAGGACAGCCTCATCCCTCACTGCAGCAATCGCAATCCCAGAGTTATTCAGCAAGGGAGAAACACTGACTTAACACAAAAAGCAAAAAGGCAGCTTTAGCTGATGCTGCAGGACCTTTGCCCTGCCATTCACCCCTTCAAAACAGCCAGCTCAGCTCCTGGACCTATGCTGGGCAAGGCACAAGCACTCAGCACAGCCTCTTAGAAGAGCAGCTTTACAAACAATCAGGAGAGCTTCTCACTAGGCTTTGCCCTCAAGGACCTGCTAACTAGAGGCAGCTCGTCCTACATTACCAACTGTAACCTGGGCTGCACCAAAAGACATGTGGCCAGCAGGTCAAGGGAGATGATTCTGCCCCTGTACTCCAATCTGGTGAGGCCCCACATGGAGTACTGTGTTCAGCTCTGAGGCCTCCAACATAAAAAGGACCTGCTCAAGAGGGTCCAGAGAAGGGCTATAAAGATGGTTAGGGGGGTGGTCACCTCTCCTATGAATAAAGGCTGAGGCAGTTGGGGTTATTCAGCCTGGAGAAGAGAAGGTTCTGGGGAGACCTTGTTGCAGCTTTTCAGTACTTAAAGGGGGCCTATAAGAAGGATGTAGACAATCTTTTCAGCAGGGCCTGTTGCAACAGAACAAGGGGTAATGGTTTTAAACTAAAAGAGGCGAGATCTAAATACAAGGAACACATTTTTTACAATGAGGCTGGTGAAACACTGGCACAGGTTTGCCCAGAAAAGTGGTAGATACCCCATCCCTGGAAACATTCCAGGTCAGGTTGGACAGGGCTCTGAGCAACCTGATCTAGTTAAAGACGTCCCCACTCACTGCAGGGAGGCTGGACTAGATGACCTTTAAAGGTCCCTTCCAACCCAAACCATTCTATGATTCTATATGCCAAGTCTATGAGGAGAAACATCCTAACCTCCATGCCTATGCAACAGTGTGGGCCATCTGAAGATGTCACCTCTAGTTGCTTTAAATAATTTGAGAAAGTATGACCGTCTGCCTCACAGTGGGAAGGGCTTGATTTCTTGTCACAGTAAGTCCTCTCATGCCACGGTGACAGCTGTGTTTGTAGCTCAGGTTTTGGCACCTTAATTCAGCAAAGGTGATGTGGACTTCTCAGCTTGCTTCAGCTGTTTCAGATGGTCAATGTTAATAGAAGTTCTCTGATGTATTTAAAACTTATTGCAACATTTTACGGAATTTAAAGAGTAGTGTTGAAGAATGGCATCCACACACAGCCTTGTCACCAAATTTCTCCTGCAATTTTTTATTTGCAAGTACTTGTGCACCATTATTAAAAAAAAAAAAAAAAAAAGGTAAAAAAGAATTAGGGGTTCCTTCTACTGGACTCAGCAATTTATTCTTGCTGCATATGAATTATTTTCTGTTAATTCATCCCCTAAATTCTTTATGTGCTTAGCTATGTGTTAGTTTGATAGAGTATCCCTTTCTTTTTTGCATTTGATACAATTAAAGTTCTGCAAAACTCAGCGGTTTAAACTCTTGGAAACTTGTGCACATTGGAAAATATTGATCCAGTCGTTGGAGGCTGTGAAGCACCCAAGCCTGGCTTCTGAGCTCTGCTCTGCACAAGGGCAGGCTGAAGTGGAAACTGTGTTACTGGTAATGCTCATCTCAGCTGTTCAAAAATCATGAGCCCTTCAGCTCAAACTGCTTTGGAGATGCTCAGCCTTATTTATGTTGTATCTGCCAGATGAGCATTGGGAGGCCAGGAGTCATAGTCCTCCACAATCCCCAAGGTCAAGCATCTTAACATCAGGCTAACATTTCTCCAGTATTCCCAAAAGACAGGGAGCACAGTGCTGGTAGAGGTTGGCTACAACAGATGTGCTCAGCACAGGCATCATCTGGATTTCAGAAAAGGGGTCTGTGACAAGCATGGCTCCAAGTTAATAAGGCCTCCAGTGGTCTGTACCACCCCGCTCATGGATGCAGTCAGACCCTAGTGTTGGTCCGACATGAGCCAGCTTCTGCACAACTTCGGACATCAGCCTGCAGAGCTGCAGCCGATGAACAACTGTAGTTAATGTTGGTCAGGGGAGCAGGGAAATGCCTCAGCCCTTCCTTTTTGATCTGCTGGTTCATGTGCACCCACGCCCTAAATGTAGGAGACAGTTTTTAAGCTTAAGGTTATAACTCCTGAGATGCGTGAAAGATTATGGAGCAGATAGGAAATACGTGTGATGCTGAATTGGTTTTCTTTTCCTTTTAAGAAGAAACACAATAAATTACTAATAAACACCCAAGTTACAGAGAAGAAGCAATGTGAAATCTCATACCCAAAGATGTGCATATCTTCAAGATATTTACTGCAATCAAAATGGCTTGTGGCCATTTGTCCTGGTTTGAGCGAGAACAGAACTAATTCTGTTCAGTGATTTTACTTTTCAGCTCAGTTCTTCTAATTAA
>WUAM01000309.1:250609-273835 GCA_024336885.1 Actenoides hombroni
GCCACACTATTTCTGATACAGGCCAGGATGCCGCTGGCCTTCTTGGCCACCTGGGCACACTGCTGGCTCATGTTCAGCTCGTATTAGCTACAACTTATGTGTGCCTGCATCATTTAAAAGCATGTGCACACACACACATACACACTCCTCTTTCTCTCATCCTGCATTGTAAAAGTAACTGCCAAATACCCAAGTGTTATACTGGACTGCTCCTGTATCACACTATAGAGAACATCTATTCCCTGCCAGTCTCTGGTGACTTAAATACAATACGGGATCAGTTTACTTCTCACTGGACTGTACTTTTCAATCTGCAGAGAAAACCCACTGCCTTTCTGAAATAAATATGCATACATCACAGCCTCCATCCACAGCAGAGAGATGGAGGCTCAGGTATAGGCCATCCTATAACAATAACAGCATAGTATCAGCATTAAGTAGGTGACTCCCACGACTCAGTCACTGGACTCCATGGTGTCACACTGTGTACTTCCAGTCGTTGGCATCCAGTGGTCTCGTCTCAGAAGGGTTGTCTGAAGTGAAACAGGACTCAAATACATTAATTAGCAAAACTTCAGTTCACTGAGTCTGCAGTTATTAGGTCAAATCTGTGGTTATTAGGTCAAGCCTGCTTGAGGGGAAGACTTTTCATATGAGGTAAATTGCAGGGCTGAGCCCAAAGAGTCCAGTGTGCATAGGAAGTTGATACAAAGCAGCCTTCCTCGTCCTGGTACAGGCCTGATTGTCCCCTCACTTAGAGCATTGCTTCAGGAGTAGAGAGTCATCATCATCCACTGTAAAATAATGGGGAAAGTGAGTTGAACTCATCCATCTCTGTAAGACCTTTGCAATAGTCACAACTGAACTGGACTGAGGGGCATTGGGGACTTTTTTCTCTTCAGAAGGAGCAGAAGCCATAATAAAGTAGAATACTTAAGAAGCCTGATGCTCCTTGTTGTTTATAACCTACTCAGTAAATGATCAGGTAAATGAAACCATTTTTAATGCTACAGAACAAAACATGCAATGCCACTTGCAATGACAGAGCCTGCATTTGACAGTGAGGGAAAAGGCTTTACCTCAGATTCCCGGAGATATATCCCTTTGCCATCTTGTGTTAAGTTGCGAAAGGCCTCTGCAAAAGAAATAAATAAGCAGCGTTAACTTGAGAGCCAAGAGCTCAATGCCCGCCAAGGCACTCTGTCTCACAAAAAACCTCCAAGGCAGAGTTTGTAGGCTATTCACAAGTGCCTGTGAGCTTCTCTGTTGTGTCACTGGAAGATCCCTGAGGGCTGGGACACAGGGAGAAACTGAATAAAGTCAGGCATGTTACTGTCTGTCCATGCAGCTGTGAAACCTTGAAATGCAAGTGGTCCCAACCTCACCCACAACAGTTTTGATACATGTGCAGAGTGTCTAAAGCACAAGCTCACAGAGTTATCAGCTGTCTCATCATCACAACTGTAGTCCCACCACAGGTATATTCCAAGTCTCTCTTCTACCTGGAAGATGAGCAGTCTCCATCCGTAATTTGTCTAGCTCCTCCTGCAGAAGGCTGGAGCAAACCTGCAGGGAGCTAAATCACTCTCGTATGTACAGCCTGGACATCTGTAGAAAGTGACTGGTGGAAAGGTAAAGAGAGAGAGCTTGATTTACTCTCTATCTGTCCCTTGCTTTAGATTGATTACTCTTGGTGTATTCAGAAACCCGTTTTGACTTTCCCCCTGCCAGCTGGAGCAGCATAAGAAGGGCCAGGCCTTAGCTGGGCAGTCCAGCTTGCCTGGCCAGTCATGCAACATCAGCCTCACCTCCCATGATCTCCACTCGAAGCATGAAGCACACAAAGCTCTCAAAGCTGATTTTCAAGTCAGGGTCACCATATCTGATTGCCATCAAATTACAGACTTCATTGCTGAGCGAAATGCCTTCATAAAAGGAAAGCAAAAAAAAAAAGTGTGTGGGGGGGAACCACAATGAGATGGCAACTCCCAGCTGTACACAGCTGAATGTGCACAGCTATGGGTGTACACACACTATGGGCATGCACAACTGAGTGGTCTTTAGCCCTTCTCCAACTGCTTGGTTTTTCAAACCTCTCTCAAGATAATCAAATATTAACCAGCCCAAAGCAGACCACTACATGGAGATATCTCCTCCAAATTTAAAAGGGTTCAGATGTGATCCCCTATACTGAGAGTCCTGCCAGAGCTGGAAGAAAATATTCACGGGCACCCTTTACTCATGGGGTACAAAGGTAATGACAGCAGCAGCATTTAAGAGCAATACTCCACAAAAGGATAGGAAAGGCAGTAAAAAGAAAACCCAGATGAAGCTCATACCTGCAGCATTGATCCCAACATCATGCAGCATTTGCAAGGAAGAAAATTATTTTCTATTCATGGCCTGAGATTCTAGTTTGCTTTAGCAGAGGTCTGCCCGAGTTTCTCACTGTGCTTTCACTGATTAAGATGAAGTGGGTGAATGACACACCAAAAAGAGGAGTGCTATTTAAGCTGTAAACATGCAGAAGAAGCTACAAGACTGAGCTCCAGCCTGTCCTTAAAGCCCAGTAACAGCAACAGAGCCTGGTCCAGCATTTGTACCCATATGTATTGCCTTCCATTTCTAGATCAAGCTTCAGACATTATACTAGTGAAGTGTGGCACCAGTATTGCCTCTGTGCAAGTCCCACACTTTCAGGCTCAGTCCCTGAATTGTTGTCTTCAGCAGAGACAGCAATTTAATATGAGCTAGATCTGGCCTCCTGCATGTATCCACACAACACAACGCAGTCTTTTAAAATTAAATTAGCAACAAATAGAAAGGGATTTAAAAACTGGGCCTAAAATAGACACTACTGTTTCAGAGAGCTATCAGTATATACTGAGACCCACTCTGGGGCAAAGATTAAGTAGCCCATCCGACAGCAAAATAATCTTCAAATGTGTTTACCCAGCTAAAGAGGGAAACAGAGATCATAGAATCATAGATTCTATCTAGAGATGGCTAAGATCATGCAGCCTATGATGTTTACCACCCCCCCTGGGCTCTACTTACAATTCTCAAAACGTTTCCCAGCCCTGGGCTTTTTCCAGCCTTTATGAGGATGGGGATGAGTTTTGCCAAGATGTGCTGTGGGCTCACCTGTCTCCTGTACAGCTGCATGCAGCTCCACAAGGTCAAGCTTTCCTGATCTGCTAGTGTCTCTTTTCTGGAAAACTTCCTGCAGGGTGAGGAGAAAAAAATTAAAAAAAAACCCAACAACCAACCCAGAAAACAATATATGATATCAAAGGGATTGTAAGCAGGAAGATATTGCAAGGAGGCACAGAAGTTATTATTATACCAAATAGAAAAGCAGCCTTTTCCACAGGACTCTGAATTCTTGGATACTCAGTGTGCCAGTGGCGTTCAGCTTCATGGGAGAATTAAGGTCAGAACATCTCAATTACACGTTAGAGAACACCCATTACATAAAAAAAAAACAAACAACCCAAAATCTCACAGCCACTCTACCATTCACACAATTATAATATGAGGATATAGATAGGCTTGTGGGCTAAGAAATCATTAGTCTTGATCTTCCTCCCACTAAGGTCAATTGGAAACCTGGCTGCTGATTTCAGAGGTGGCAGGAATCAACCCTTCCCCAAACCAATTTCACTGTGTCACAGCTGAATTGTTATTATGGAGGGTGAGAAGTTCAGTAAGCAGGGCCATGTCCTGGTGGTAAAGAAATCACAGTAACAAGCAGTCTTCCCCAAGAAATAATGCTCCAGCGAAGTATTATACGAGTCAGAAGTATCACTCATGCCAAGGATACATCAAGGAGTGCCAGGATACCCTGGCAGGCATCCAGACTGAAACTCAGATGAAAATTCTGGAAATCTGAAGAGAAAAAGAAAGGGAAAAATATTGTTTTGAGGAGTCATTGAACATCTCTCAGAAAAATGGACTTCAAAAAAATTCCCCTTCACCTGGGAGGGCTCAGGCCCCAAAGCCTTTGTGAAACTTTATACCCACTTGAGAAGAAGTATCATTTATGATGATAAAAATATGAGGCAACAGGATGGATTCTGCTAGTCTCAGAAAATCCAATATGAGCTCCCTGCAGGCATGTAATACCGAATGAAATATGGTGCACTATCTCCAGCTATTAGAGAAAATGGAAGGAAAAGGACATCCAAAGCTGTAATCCCAAACAGAATTTACTGCATGACCTTGAGCAAAGTCACTTGACCTGAAGAGCTTTGGGGAGCAGCACTGCAGATTAATTGAAACCCTTGTGCTAAGCATCTCTCTCTCCTCCTCTTTCAGAGACACAGTGCCAGCTCTGTTAATGTAATTGAAAGTACAGGCATCACTGAAAACATGATTCTGCATCAAAACTTAGCATTCCTAGTTCATATATAAATTACATGAAGAGTAACAAAAATAGACTCTAATCTCACTGCAAATCGTGGTTATAGATGTCTGTAGACTTTCACTGAGCAAGGGACAGAACCATAACTCATCAATCCCTTCTCTGCAGAACGTGAAGATGCTTTGGTCTTTTCATAGCCCTGTTTAGTAAATACGAATCAAGTACTGTAAAGCTTTTAAATTTAAAATTGATTACTTATGAAAAATAAAGTCTTTATTCAACATAGTCTTCTCACA
Source organism: Actenoides hombroni (assembly GCA_024336885.1). Taxonomy (NCBI): domain Eukaryota; kingdom Metazoa; phylum Chordata; class Aves; order Coraciiformes; family Alcedinidae; genus Actenoides; species Actenoides hombroni. Next base: position 255,269 of record WUAM01000309.1, read on the forward strand.
GATAAGACAGTGCCTGGTGAGTCACTTTGCAAAGAGAGTAGAGATCTGGTCAAGCTTTGTAGAAGAGAGCAATGTCAAATTCAGCTTAAGTGAAAAGGCATCACGTCACTCTCTTGTTTGTCTTTGTTGCCTATAATGGCTCAACAGCGTATTTTCTGTGTTGCACATTGGTTGTCACCAGTGAAGGAGCTCAGAGGGAAAACTGGATTTATCATTAGATCTGTAACTTCACTGTTGCTGTTCTGAGAAAAAAAAAGCCACCCCAAAATCTTGCTGCTGTTCAGGTAGCATTATTTCTAACTAAGGACCAAATTAAGAGCTTATGGAGTGTTCTAGGCAGAGTGGATGTCACAGGCCTCATGAGAGAGACAACCTCAGGGCTCACCTGGTTGTTACAAGCAGAAGTTACACAGGCTACCTGCAACTCCAGCCTGTCTTCCAAACACAGAGAACAGCTCTATGCATACACAGCAGGCGTGAACCAGGCACAAGAAGGTGAAGACAAGACTCCCTTCCACCACACGACTGCCTACAGACAGAGTTAACTTTCTACTTCTTCTAGTGGTGGCACTGCCAAGACTGTGGCAGTGACACAGAGTGAAATGAGATACAGCTTCAGAATCAAGGCTGAGGTCAAGTTCAGAGTCTACATCCACACACAGTACCTACACTTGTTCTTCCCCCTCAATCTTTCAGCTGTTGAAATTCAAACAAGATTACCTTTGCTAATAAAATGTCTACCATGTTGATTCACATCCCAGCAAATCCTTTTGTTCTGGAAATGTAACAGGGCATCAGAAGACTCAGTTCAGTCAGATTCAAGCCAGTTTCTCTTCCCAGAATTTAAGAAACAGATACAGGAGCCAAGGCTTTTCTCTAAGAGGGCTTACTTTACAGAAACATTATTTCTCAGCACTTACTTCTCCAAGATACATTATTCAGGATCCTCTGGAGCTGAACAGCATTTATTTCAGGATTCTGTGATATGAAAGAGAATTTTTATATATTTTCAAAAAGTATTAAATCACTTTTCTCCCTCTTTTGTTTTCCCAGCATATCCCATCTTCATTCTCTGCTTTTCTGGCCCTAGTCCAGCCACTGTGAAAATCAATAGGAAGGACTCCCTTTGAATATGACAAGATTCTCAGCCTGCAAGAAGCTCTAGGCTAAGTTCTCAGGGCTCCACACAGATCAATGTGGTAGTGTGGATTTACACGGAGTGAGGATCCAAACTGTTAAAACCTTCCAGCCCTGGTGCCATCTGTCCCATCAAGGACACTGTCAAGAGAACTGCTTCAAATATTTCCCTTATAGCACTTAGGGGGAAAAAAAAAAAAAAAAAGGAAACTTTGGAATACTTCCTTCCCAAAGACCTTCCTTTTTCCTTGCTATACTAAAGCTTACAGGTTGTTTTTTTAGAAATTGTGACATTCGTTTGTTGGAAGGATTGTTTTAAATGTCACCCTTGAAAAATGCAAGCCTGTTTTCAGATCACTGAGGCATGCCAGGGTAAGACATTAGGAAATCGCAGCACTACTCACCTGTGTGCATACTTGGACCTCCTGACAGCTAAGGACCAGCACTTTGCAATACGTGGCAATTTGCAGCACAACTGAAAGCCACAGCATTCTCAAAACCAAACTCTTAAACAAGTGGCAAAAAGCAAAAGCATTGCTTCTTTTTAGAACCAGCTTTCATCAAAATATTGCTATCAAAAGTCCAAATGTGTTTTTGTGGAGTTGTGTTTGCCAAATACAGGGTATGCTACTAAATAAATGCAGCCACCTTTTCTGAAACACCTGCATCCTTCACCATAGTTATTGGGATCCTCGAAGGCCAACTCCATTCCGTATCAGGACAGAGAGATCGTTAAAAAAGAATCTTTCACAATAAGGATCACATTTCACTAGGAAAATTAATGAAAAAAGGGATGTGATGGTAACTACAGATACCTACTACATGTCTCAAAGCAAGTTAGCTGCCATCAAACTGTGATGACGGATATATGAGACAAATGTCAGTATTTTAGGGGACGACTTTCCTCAGTGAGTGTAAGAACACCCTGAAGTGTAGGATGGGTTCATGCAACCCGCCACTTTGTCCCCAGTATAGGCAATAGGAATTAATGTTTAGAGAAAGCATGTGAGTCTGGTCAGCTTCTGGAGTCCATTCTTCTGTTTCACTGGCACCCACACCTGCTGAAAAGGGATCTCAGAGGGTACATTCCTGCCTAGTCCTTTAGTATCTGTTTATGGACCTGCTGTCTGTAAGTTTGCTAATACTTTTGGACCCTGTTGATACTGTCATATCCACAATGTCCTGTGGCATTAAGTTCCAGGCATTCATACCCTGTTGCACACACTTACCTGTTCAAAATGTTTTGTGAAGAAATCCTCCCAAATCTTGCCTTCATACCTATCGACAATTTCCTTTGAGATATTAAAATAAATAAATCAATAAAGCATGAACTTGAGGAAGAAAAATAGCACCATTCAAGACAGAGTTACTAAAGATGCTTTCCCAGAACTGCATTCTCATTCCACCCTTCCACCTTCTCCCCACCACTGCAACCATTGATACATTGCTAACACAGCCTACTAAAAACAGCTCATATAGCTCCCCACCTCACATAAATGCTATTTCTTGGGAAAAAAATACTCAAATAACACTCAGTGGAAACATTTTTCCCCCACCAAGCTGCACAACTACAAAGGATGGGGTTCAGTCCGTGCCAAGAAGAGAAAGAAGGGTCTCTGTCCTCCTTTCCCTCATTCCTCCCGTTCTCCTCATATTCACTCACCTTAGAGAGGGTGAAACTGGTGTTCCCACCCATTTCCCTGGAGATACAAGGAAAAAAAAGCAGACATGTTCAGGAGATATCCCAGAGTTTTATGTTTGCATCATCAAAGGTGGCATCCTCCATCCCCAGATGCATCCCCAACCCGCTGTTTCAGTGTATGTTTTTTTCCCTAGTGTTACAGCCACAGCAAGGAAATCCCTCATGTCTTCACAGCTCCCCAGGGGCTGCTGGCATCTGAAGTCCCCAAAGCACCATTTCTGCACAAGCAACCATCCCAGCATTGCTGGCAGGGTCTCCTGGCAAACCAATGGTGCACTAAAAACTGTTGTTTTTCTCCACAGTCTCAAACACTGCACGCTGCAAGAATCCCTTGTGTGGGCCTAGATTGAAAGGGTAAGGCCAAAAGCAGTGCTTTAGCCACTGAGAATCCTACAGTGGAAGAAACCTGCAGACAGCCTCTCCAAAAGATACTGTGCTGCTTTTTGCAGACTGAAGTCTTTATGCTGCCCCTATTAGGCTAGAAATACCAGATCATCCCAGAGAATTATGTGCTGGCAGAGGGGAAGCAGCATCTCACCGAAGAACATGCTTCCTGGAGAAGACCCGCAGGATGAATTCAGACTCCTGCTGAGGCTCCAGGGTGGATGGGACAATCACATAGACACCAGGCTCTAGGTGGAAGTCATGAGTCACTTCCCGCTCATCAAGAAAGACCTGGTGATTGTTCACAGCCTGATGTCGGGCGAAGAAAGCTGGGGGCAGCTTTCTGTTGCTTTCTTGGTACTGTTAAGGGAAGAAAGATAAGAGAAACGTATTCTACACCAGCTGAACAAATGTACAAAAGGCACAAGGAGAATTCACAGGCGTGGCATAGACAGCCTGCTTTCACACCTCAGGTTCTTTTTACAGCACAAGCAGATAACGGGGCCCAAAGAACTCCGTCTCTTCCCAGGACGTGGTGGTTCTCACGATGCATTGCCCTTGCCCAATAATAGTATGGCAAAGAACGGGGCTTCCTGCAACCTTATCAACAATATAATAGTACTTGCAAGGAACAACAGTGAGGACAGGGGACAAGAAGCAGCTCTTGTCAAAGTGGCTACTGCAAAAGTCATTTCCATTTTTGCAGAAATGACTGCAGGCAGGAACTGCCCTAGAGACTGCTCTTCACTACCCAGAACACCTCTTCTATCCCATAGGTACCTCACACTTTGTCCTCGGTTTATCCTTTGCACTAGGGATCTGGTAGCAGAGAATTTTTCAGAGCACTAGTGAACCAAGCATACCACAGGAGCAACCTAATCCCTAGCCCTGACTCCATACATCTGTCCTTGATCTGCCTGACACTCTTGACTCTTTACAGATGTTTTGCTCTGCAGGCATTTTCTGCAATAGAAGGATGGATAAAGTGTTGATCCAGGCAACACTCAACTCATTTTTAATGCCACTGAGCGCCCGGTAAACAAACCAAATAAATAATCCTTCTAGCTAAAACCACTGTCACCTTCCGATCTTGGCTGTTCCTCAAAACATTTAGCCTTTTTACTCCATGGCCTCGTGGTGGAGATGCTATTCCTCTTCCTTTGCCAATATTTTTCTTACTAATAGAGCAATCTTTCTTTCAAAGGGTTCAGGGTTACTCCTTGTCATGCCCCTTATGTTAAATTCAAGTTTTTATATTCCAGTCAATACTTTGTTGACGGTAGTTCCAATACCTTAGACTCTCTCGGCTTGCCATCTCTCTGTATTGATTTTGGCAACCGCTACAAACTGAAATTAAAGTCCCAGCTGCCACCGTTCCCCCTCGAGTGCAGCACAGCGGTGTGCTAGGGCAACATTCAGATCCTCTCTGCCAGGAAATTTAACTCACTTGTAACTCTGATAATAATTTAAGTCAGGTAGGAGTGGCATCTTACCTCATGGTTATCATGATGGAAATACAGTAACTGGTAACATAACTATGCTGCCCTGACCATACCCCCAAACTAGTTCTTTGCCAGCCCGAATTCAAAGTGACTCTCATTTAAGAGCTGTTGTGAGTAGTAACAGAGTAGTAACAGTAGTAACAGAGTAGTAACAGAGTAGAAGATATGTCCTTTCAAGATAAAGAGAGTTAAACCTTTCCCTGTTCTAAATAGCCCTCTGGGATCAGGGACAAAATTGGGACTTACATACAGGGTTTAAATTCCAGGGCCCTCCCTTATGTCCCAAAGGCTCCTGGCTAAAGAAAATGCTATAAATACAGCTGGCCTGAGGAGGCTGAAAACACCTGTACCATCACATCCAGAGCATCCCCAGCCAGGAAGGAACCTGAGCTCCCCAAGAGACCCCTGACTTGCACAGAACATAGGCTCTGTTCCCAGCTCGTCCTGAGACTGGGAGGCAGCTCTGACTCCTGCACTGAGTCCAACTTAGACACAGCCAAGAACTGGAGCACCTCCCACAACTGCAGCAGGAACACAGTGCTGATCAGGTGAACACTGATGCCACTTTTAATAACTTTGAAGACTCAGTACAGAAGTTGAACAACTAATGCCCCCTTTTAAGGCCACTGAGCCCTCCTGATATGACTGCTTTTCAGAAGTCAATGGATAACTCTGCTTTAATAGTCACTTACTGTGGTACCACACTGAACTCAAACACACTCTTACTAGCTCTCAGCCAAGGAACAAAGGCAAACACATCTTCAGTTTTGTCGTAACAGCTGCAGCAGCCCAGGTTCCCCAGCAAACACCCAACAGTGGTGGCAAGGGACCTACTCACCTGTAGATCCACCTGCAGGAAGAAAATAAACAGAGCATCTATCAGACAGGGACCTCTGGGTCTCACACAACGTAGCCATATCACTGTAGGGAGGGAGCTATGTACATCCAGCTGGGCTCTTTGCCTTCAGAAACCTCAGCCCCTCCACCTGAAAGCCCTTCCCCAAAGCCATCTTTCTGTACCTGTGCAAACTCACAGCAGCAACAAGAGCTGTGGTTCTCTGCAAGGCAAAAGAATAGCTCTGCAAGGCACTCAGATAAGCAGAGAACTGAGGGGGGCAAACTCTCACTCCTAGTGATATCCACTTCCCCTGGATACACAGGGAACTAGTATTCTCACATGGGCAACTGCCACGTCATACTAGGGACACTTCTCAACCATAACTTTACCAAGGTTGGAAATAACATGAGGGCAGCACTCTCCCTGCCCCAAACTAAGGGGACTCCTGGCACATACTCTCAAAGAGGGCAAAATAAAGCCCAGTGTATCTGAAGCAAGGGACGTTTCTCACCACTCTGCAGGCTGGCACACAGCATGCCCAAGAGGCAGCAAGCAGGGCACAGAGCCTGAATAAGCCTAGCCCTGGTGTGTGAGGAGACTGGGCAAAGGCAAGGAGAAAAGAGCACAGATTACCACACACACAACAAAACTCTTGGTCTGCAAAGCTCTACAATTTACAGGGGTTGAAAGTTTTCCTATTTGGTGAAAGCAAGAAAGGCAAAGCAATTCTTCACACCTTATAGAGAGAAAATCCAATGAAGAGGTGAGGAGCTCGGTTCCGGTGTTTGCTGCTGTGTTTCTGCATCAGGGATATTACCACATTGCAAGAACCCAAGCTTTTCTTACTGTCTTCAACTGGTAGAACATTCAGCCAGTACTGAGGGTTCATCCAAAAGGTGCCTCAGCAAAACAAGAAAAACATTTTTATGTCATTTTCCATCATAAAATTGGTTGCTGGTTTCCCATATGATGACTGACATGGGACTAAATTGGTCACAGGTTGTCTGGACCTCCAGACCCCACAGGGATTTGATCTTAGGATGCAATTTAAAAGTTTAACAGTGCAACCAGTATGTAAGACAGGAGGATGAAACAAGGAACTACATTTCCATTCACCGGAAACTAAGGTGGTTGGTATAAGCTAAGAGCTCATTTTATTTATAAATGTATTATTATTATTGCTCCATCATCACCTCCTGTGTACAAGCTAGGTGACTTCAGACCCCACCCGTTCTGCTTCCAGAATGGCTGAGCCTCTGCATTTCCCTGCATTTTTACTTAAAATATCACTACCTGAAGGTGCCGAGGATGTGAATTTTAACAGGCAAGTTTAATCATAGATAGAATCATTTCAGTTGGAAAAGACCTTTAAGATCATCAAGTAAACCGTTAACCTAACACTGCCAAGCCCACCACTAAACCATGGCCCTCAGCACCTCATCTACATGTCTTTTAAATACCTCCAGGGATGGTGGCTCCACCTCTTCATTGGGCACCCTGTTCCACTCCTTAACAACCCTTTCAGTGAAGAAGTTTTTCCTAATGTCCAACCTAGATCTCCCCTCGTGCAACCTAAGGCCTTTTTCTTGTCTTATCACTTGTCACCTGTGAGGAGAGACCAACCCCCACCTTGCTACAACCTCCTTTCAGGTAGCTGTAGAGAACAAGAAGGTCTTCTGAGACTCCAGGCTAAACAGCCCCAGAATGCCACAAATGCAGCTCAGTGTTGACAACTGATCCTAGGATCCGGCAGCTCATTTCATGCCATAACCAGCCCACTGTCCTCTGTTTGTGAGTGATGCAGCTTCTGTGATAGCAGAAGCCAGCCAAAATCCTTCAGCTGCTTATTTCTGATATTTGTGTGGAGGGTTAAGCAGGAAGAGAACATTTCTGTTGTCACTTTTGTATTAACAAGTACAAGGTAACTGAGTCAGCAGAGCAATACTACCCTGGAGTCACCCAAAAGAGCATCCCTCACCATTACAGAATCCCAGGCTTCCTCCTGCTGTACTCCCTTTAACCCATCTCCCACTCTTCAGAGAGTACATCCACTTCTTCCCGTCTTCCTGGCTCATCAAGTCCGGAGTTAATTTACAGATCACCAGATCTACAAAATGAATCTTAAAATCTTGCAAAGACATCCTAGGAAGAGAGTGCCAAGAGACATCTTGTCAGCAGTTTAGTTTAGTCCATATGGCTTATAAAAAGAAAAGGAAAGGGAGCAGGGAACTTCGAAGCTGCACCATTCTGTGTTACATATGGTAATGCTCATATTTTATGAGGCAGTAAAGAAGAGAGCGTCTGCTCCAACAGCAGCATCTAGCAGTAGCAAATGCACAAATAAAATTCCAGCAAAGGATAGCAGCACAGAGATTAAAATAATATTGCCACCAAAGGGACCGCAGTGAAATGACACAGGTGACAACATTGCCACCTCGTGGCAGAAGCTGTGGAGAAACCACAAACAAATAGGATTGTTTTGGTTGGAAGAGACCTTTAAGATCAAGTCCAACAGTTAACCCAGAACTCCCAAGTCACAACTAAACCACATCCTTAAGCGTCACATCTTTTAAATCCCTGCAGGATGGGGACTCCACCACTGCCCTGCGTTGCCTGGGCCAGAGCTTTACAACTCTTTCTGTGAATAAATTTTTCCTAATATCCAGCAAAAACCTCCCCTGGTGCAACTTAAGACCGTTTCCTCTTGTCCTATCACTTGTTACTTCAGAGAACAGACGGACTCCCAGCCTCCTTTTGGGTAGTTGTAGTGAGTGATAAGGTCTCCCCTGAGCCTCCTTTTCTCCAGGCTAAACATCATAAGACAAGCAAGAGCTTCCCAATGCTATCTTAAAAATAAAAGGCAGGACAGAAGCTCCTGAAAGCTGCCCATTATCTCCAGGAGACCTGGCAGCATCCTGCTTCTCCCTCACTCCTGCCATTGAAGAACAGTACATCTCTTCCATGTCAGCACAGCTACTGCTTCTCAAGTCATCAAGCGGAGGAGAGTAAGAAAGCAAGCATGGGCTGTTATAAAGCAGATAACAAATGCCTCGACCTAAGTGGCAAGATGTTGCTTCATGTCCAGGTGAAGCTCCAGAGTTACTGCCAGAAAGGCGAGAGGCAAGACTGTGACATTACCAAAATTCTCCATCTTCCTTCTTTTTCCTTAGCAATATCTTCTCCTTCGGGCTCAGCAGCTCCCATTTGGAAGAGCTGAAGGCAAAAACATGAGGTGACTAAGCAAATGTGGCCTTAAATTCAAGGCAGAGTACATAGGCTTCCTCTATAAAAAGAGGCCAAATCCCTGTCCCCACATATTTCCACACTTATCCCCCACTAAACACAGGCCCCTTATGCCTTCTGTCATAGGAGACTCTCCACAAGCACTCTGGATCCCATGAGATGTAGCTAAATGGCTCCAGTTTTCTCCAGCAGAAGCCAGAAATGCTCCATGTCCATCAGCCAGCCCATTCACTTGCACATGCAGCTTCCAAGTACTTAAAATATAAAAATCTAGACCTGTTTTCTTGGTTAATTTTCTGTCAAAGGAGACATAATAGGAGGAGGTTTTGGCATAATGAATGAATGACTAGGACAGCAGAAGAGGCAGATGGGAGTCGTTTAAAAGGCAGGCCTACAGTATGTTCCTCATTATGCTGTTCAACAGGAACAGCTGGTATGTTGTCATTATGTGACAGACATGCATCAGAGAAGTTACTGCTCTGCCGACAAGGTGAAAGTCACTCACGTTCCCAACACCTCCCTGTGCTCTTCCTTTCTCCCTACCCTCAAACCTCAGCAAACGGGGTCTGTGCAGGGAACGAAGTGAAGCTTGGAAGGAAGGAACTCTTCAAAGAGGAACAGGATGCAAGTGTACAGCTGCTCATGGTCTAGAATGCAAACCTCTGTCTTTCATGGATCCCGATCAAAAAATTCAGGCATATGCAAATATAGGGCCTGTTTGCCTCACTGGCTGCTTCCTCTGATCTCACACCCAATTATATTTCCCCGAACTGCCACGATGAAGGACTCCTTTGCAGCCACCCAACTCCAACAGTTTGCAGCCCGTGAAGGACTTTGCACAGACAGTCCCTCCAGTACCCTGAAACATGCTGTTTGTGGAGAGCCTCCTGCACAGCTATCTGTCACTTGGCATGCCATCCAGATCACGGCAATGTGGTCAGCATCTGATGTTCATATTATGTTTCCCCTGGCATTCAGCGAATGGAAAAGCAGAGCTGAGCTTGTTGAAGCTGCATGTGTGAAGTGATCCCAACTATATGAGCACTTGCTGCTGGAGAAAAACAAATCTATTGAGTCATTGCTTTGACACCATAGGGTCTGTGCATGTAACTGTTACTTAGCTTAATTCTGCACTCAGCACTAATTCATGCCTGAAGATGGCAGCATCTTTCCTCCAAGAAACCTTTCCTCCCTCTAGGCAACAGACTTTCTCTTTTTTAAACTCACCTGTCACTCCAGTCTCCTTTCCATTCAATTCTTCCCCATGGATTTCTCAGTCTCACTAGGTTTTCCGGTCCATATTGACAGGTCACCTGCAGGAAACAGTAACACTGTGCTGACCAAGGTCACAAAGTTTACGTCACTGTACTATGTCAAATACTAACAGAAATTTTGTTTGTTCTCATAGATACCAGCAAGTATGATAAAAATCTATGAATGTGCAACTCCGAATGCAGGCACAAAGAGATTAAGATTTTTTTATTTTACCTTCTGTAACTGAAAGCAGGGACCTCACAGATTCCTAATTTGGAGGCTGAACCATAAATTCTTTTTCCTTCCAACACCTGCTCATTTGGGGCTTATGCAGGGTCAGAACTTCACTATTGTGAAAGCTACGTCCTACCCCAGGGCAATGGCAGAGCACAGTGCAGCCCCTGTGGTGACCACATAGATTAGTGCTTCCTGAACTTGGATGCCATGGTGGGAGAAGAGGAAGCCAGGCCAACAAGGTGCTTTGCTGGCAGCATACAGCAGAACATCTGACTTCACTTTGCCTCCACGTGCTCAGACAGTCTCTTACTCCTGCTGGGCTCCTCATCCCATCAGAGGAGCAGACTGACAGACATGTCACTAATGAAGTCCATACCTAAAGCCCTCCTGCTGTGTGTGGGGGACATAAGCGTACGTCATCCAGCTTACAGTATCTCTTCCAGCTTTCCTAGTACCTCTTACTAGAGGTACTGAATGTGCTTTCATCCACATCTGTATCATATGTCCAAACACCCACAAAATCCTTTGCCATCCTTGTCCAGCCTCAAAAGGAGGCTGACAAAATAGTCATCCCTCAATCTAGAAGCAGAAAGCTCGAGCTTTCTCCCACTCTTTGGGACCTGTTATTTTCCTGTTCCTCTAGACAAATATATTTAGGGAACTCCCAGTGATACTTCTGCAGATCACTGGGGCCTACCTGGTACTTTCTGCATAGGAATCCAGTTCAGTCCCCTTATTTAGCCTCGACTCACATTTCCATCTGCAGATTTTCATGTTAGGGCCCCTGTATTCAATTATCTTTACTTCTCTATGGCCTCTCCCTTGACTTTGAGAGGAGGGCTTTTTACCCCAAGTAGGTTTCACCACAACCTCCCAGCATCCCCAAAGGCCAGTCCTTTCATCCTTAACAGCTAAGATGCATTTGTAGGTGATGCTCTCAAGAGAGCCCCATAAATCATTCCCCCTCTTAGAGATATGCTGATCTATAACCATTGTCCTTTACATCAAGGTCACGACACTAATATGGACACACTTGAAAGTGAGTATTTACAAAACATGCAGTCTCTTTTAGCCTTAGACTAAGAGAAGAACATTGAGGGAGGAGATATTGTAGCTGCTCTCATTAAGGGTTGAACCTACGACTGCAAAAAAATTGCTGACACTCAAACAAACCTGGACCTGTGACATTAGGACTAGTCTTACCTTTCTAATACCAGTTACTGTGTAGGCATGGCCAGCAACAAGCCCGTTCTTCAGGACCTTTGTTGTCTGTAAACAAGGAAGAGAAACAGAAGGAAAATAAACCTTTTATTCTATCCCTACTTATACAGCAGACTCACACCTACACCATAGACCCGTACCTGTGTAATCAAGGACTCTCAAAGCAAATGGAAAATGGTTTGAACTGAAAAAAAAAATAATCTAAGCTTCTAAGAGCCATGTTTTACAGCATGTCTGAAATTGGAAAGTTGATTGGGAAAGTCCCTTCCTAAACTGCGGATATTTGGCTAGAGACCATCTCACTTTTTACAAAGTCCAGGAGATTAGGTTTTGATTGTCAGAATCGTGGGGTTTCCCAACAGCTGAAGTGTTAGCATAAAGCTTGGAAGCCAAGATTTGAATTCATGTTCTGAACTACACACTCTATCTTTGCTTATAAGCTTATTCCATGAGTGTCTGTTCCCCACGGCACCATCTGTAAAAAATGGAAAATGCAGCAGGTCCTTACTTAACAGAGGTTCTTCTACAGAAAAATCAGTTCCTAAATGCAAGGGCAGGGAGCTGAGAGCAGCAGGGAATTGATACATGTGCCACATGCAAACTTTAAGAATGTAATTACAGAGAGTCATGTGTGGCAGCCTTGATGCTTTTTGAGTCGCAACAACTAGCTGAGTGGCAGGAAGCAGGTCTAGAAAGGTTTTTAGCTGTGAAGGCATTTGATGTCACTGTAAGTCTCACCCCTAAATGTGTCTCACAGCCCATGAGAGATCTGCTGTAGGTTGCTCGTGTCAGGATATCCCACAGATCAGGAGGAGCTGCTGCAAGCTTGATCCTTATATTAACACCACCTGTAAAATCCACCAAAGCTTCCGAAACTTGCCCAATCTGCAGATCTTCATAGGAGCCATAGAGTCTAGGAAAAAAGACATCAATGTATTCTTACAGTTAAAGTCACAGATGATAGGTTGAGGAAGGCTGTAACTCATGTTTATTTTAGAGGAATCTTTCTCATTCAAGAAGAGAGAGCTTTGGCCACAGTCTGAAAGGAAGTCTTCACTCACTGCACAGTAGTGAGAACATGCCCATCACAACTTCTTTGATAACTCTGCCTTAGTGAATGTTGTCTGACTGTATCACCGGACACTGATAAAGTGCCTTGAGAGTTCACTCTCCAATCTGATGTTCTTCTCCACCACAGAGCAACTTTCTCAGCTCTTTCTGTTCTAATGATAAATCCAAATGGAAATAACTGAACTTTCTCTCCTTTGCTGTTATCTTTTTCTCATTGCTAACCAGGATTTTTCTTTGCACTGCAGCGATAATTCCAGCCCAAGATCAACAAACTCCGTAACTTACATCTTGTTGCTTTCTTCTTAGTCCTGATTAACCACTCTAGACAAAACACCCTGGAGAGAAACCCGTATTCTCACCATGCCATCTGACTTGTTGAACGTCTCAGCTTTGGTGGACTCCCAAAACCAAAGTACAATTCTTCAGCAAACTCCCGAAGTCACACTCGTTGGAGGTTTCTCAAATTGATAACACATCAAAGGAGGCATCAGAAATCATTCAGCTTTGAAAATTCCTATCTGTGGCCTTCGGCTCATCTGTGGTATTTATAAGGAAGGCAATATCATGGCCAATAGACTCCAAACAACAATAATGCTCAGAGGACAACTCCCCAGGATAGTTCTGTTTTCACACCTACTTCTAAACACGCTGATTTAAACTCAAGGGCCTGGATTGATAACAGCTACTGCAGTGGCAGCTTTTACTGTGCAGTAATAGAAAGATGAGAACCATTTTACTACACTCCAAATGTGGCAAGGCCTAGGAGATGCATTTATAAACAAGAACAAACTGCGTAGGCACCAACCAACATATTTGAGAGAGACTATTTGCATAACTTGAAATGAGTCACTTACTTAGCATATGCCTTCTCCAGAAGGGCTCCCCAGAACACGTTCTTATAGACTGAGGAAACAAAGACCAGCTCCCCAGCCTCATTCACTGGCAGGTGATCATCAACCACGACATCAATCCATTCACCGAAGTGCCAGAACTGTCAGGGGAAAGGAATGAGCTGATGTTTCCCTTGGAAGGGACCTCCCCATGAAACAACAGGAAAGGCAAGGTAGCTTGGCTGTGGGCACAGGACAAGCTGTCTTGGGGGGAGGGCTGCTTTGGGTCAGAGTTGGGTCAGCAAGATGTGCTGACTCACCCACAAAGCCAACTCCTCAGCCCCACCCTGCCAAAGTTAAAAACCAAAGCATGTATCAGGTGTAAAAGGATTAAGTAGAAAAATTAGGTAGAGCTGGGCTTCTGGCCAAGGAGTTCCTAACTGCAGGGAAGCAGAGTTCAATCAAGAGCTGGGCAAAGGGGTAGAAGGTTGGAGCAGATGTGCTCAAGCCTTGCTGACTTTTGCCACTATGGAGGAAAACTTGCCTGGATTAAAATATGGGTAAGGCACAGCTGTAGAGCAGGGCCAAGCATAGGCATAACCTCAGAATGGCTTGTAGTTGATCTACTGCCTGCACTGCTTTGTGGGAGGGGTGACGGGCTACTCTCCAGGCCGGGATACCCTCTGGCTACTTGCCCTTGGCCAAGGGGAACCACGTACAAATTAACTAAGGGTGTGACACAAAATGTGACAGAAAATTTCTGAAGACCTCCCACCCTCTGTGGGAGCAGATGTACCCGGAAGTGGAAAATGCCAGCGTATTTCCTCTCAAAGCTCTGGTTTTGTGGCACAACTGCTGCCAAGATGTCCTGGTGGAACGTCAGGGCTTCCAGGGCCGCCAGGAACCAGCAGTTCCCTGCGCCAAGACAAAGGGACACATGCAGTTGGCTGAAAAGCAAGAGCTGTCAGCCAAATTCAGGAACACCACCAAAGTCCTAGCAGAAGAGCTGCTGTGCTGATGTCTTTAAAATTATAACAAATCATACACACAAAATGAGACAATGCAGACGGGTGCTTTATTTAACCAAAACATGGTTGGTTTGTAATTGTTTTCTTATGATCTTTTCATTTGGGTACTGTTTGGTTAAACAAGAAATTTAGCAAAAAATAGCTCTCAATGGAAGCATTCCAGTTTTTACTGACATTGTGTTGGTTTTTTTCTGTAAAGGCACACTAGTAAAAAAACACAAATTTTCCCTTTTTTCTTTGAAAACAATGTTTCAGAAGAGAAAAATAATTTCCAATGGATTTCACATACAAGACCGTACCTAGCAGACTTTGTGTTTAAGGGCATAAAGCACTTAAAAATTAATTTAGTCCTGGCCCTACCTGTTCTGCAGATGAAAATATATCCTTTTACTTTAGGTAACATGGACATCAAAATTATTTTTCTCACTTCAAAGATGTGAAGAGAATACACACTAAACCTTAGCCACAAAGATAGCAAAATGCTCAGATTTTCCTACTTCAGTGGTCTCTGTTCCATTGTCAAGCAACAACATGACAGAACAGTAAGAGCACAGGCTCACTTCCTATTGCAGTATTAGCATGTACAGAAGCGATACAGAGTGTGGTTATTTCAGCTCGTGGACACATCTCTCACCTCTCAAATACCACCTTGAAGCTTGCCATTTTTTTTACTAAGCCTATCCCAGCTTAATGATTGCTTTCTCCACACCACGCCAAGAGAAAAGATAAAGACATGCACACCTTCTATTTCTATGACAAGTTTTATACAGTCAAAATTCCAAATGAAATATTATTTTGTATTAGAATACTTGAATATTTATCCAAAGGAGTTTCCTTACCCACTAATCCTTGGCAGAGATCAAGTTGCTTTCTGTTTGCAGCATAAAATACTGGACTTTTGTGCAAAGCCTGGGAAGCACACAACCAAAAAAAACCAGAGGGAGAGTCAAGTCAGTAACATAAACTGGTTTAATTTGAAGTCAAGAACTTTCTGTGTGAAGAGCTGCAATGTTATAAAATGGGAAATCCAGTGAGTTCCTATTCTAGGATGTAAAAACCTCACAGACATGTGACACAAAACACTCCCTCTGTCTGTTCAAAGCTTTTAAAATACTTAAGGTCCTTTTGTCCCAGTAGGCATTACTCTGGTTCAGGTATAACTCCAGTGTTATCGTGTGCTCTGACTAAAATGGCACAAGCCTGGGCACACATTTGTGCTTGGTCTACGCTGAATTCATCTCTGACATAAGTCACTGATGCTCAGATGCACTGCCGTGGGTCTCCACGAACACCTTGCTGAGAAGACAACCCTTCAGACCTGCCAGTTCTGCTCCTCCATCATTACTGACAAGTTTCAGCCAAAAGAGCCTACAATGGCAGAGCACAACTGTCAAACATTCAGCTAACCTGGCTGACAATCGAGCTACAGACTAACTGACGGCTGCTACAGAAGTTTCCGTTGCTGTGACAAGAGTGGGTCTGTGAGTAATTGTTCAGAGAGAAATTATGTTGTTATTTTTTTCCTCTTTCAAGTGCCTCTGGGGTTAAATTAATAACCTAAGTGTCAAACTTACGTTTCACTCTAATGACCCTCAAATTGCTTAAGCTAATTTTCACACTGTTGACTTACCCTGCAGGCAGCAGCAGAGAAACAGCATACCCTCAGAAGGCAGTTACAGTAATTAGACAGCAACTCCTATCCTTGGTGAATTTGGGTCTCCTATTTGCAGGCCATCAGTCATAGATGCAGCAAGCTACAAGCCTGCAGGGTGAATGGCAGAAAGACTGAAGGATGCACAGAATCCTCAGAGAGCCTTTGCTGGGCTAAGTTTGGCATTCAGAGCAAATGGCAGCCTTCTCATGAGGCAGTTTTAGAGCAGCAGAATGGTGGACTGAGAGACAGAGGAGGTTTCAAGTCCATTCCAACATCTCTGTGGTGGAGGGACACCTGACAGGCTTTGTAGAGGCCAGGACTCGTGTTGACCTTTCCCTCCCAAATACCTCTGTGGTGCTACAGCTGCCTCAGCCACAATGCCTGGCACAACCCAGCTCAGGCCCCTGAGGACCACACTCTTTCTCCATCTTCAGATCCTGACTTAACACAAACCATCTGCAAGACTTAATTACATATGAAACTCTGATAACCAGGGCTGCTACTCCCAAGCTCTCCTGCTCGCCTTGGCCAGGTACCTCTACTTCTCAGTGATTTTCATGAGTTTTGCAGAAGCTCAGCCCTTCTACAAAATTAGCTAAATCTGACAAAATATGACAGCTGGAAAATAACTTAGCTAGGAGAAGCTATCTGCTATTACCTGGCAGAATTCCTTTAAAGACATGATAACATAAGGAGCCAGTGCTACTGAAATTGTCAAAGAATTCTGTACATTACTTTCAGGAAGATCTAATCATCAAGACATTGCTCAGTGGCTCAGTAAGAACAGAAATGCCGTTGCTAGCAACAGGTCTTATCTAGCTGTGCCAGGCCCTTGTCCTGGCCTCCCAGACTTGTTATCTATCCATTTGTTATGAGAACTTGCTCTGTGACCAGCCCTTGCAACCAGGTGTCTCTTGTTGTGACATTCAGTTTAAGCACGAGACACCAGCAAAGGCCTTGGAAATACGGGCACAAAGGGAAAACAGAGGCCCCCAAACTAAAAACAACTCCCTGAATGACAGTTAATAACTGGTCATGGCAGAAGCTCAACCTTGAGAGGTGGGAAAAGACTGCTCCAGTAAAACAGACTAAACAGTTAAGCAGAAAAAAAAAAAGCCGAACAAGAGGATAAGGCACCTGCCACTGCCTGTGAAGGAAGCAGCCTCCAGCATCACAAAAGCATGCGGTCCATGGTGAGAGGGTCAAGGGCTAAGAACTGTCTAGAAACTGACAGCTTCTAAAAGGTCAAGATCTTGAATTTTGGGAGAGGGATCATTACCAAGAGAATTATCATCACAGAATCATGGTGAGATCACTGGAGCTGTGAGCTCCACAGACACCAGCTCTCCCCACTCCCTTTGCCTGCTCTCCCTGCTTGCTTTGAGCATTACTGGATATAAACGGAATGAAGCTGTTTGTGATTTTGGGCAACAAATGTTTCAAAGGCAATTATGAAACTCCAGGTACCTCAGCTCCCAAAATGACAGCTCATACAAAAAGTATAATCTCTGGAGGCATTAAAACCAGCTAAATTAAGGTCAAAGAGTAGTCTGCTCAGTGCTAGAGCTACTTGCCGACTATCAGCTGTAATCATCCTCTAAAACTACTCACTGGAAGTCACTTACATGTGGCCTCTTCCACTGTAAATTTTGAGGTAGTTTCTTTAGCAGTGCTCCCGTTCCAATAGAGCTGATGTGAGCAGGGAAGTTGTCATCTGTGAACAGGCATTTGTTCTTCAAGCACGTCTCCAGCAAGGCCTGGTAGTTCTGCTGGACAGGTGGGGTGTGTTTTTGAAAGATACTCTTGCCCAAAGGCACAGGTGACTTCTGTTTTTTCAAACACAGCAGAAAAGGCATGGCGATGTCCACAATAACACCAGGATAATTTTTTCCACTGAGGATTCTGCAGGGAACTAACTCACCCTGCACACTCCTGCTGGAAACTTCTTATTTCTTGGAATGAGGCGTGTCTTCTCCAGAAGAATTCCTGATCATTAAAATAAATGTAAAAATTCAAAGTCAATTTAATACTGGCTTTTGAAATTTTCTTTTTATCTGGGGGAGGAGGGGAGTGTGTGGGGGTGGGACTCCCAGGAGAAGAGGGGGACCGATCGGATTCTAATCTACCACCTACCACTGCATTTTCAAGGCTTTACATTTGCTGTAAATCTGAGTGAAATCAAAATGAGTGACCCCATTGACTTTTACTGCAGCTCTGAAGCCACAGACATGGCTATTCTCAGTCTCCTTCTGGACTATTTAGGCTCTCCAGGATATTTTCATAACGTGCTGCAACATGAATGACAGTCTTTATTCAAGCATATTCTGGCATGCAGATGTTTCCCCTCCCCCGCCCCCCCACCAAAACAAAAAAAAAAAAAAAAAAAAAAAAAAAAAAAAAAGAAAGAGAAAAAAAAAAAAAAACAAAAAAGATACAAAAAGAACAACACCACACACAACACGAACA
>WUAM01000309.1:273935-361385 GCA_024336885.1 Actenoides hombroni
TCTCGCCCGCCAGTCTCTCCCCCCCCCCCCCCCCCCCAAAAAAAAAAAAAAAAAGGAAAAATGGCAAGATGAACCAAAGGCTAACAGAAAAATGGAATACATTAGGTGTTACAAAGCCATTACTCACAACCCCTCAGTGGCTTTTTTGCCTCATTTTGGAGAAGGACAAGATCTCTCTCAAGAGATCACATTCCATAGTGCTGATTATCACAAATTCATACGTGAAATTGCATACTGAGTTTTGGGGTATTTTTTTGTAATATTCAAGACAGATGTTTCTTATTCACACCCACTGAAAACAGCAGAGTGTGATTTCACAGCCCTTTTTAAATATTAGCAGATAGGCTAAACATTAGCACCCATCAACTTTTGCTTCAAAGGGTAGGCTCTTGGGCGAAATCATGATTAAACCCTAGCAGGCAAATCACACCCATCAGTGGTAACAAGGTGATCATAATCCTAGCCTTCTCATTACAGTGTGGACTAAAAAACCATGAATCTGGATACAAAGTTTGATAAATGGTTCATGTGCCATAGTGACACAGCATTGAGAGGACCTCCCTGCAGAGAAGGCTCTCTGAAACCCAAAATCACTGCCCCAGGCACCCTAGGGAACTGGTCTCAGTCAGGAGCCAGTTGATTGTTACTCCCATCAAAGCTGAAGCACACGAGAATTCCCTGAGAAACTATACAACGTCAGATTGTGCCATCCTCCCATACACAGCTCTCATTTGTTCTGAAACCACTCTACAACTGATCCACAAGGCTTGATCCTCAAGGGCAACCAAGAGAAAAAAATCTTTAAAATATTACCCTGGAAACAAAAATTCAATTTTCTATTGTACAGGAGACATTTGAGACCCGAAAAAGGATTTAAGTGCCTAACAACTTGCCTACTTTTTCTCCAGATGAAAAATATGGTCTCTCCCCTCAAACCTTGCCTATTTACAGTCATTGACCTTCACAGCTACAACAACATGAGCAACAGACAGACAGATAGATTTAAGAGAAAAACAAAAGGAAGACAACAGCCTGGAGACAGGCCGTACTTGATATATAGACAGACAAAACAAAACATGTATGAAGAAGAATTTCTTATTTTGCTGCTCCCCGGGAAAAGAAGTGGTGAGCAACCAATGTACTTTGAGCTACACAGAAGAGCAAATACTTCAGATTTGATTTTTGGGTGTGCAGAGCATCCACAACGCCCGATAAAATCATTGTAACTCCCCACCAGTTCTCCCCTCAGTCTGGCATTTATATGAATAAGAACTAAATTTTGCAGATAGGCCTTGAAACCCAGAGATAGTACAAAAAAAAACCCAACAAACCCACCAAAAATGAAGGTTTAAATCACCTAAATATGTAGTCTTATTTCCAAGAAACTCAGCCAGCAGCCTCAGCTGTAACAGTGTATGTTGAGAGTCAATGATGGAGCTACTTTTTATGTTTTGCAAACCTCCCAGCTGAACTTGCCTGTAGGTGTATTGTTTTAAGCATTCTCCAAATTACCTGGAAATCTTTGAACAAAAGATGCAACGAAGCATTTTATGTGTCATGAACAAGTCACTGCTTAGACAGCTACAAGGTGTTCCACCTCGTGTTTTAAGTTGCTGCCTGGCTGCAGTCATGCATATGAGCAGGCACCAGATACAGTTGTGTATGACCAGCCAAAGTATACTTGGAAATCACTTCTAGTCCGCTTGGCAGCGTGATTGCACCAGACAGAATCGGAGTGTCCCACTGTGTCCTCCAGCATGGGTGGAGCAGAGTGTATGCATGACTCTTCCAGCAATTAAAATGTCTAAGGGAAAGCAGCCAAGTGTAGCAGACAGAGGTTAAAAGCTTTAGGTGGAAGCCATGAACCACTAGGTTCGATGGATTTGATTGTCTATTCTTTGCACGTTCCCCTAGTTGGTATGTTTGCCATCTGATCTAAGGCCTTCCAATACATTAGCATCCTATGATCTTCTCTGATCTTTCTCAACATCTTGGATGCCTTGTCCCTAAGTCTTAAAAGAAGAATCTGAATACTGCACAGAAAATCCTTCATTTTTAGTAAAAGTAATTGGACCATGAAAATGTTCTTCCAGAGCCTCGTACTCTCTCTATACTAGAGGATTCATCTCAGCCAACACAACACTGGGACAGTGGGAAATTTGAGGGCTAAACCTGGAGCTGACGAAGCTCAACTCAGCTCTGATTTAACAAAGACAGTATCTATCTGGGATGAGGAGACGCTCCTGATGGTGTGGAACAGAGCAGATATTCGCATGCAAAATAATACATTTTAGGGTGAGCAGAACAAATGATGCAGGGCCATCTTTTACAACCATCCTTGTAATACAGTAGAACATTAGCTACAGAAATTAGCACTCATTGGTCAAAATGGAAATGTGATTGTATTAAGCCTTGTTATTCTTTACTAGTCTCTAAACACACTGTATGAAAACAGCACTTGCAGGTACCTCAAGTCTTTCATTAAAAATACTGCTGTATTTCAGAAATAAAAACTTAAGAGCTGACTCCCACACTTCCCGTGGGCTTTTTAGCAAATGGAAATATCCTGAAAACAAGCATTGAACTGTGTTTTCTCACAAAATGAACTCACATACAGACAGGTGGAAGACCCTGCCCTGAATTTCCCGTGTTTAGATTATTCTCCTAAAAGTTTACCAACACCTGGTGCTGAGATTTTCAAGGCTGAGCACCAAACCTGCCCCGGAGCCTCCCACTGATGTTAACAAAACGTCTGTAGCAAAAAATGTCTGGATGGCTTCCAGAACTTCAAACAATACCTCTCTGAGCAAAGATGCACTTTTAAAGACACTCAGAATTCTTGAGAATTTAAAATACATATTCTTTGCTGTGTAAATTGTCCAAGCTACACTGAAATAAGTGGACATATGAAAATCCCATTTACTCAAGATCTGTCCTTCAGTGCTTAAGGTCACAACATCCTATTCATAATCATCCCAATAATTAGACATTCAGGCTGCCCACAGCTCCCATTAAAGTCAAATGAAACTTTTGATCTCTGCAGAATACTTTGTGATCAATCATCAGCCAAACTGCCTCCAAACAGCAAAACTGAGATAACAGCGGTGCATAAAATCTGGGTTAGCTGAAGCACCAGCTTGTGCTCCCAACCATTTGGCAGGCAGAAGCTTTGGAGCTGTGACATGCAGGGCAGCTGATGTGGCTCATCTAGATACGTTACATCACACCCATTCTTCTCATGTTTGCTGATACGAACTTTTTTGCCTTTCCCTTCCACACTTCCAGCAAAAAGTACAGCAGCAGCTGCTGCATTCAGCAGGGCCAGCAGGGTCGTGTAACCAATACATCCATTTGATCCTAGAGGACAGCTTCCTCTCAACACCGTGTCATGGCGACAAGAGTTAAACCCCTTTCAAAATCCTGGAAAATCCTAACACTGTGCTAGCCACAGATGACTGCTGAATGCCAGCACCAAATCTCCTTTCACAGCACTTGGTGTTTGATGTCCTACCTTCTCCAGGTGCGTCCTCACAGCGAAGGATATTTGTTCCCCTGGAAGTGACGTCTGCTGCTTATAAACAGTACATATGCTGTCTCCATCTATGTGTGCAATTTTGTGCACGTGTGCGTGCAGGTATATTTATGTCTTGCCTACGTAACCCCAAGAGCTAGTCCTAACCTATCAAGCCGTGTGGTAGAAGCAGGAGGCAGGAAAAAAGCATATTGAGTAATGCCAGAAAATTTCTGAGGAGCCCAATGCAAAATATTCCACAGAAGACATGAAAGAACAGGTCAGCCCATTGGGCAGCCCGCCATTTGACTCACCCATCGCTTCAGTGGATGGCAGCTTCCTTGTTTAGTTAGCCATTCAATTATTCAAAGCACAAAACTCCCCGTCTCTCCATATATCACTGACAAGGTAGAACAGGAAGATGTGTTTGACTGTGTGCTAGTATATTTTAACAAGATTTCTGCTTTCAGCTAAGAAAAAGTCAGAAAGGAAATAATCTCAAAAGCCCCACATTTTCTCAGAACAGAGGGGGCCATGACCGTCTCTCCACTTTGTCAATGACTAAATCATAACAATTCCTGAAAAGAATATGTATGGAAGTTTTAGGGAAGTGTAGATCCTATGGCAGGCCACAGTCAAGACCATCCAAGAGTTACAGAAGCCCACAAGCTTCTGCACTGCAAGGATGACCAAGGGCTCGGGATTTTTCCATCACAGACCACATGAGCCATGTCCCCTACATGCAATACCTGCTTTCCTTGATGTACAAATTGAAGAAGTGCATGCTTCCCACTGGCTGCATATACATCATCCAGCCCCACATTCTCCATTTCTGGTGGCACTTCTGGGTACCAGCACCTTGTTCCACCTCAGGGTAAGAGCAGCATGGAGAGAACAGGGAAAAGGACAGTGTGTGCTATACCCAACCACATGAGAACACTGGTTGAAGAAACAGTGAAACTATTTTGGAGGAATATGAAGGAGCAGTGAGGGCAGGAGAGGAAGGCAGCAGCTTTCTCAGCTGTAAAGGCAAAGCAGCAAGTGAGGAAAGGGATGGAATATGCCAAAGATTACTTTATTCCTAGGCCACATGGCAACAGCACATGGTCAAGAAGTTTGATCTACCTGAAGCAGGGGACACTCTCCTTCCCTTAACTTAACAAATGAGTGTATTTGGCTTAATTCTGGGGGCCCACTGAGCCTTCCTCTCCTCTCATCCCTTTCCCACAAAACTGGCCATGCCCTGTTGAACTCATCACTACCTGAACTTTTGACACAGTCCATTTGGGTTTCTTACTTGGTAATGAACAAACAGTGACAGTAACTGCCCTGGCAGGAAGTTAATTTTACTGAACTACACGGCTCCCCCACGCTCCTTCCAACTTTCAAAGTGTTACGGTACCGACTGAGTCACCACCTCTTTTCAAACTGGGTGACTTGCTGTTGTCCCTATCCTCAGGTGCTCTTTTGTAGGAAGTAAACTTGTCCAACCTAAGGCAGGAGATAAGCAAACAGACACGTCACCATGACTTGATTTCACGTGAAACAAGTTTCAGTTATACAATGTTGTGTTTTGCCCCACAAAATTAGGTTTCATCTTGAATACAAATACTGTGAGACTTAGTCCAGCCCCATTAGCTTCCAAAAAAATAGAGGAATCTTCTCCAGCTAAGTGTCTCTCTGCCTATCAAGGCAAGCGTCCAGATAAGTGACTGCCAGCCATGTTACTAACAGCAGGGACACAACTGAGAAACAACAGAGCTAAAAGTTTAATCCATCACTGCTTGAAAGGAAAAGAGAAATTCTATAGTATAAAGCAGTAGCAAAACCTCATCAATATCAGATATAGGTAAATCCCGAGTGCTGCAATTGCTATGCAGAGAAGTCAAGAGAGCTTTTGTATTTGAACGGCCCAGAAACTTTCAAGAAAAACAACCCTTCTTCCAGCAGTGACATTTTAAATCAAAAATAATTGGGGGGAGGGGAATAAAAAAATAATTAAAAGTATATATATATATTTGATTGGTTTTGTTCTTTTTTTCTGCTTTCAAATTTTTAAAAAAGAAATTTTAATTTTTTTAAATGCCTAAAGATCGTACCATGAGACTAATCTGTCCAACAGAAAAACATCCATTAAAACATTCCTTGTTAAGAATTAGAAGGCATAAACAGTGAAAAGAGATTCAAGTTTTCAGTTCAGATTCTGGCAAAAAGAAAAATCTAATTATACTCTAAACTTCCTTTCTTAATTTTACTTCCCTTTGTTTCTGTCAAGCACTATACTTCAAGGTAAAGAGACTCTTTCAGGAAGTCAACCTTCCAGAGAGAAATGACTAAGAAAACAGACTGAAAAATAAATAAAATTGTGCAACGTTTGTGAATAACCTTAGTTGTGACCTGCCCTGGTGATGAAGAAATCAAAAGAAAGGGACTTTCTTCAGACAAGACAAGGAAACTCTTTTTTTAGCTATTTAGCCATCAGGTATGCATATTTATGATTAGTGCAACTTAATGATTAAAATATATCCTCCTCTTGTAAACATGGGATAAGTATGTCTCTGCCCTACCTGTAGCAGTCAGCTCCCGCAGCCTGCGCAACAGAACCCTCACTTTCCTCCCCCCATTCAACGCATTCAGGAAAGGGCATCAAGGTGGCCTGGGGAGATTTACCATCAAAGGCTTCCTGGCCTGACCTTTACTCAGCTCTGAGGATATCACAAGCAAGCACCCAAGTGACTCCATATATAGCTGTAAAAATACCAGAATGGCATTGGAGGACCACAGCCCTTAAATGGAAGAATTATCTAGAAGATGAAAGCTATTATTTCCTACAAAATGAAGAATTCTTGCCAAAATGTGCTGATTGCTAAAGGACCTTTAATTTTCGTGAGTTTTCAATGGAAAGGGATCATCAAATGCTTAAAGCCAAAAGCCTCTATTTATAAAACTAAAGAAACGAGGGAACTTAGTCTTAAAGAGGTTTCAAAACATTAATTCCGCTTTCAGACTAGCTTTAGGCATTGGCAGGAAAGCAGAGAAGCCTGACCTTCAGCAAATACAGTCAGCTTGCTATTTTTTTCCAGAAAAAGAAAACCAGTCCCTGGAGTCATTGCTGTCACCTCACGGGCCAAGCTATGCCGCAGAGCATATACGAGCACATGGGGACATATACAAGCACGGACAGCCAGAGGCAGAGAAAGGAACCTGGGTCCTTGTCCAGGCACACAGGGCCACATGTGACTCTGGGGGAACTCCCCTGCCCTGTGAAAAACAACCATTTGTAATGCACCGCCACCTCCACTTACGCAAGGCCCAAGGCTCCTCCTGTCCACAAATGGCAGGGAAAGGGCAGGAGCCTGCTACATGGTGGGACTGCTCACTGAGCTACCTCTTGCTGTGGTTCTTGGACCCACTGGTTCAAGACAAATGAGAAAAGCTGTCTGGAGATATTTTAGGGAAAATCACCTGCCTCTGTCCCAGCTGCTCAGTGGTGATGAGGAACATTATGGCTGATGACCAGCCCCAGAGACACGCTGAGCCACTGCCCGCCGCGGGAAAACCCATGGAGGCGTCAGCCTAAGCAGCTCTCCCCTCAGCCCTCACTGCTGGAGGAACAAAGGAGTGGAGACGGCAGCTCATTTCTGTCTCCTTTGATTAAAAGGTGAACTCTTCTGGGCACAGCCAGCTTCGTGTTAGCCTGGAGACCCAACTCGGGGTGGCAGCGTTCGGAAAGAGCCGACCCCCTGCCAAATCTGCAAGTTCGAAGTCTATTTTAAAGTGAGGTGCGAAGGTGAATAAAATGGCGGCCGGGATGTGAACCCCCGTAGCGGGCCCTGGGGGGCGCTGTGGCCCAGCCTGGCCCTGCCCTGCTTCTCCCGCTTTTCCCCCGCGTCGCGCTCCGCCTCAACATGGCGCCGCCCGGCGCGGCTTCACCCGCCGAGCAGAACGGGCGGCGCCTGCCAGGAGCCGCTGACTTCCGCCGCTCGGCCCATTTCCTGAAGGGCCGCCCTTAAACGCAGCCCGCCGCGCTCGTAGGGCGCTGCCGCCGCCGCCGCCCGCCCCTCCCGCCCTGCCTCCGCGGCATGCCCACGCCGGGAGCCGGCGGCGTGAAGGGAGGCGGGCGTCCACCAGCACCGCTCAGCCGAGGCCGCGGGGAGAAACGGCTTTTCTAGCCCCCCGCGGGGACCCTTTTCTGCCCGAAGCCGCCGGTGCGGGTCGCGTAAGGGAAGGCGGCCCCCGCGGGTGGGCGTTGGAGGCCTGAGGGGGCATGCGGGGTTAGCCCCAGCCGGCAGCCAGCCAACCAGCGGCACCTCCCCGACTCGCCGCCCCAACCGCCAGCCTCGGTGGTCGCTGCGGAGCTGGCTTCAGACGGCCCCAAAATGTTCAGCTGGCTGGGCACCGACGACCGCCGGAGGAAGGACCCCGAGGTGTTTCAGACGGTCAGCGACGGCCTGAAAAAGCTCTACAAAACCAAGCTGCTGCCCCTGGAAGAGCATTACAAGTTCCACGAGTTCCACTCGCCGGCCCTGGAGGATGCTGACTTCGACAACAAGCCCATGGTGCTCCTCGTGGGGCAGTACTCCACCGGAAAGACCACCTTTATCAGGTAAAACCTGGCCAGCTGCCTCCCTCCCTCCCGGACATGCTGGCACCATCGATGCCCGTAAGCCGTGGTGGTGCTGAAGGGGTCTCTGGAACCCTCTTCCCACCTCTATGCTCCCCGTGCCCATCAGTAGCTTTCAATTGAAAACTTCCTTCCATTCAAATGCTGAGAATGTTCCCTCATAAGGACAGGGTGGTGTGAGATGTCCCATGAACCACCGACGTGGCAAAAAGTAGCCCAGGGCAGGCAGGACATTAGCATGGAGACGTGAGTCATTCGGGGCCCTTTCGGCTGTTCAAAGGGCAAAGGCTGCGGGAAGCCTCGCACAGGGTATCCCTGTCCCTGCTTGGGTCAGGGTAGCCCCTTTAACAGCCGTTCGTTTCAACTTGATGTAGCTCTTGAGTGGTGGGGCAACCTATGGCCTAGGGTGCCTTAAAGTGGGTGCTTGGGCTTGTAACGGTCGCTGTTTCACTCCTGTGTCTCTCTCGGTGCTGCACCCAGAGCCTAGTTTGAGAAGCGTGCGTGTATGCGCACAAGAGAGACTTGTCCATCTTCGGGGCTCCAGAAGTCCTGTTTCAACAGTGTTCTGCTGGGAGCAGCAAGTTCGTTCCTGACTGTAAAGAAAGGGCAGCTATCAGCAGCAGGTTGATGTGAAACTGTCAAAGAAAGGGTTAAACTTTTCCAGCTGGACTTGGTTACAGGGATCTCTCTTCGGCCACACTGCTAGTTCAACTTGCAGCAGCCTTTCTCTTGGGATCATAGCTGAAGCTGTGCTGTCTGCCTTTCCTATGTGATTCATAAGCTTAGTATTAAATTCCAGCCTTCTTCTCGTGTGGCTGTGTTGAAATCTGCAGAATTACCCCAGTGTAAATCTGGACGCAAGCCACAAGCAGCCAGCCCTTTGTTCCACCAGTATTTCTTGGTGGAGGAGGGATCTGTGGAGAGAGGTGAATCAATTTGACTGTACCTCATAAGGAGTGACCTTGAAAAATGCAGAGGGCTTTTTTGTGTGCTGTAATATTCCTGCTACTTAAATGCCCCAGCCAGGAGCCAAGAACAGAATGCATTTCTGCTACCTTGGCACGTACCTGGCAAACAAAGTTTAAGAGTAAAAAGGCATTTGTCATGTGAAGAGGCATGAATGACCCTAAAAAGCATTTGGCACATGGTCGAAAAGGGAGTTGCTCTTACGAAAATTAGAGAGGTTGGCTTGGATAGCACAGCTGTCTGGTTCCACCCAAGATCTTTGTTTTTTGATTTGGTACAAAACCTATTGGAAAGGCTTGTTCTGTCCGCTGGGTTACTGACACAGAGTAGAACTTCCCCTGAACATGAGGTGGTTGCTGGCTCTGTAACTAGAGCATCTCTTCCTACTGCCTCTTTCTGGCTTGCCAGCATAAGCATTTCCCAGCAGTCTCACCTGCATGCTGTTCTTAGCAGAGACTTACTGCCTCCACAGCTCTCTGCTCAGTAAAGTCCATCCTTTCTCTGTAAGCATGAGCTCCTTTCGCAAGAATTTTGGGTGCTTGAAGCACAGTCCAGACAAAAGAAGATTGAGTCTTCACTCGTGTGTGGGATGGCAGCAACTGCTTTGCTTTGCTGTCAGCAAACTGATCTCAGCCTCTCCTTGACTGCTGCATTTTGTTCATGCTTGTGTCCTGCTAGCTTTCTCTGTGCACAGGGCTGGCATGAGCCTACCCAGAGACTTATGGTCGAGCAGAAGTAACCGGAAGCTTCTGCTTTCCAGGAGTGTAGAATGGACCTGAGAAGACCTTCTAGGAAGGCAGTCTTCTCTGTGTAAAATAGTGCATAAGAAGGTGAAAGTTGAGGCCCTGGGGTTCTCCAGCAGTTCTTCAATAGGAGGAGGAGTGGGAGGGTGTGTTACTCCAGTATGTTCCCAACCAAACAAAGGCAGGAGGTGCCAGAAAATTGTGATAGGCTTCCAGCCTGAGCTTGCAGGCACTGGTCATTAGAGAGCTGGGATAAGCACCAGATTAGCATCCAGAGTTATTGTGGGAAGGCGAGTGCGATCTAAAACTGAGAGCAGGGAGGAGTTAAAGGGGACTGGGGAAGGAAGTGGGAGGGGAGACAACCATTACATATTGACAGTAGGGCAAAGCAAGGAACAGCCTCTGGACATCTCTTCCATAATCTTATCAGGATGGGAGATAATTAGTGTTATCCTTATTCCACTCATATTGCATCTTGCTTGTTCTGCCGTACAATTTAGGGAGATGACTTGGTGCCACTAAACACTCACATGAAATGAACTTGGTCCTAGTGCACCATTAAGAAAAAGGACAGAGTACTTTAGTCACCTACCTGAGGTGGGTTTATCTTTCAAACATCTTCCTCTGTTCTTAGGGAATCTGAGGGGAAACAAGTAAGATATGCAAGGTTCTGAAGCATTGCCTAAGCTGCAGTATCTTGCAGTGAGGCTTCTGTCATCAGGAGCTGATGGCAGAAAGAAGGCAGTCAAGGTCAGCAGTGAAAAACGTTCTTAGAGGCTGGCGTGGGGAGGAGGGAGGTGGGTGTGTGTGGGTCAAAGCCAGTGAAGCAAGACCAGAGCACTGCCTTGTTGTCAGTGGAACCAGGCTGTTCTCTCCCTTGCTTTCAGGGACCCAAAGAACTGAACCTTGTTTTGCTATGTAAAAGATGTAGTGTTTCTGCAGCTTTTCCATTCCTGCTGTATCCTCTTCTTGCTCACTCCCATTTTCTCTTCAGCATACATTTGGGTGAGACTGTTCTGCAGGGCTTGGTGTCTGAAAAGCTGTGGTGGCAAGAGCAAGGCAACACCTCTACCTGGGAATATCTGACAGCTAGAGCAGGATGTTACTGAAGCCTTTATAACGTTATTGCTTTTTATGTTTCCTGTAAGAGGGTGGGAGTGCTGGACAGAACAGTACTCTCCTAATTAACTTAGATTCAATGGTCATTTCTAAAAATAATCCTGGCTTCTGTCCAACCATCCTGCTAATAAAATAAACAAGCCTGCCAGAGCCCTACTAACTGTCAACATGGCTTGCTTTTCTGGTGTAGCCAACCCTTCCTCCTGCAGCTAATCATTTACACGTCCTGGCCTCTCTAGACTGTTTCTCAGAGGCCACATGCAGAGCTCTGGTGTGACCTCCCTGTGTGGCCCTGAACCTTTCATCTCTGCCTGCACCAGGCAGTTGTCACTGTTTCCTCTGGCTCTGCCCTTCTTCCCTTTCCTGCTCTGTATCACCTCTGCTGCCATACACAGCAGCATCCTGCACAGCTCCTGCATGACTCATCACGGGCGAACAGCCCCTTCCCCCACATCCTGCAGCACTCCTGCCCAGAGAGCTTGGGATCTCCTCGACTGCCTCCTACGCTGCTCCAAACCCACCAGGGAAAGGGTGCCCCAAGCCAGGGTGGCAAGAACACAGCCTTCCTATCCTCGTCCCTCACCTCCTGCATCATCAGCAGCAGGGACAGGCCTGCAGTGGGGCCAAATAGCATGATACTGCCAGCCACGTACCAACTCCAGACACTTCTCTAAAAAGCAGATTAGTCATGGAAGAAAAAAACCAAAACAAACCAAATTCACCTCTTGCCTGGCACTCTCAACCTGAGAACCTGAGCCAGTGCCTGGCTTCCCCAACCTGGCTAGAGGTCACTCACTCAGGCCATTGAAGGTGTTCAGCAGCTCAGAGTAGGGCGGGCTGCGCTGACAAGGGAAATTGCTCACTGCCAGTCAGTGTTTTCCACAGCTATTGTTTGTGCTTCTCTCCCAGAAATCCCCACAGATGTGCCAGTTGCATGTGTTCTCTAGCTTGCTTGTTAGCGGAGGCAGCCTGTGTCACTGCCCAGCAGAAGTGCCTTTCCCCCATCAGACAGCATCAATAAATCCCCTTGTATTTGTCCTGTGTACAGTGAGATTCCTGTGCTGCAGACACCCTGCTGCACAACATGCCCGAATCTCCCAGAAAAGCCTTACTTAAAATAGATGCTGTGATACTAGGCAGTGCAAATCTTCATCTCGCTCTGATTTCACACCACTTGTTGCACATTAAGTCAATTAACATTGGCTTGTAGCTGCTTCTGTATGAGTGCTTTTCTTGGGATTTTTTGTTTGGTGTTTGGGGTTTTTTAAGGCTTATGTAAGAAATAAACACAGAAATGCTTTGAAACATTGGCTGAGTGGAGCTGTGATAAAATTCTTGTGAGCAGCCCGGCTGGAGGAGGAATGTTGCTATTATGTGCAGGACTTTAGCTTGCACTTTCACAGCAGCTTTGTCTATAAATGACAAAACCCTCAGGTTTTTGTTTGTTGTTTTTTCCTCCTGTCGCTCAAAGGCTGTCATATTACGTGTACATCTCAAACCCATAAAAAACAAACAGGTTATTGTTGTGACAAGAATGTGACCTGGAACTGAGAGGAAGAAGTTTCTCAAAAGCACTTCACCTGTTGCCTTTGACAATTATTACCTGTTTCTTTCTCTCTAGTATTTGCAAGGGGCGAACTCGGATCTATTGCTATGGATTTAGCAAATACCCATCTGTATATCACTCTAAAATATACTCTATCAGACCAAAAGCAAAGTACAAAGCGGGAGCAGAGGAAAGCCAGTAGCAGTGACTAGTATCACAGCAATGTTCATCAAGGGCTAACATTTTTGATTTGCCATCTAAGAGGCCTGGGCTTAGTTTCCAGAGTCTAGCCAAGTGGCTTCTAACCTAGCAAATGGTTGTTTCAGTGTAAAGAGCTTTCCAGGGAATGGAGCCAAGAACATTCATATGATAGTCTGCAGAGCCCTTGGTGGGAGAAAAGTAGCCCCTCCTTGTTCTCAGCTGCTTCAAGCTAGAAGTTACTGTAGCTGCCAGGAAGGTGTATTATGATCACCAGCCAGGGAGGTAGCTGGCTAACACACCAGTGTTAGTTGCAGTCTGTTAAGTAGTGAGCCATTTCTATAAGAAAGTTTGACAAACCCCTGCATAGGTAGGCTTTAGCTAGACAGGATACGTAGGGAGGTCAGAGAGCTGTTCCCTTCTTAGAATCCTTCCTGGTTTATTTCAATTTTTTGGTAACTGCTGAACAGCTGCTGTTTTGTCTCAGAGTTGCTTTCTTTAAGTCATTTATGGTGGCACTCTAGTGAGCATAGGACTTCAAAAACACTTTGGATGAAAGATTTAAGAATAACAATAAAGGAGGAGGTGGTCAGCTCCTGAGGGAATTATGAATATCATTGCTGGAGTTATTATTGCTGCAACCATTCCCTTCATTAACGTGTAGAAACCCAGATAAGCGGCAGTGATTTGCGGTATGTCCTGGGTGTGCATTTGCTTTTTCTGCCACCTCTAGAACCAGTTTATTTGGCCTTGCCCATGGGGAACTGAAGATGCATTTGCTGCCACAGTATCAGTAAATACCCCTGCTGAACAAACACTTTTTTTTTTTTTTTTTTGTTCCTCAAACACTGCTTGGTGATTACCTATCAAAATGGTTGTGAAAGTAGGAACCCCCAAGAAGTTATCACAAGCCTTCACACCAGTGGTCTTGTGGTCGCTCATGTAAAAGCTTACCCTCTCTGATAAGACATTCCCAAGTGAACTAATGCTGGGTGCTAAACACACTGGGTCTCAATCATGACAAATCCTCAGCCCTTCTGCAGTTTCCATTTTTCTCATCCCCTGAATCTACTTTTAACATCACAGCAAGCCTGTATTTCTTTCTATTTCTACTTTCTACCTACTAAAGATTAGGTCAAAGCAATGGAAGAGGAAGTGCCAGCTATCTGCTGGCAACAAGCAACAGTATTATACTAACTGCCATAACCTGCCAGTCATTATATTCCTCATGTGAGAATCCAAAGCTTAGCACCAGGTCAGATGGTTTGACATCATCCCACTCTGAAGTCTAGACCAAAGCTACCTTTTGCAAGCCACATGGACACAACAGTCATAGTTTTCAGTACAGGACAAGCAGGTGGGATGTTTTCTGCCCCCACCCACTCAAAGACAGACCTGAACTCAGTGCTTGGCTTATGGCTTCTTCACAAGCCAAAGGGAGCTGCCCCATGCACACCATTGACCCACCTTGAATTTGGCAAGGTAGGTCAGGATGCACTGCCAGGATTCCATTCAAAGTCCTAGAGCCGCGTGTGTGACTAACTTTAACTGAAATTTGCCAAACTACCTTCGGAGAGGCTGCCAAAGGCTTACAAAACAATAAGGGAGGATTTGCTTACTGTGCTCTTTAGCTCGGCAACAAATATCGGCATACACTCTGCTACCCACATGCTTAACGCTCAGTGTGCGTGAGCGGTTTGTAACGCAGACCTGTAGCTGCACTGCAGAAGCACACAGGAAGGGAGACTTGCTATTTCTACAGTCAAGTGCGGAAGAAGTTGGCATTTGAGCAACCGATTTGGACTGGGGGCTAAGCACATTAGTTGGATGAGTCTGATGAAATGAGCAGCAGTGAAGTAATTGATACTGGCACTGAAGGCCCGTGAGGTTTCAGGATTAACTCTGTGATTGCAGTGAACTGCCGGTTTTGCTTTGCTATGCTAAGTCTGTTCCAAATGTCTCAAGGATTAAAATATACAAAATGATCAAACATGATGAGAGTCTCTTCCCAGCAGCTCTAAGCACCTCAATTTCCTAATCCACCTGAAATAAGAAAGCTTTAAATATGGAGATCCTGAATAGAAAAGCTACCACAACATTTATCAAATGATTCAGTGACAGTACTAAAAATAGTCTCAGAAGATCCATACTCTTCAGCTTCACAGTTACACTGCAATCTTCAGTACAACTCGTTTAGGACTTGAGCAACTCATGTCTCATGCCCACACCCTGGTTTTTTTTGCCTACAGGTACCTGCTGGAGCAGGATTTCCCAGGGATGAGGATTGGACCAGAGCCTACAACTGACTCCTTTATTGCAGTTATGCAAGGAGATGTGGAAGGTATCGTTCCTGGAAACGCACTGGTGGTGGATCCCAAAAAACCATTCAGGAAACTCAACGCCTTTGGCAATGCCTTTTTGAACAGGTCAGTACTCAAGAACATAGTTGCTCTGGAGAATAAAGCTAGAACCCAATGTGCAGAAGAACTAGCAATTTAAAGGGATAAGGCATCATGCTATTCTTCCTTTTTTCCCCCATCCACATGGCTGATTCAAAGCCACTCCAGTCCTACTGGGTGCACATCAGTCACTGACTGAAGGGCAGATTAACAAATTCTCGTGGGACAAACTTTCATTTTACTTCAACAAACAAAACAAAAAACACAGCACAGTCTGTCACACTCATCCTGCGGGAGCCTAGACGTAAATCTCTATTACACTTCACTCTCCCTTGCTTTTATATTTCTATCTTCTTCTGTTCTGCCATCAGCTCAGTTCCCTAAAATGAAATAGTGCAACCAGACACAGCCGCTGAGGTCACTGGAGATGTGGAACTGGCACAACACGCACATCTTTGCATCCTTGCATTTTTAAACATTGCTTGAATGTCTCTCTTTAACAAAACCAGGCTCTCTCCCTTCTGATGCTGTATACGTATAACCTAAGGTGCAGACTGGTGACAGCTCTAATGTCTTTCCTGTAAATAAAATGTAGCAGAGGGGTTGTACAGTGACTCTGACATGAGCAATGTAACCTTTCCATCCCCTAGACCTTGTCCAACCATACCGAGTTTTGGATCTAGGCCTTGCAGGAAGCCAGCAGCACACACCCATATCCTAGATGAGCACGAACTGTGCTAAAGCAGGCAGATGGGAACAAACTGCCTGACTACGCCCATCATTGGCACCTTCCCTGCTAATGCAGTGTGGGAGATACTGCAAACATGGCAGCTGCTCAACCAAACAGACAGAAAAGCTGGGCTTGTGCTGCCTTTATAACGTCTGAGCTTAGAGGGTGTCTATCCGGAGAGCATGGCATCTCCTACCAGCACTGACCACAGGTGTGCTGGTATAGGCTGCAGCCAGGCAGGAAAGGGACTTGCAGAGAAGCATGGGGAGAAGCTTGATGAGAGAAGACAGACCTGTCTGGAGTCATCACTATGCAGAGAACTTCTCAGTACCTCTGGAAGCAATATCTGGTAACTACACAGGCTTATCATTCGAATACATCAACATGGTCCTGCATCTGAGAGACTTTGAGATGTTTTCAGTATTTTATGGGGCCCCAGAGCATCTGCAACTGGCCAACAGTTAGGTCAGGTGACTGCCCACCCACCACACCAAGGGTGGAAGGTGGTTTGCCCTAAGAAACTACAGGCCTCCTGCCAGGAGTGCAGAGATAACAGATGAAGAGAACACGATACAGAGCTGCTCTGCTGATAGCCAAGAACAGCCATGGTTGGCAGACAGTTCACTGCAGAGGAGAAGCAACATCAGGAGTAAGGAGGCCCTGCGCGGAGGGGAAAAGCAGCAAACGGTCCTCAACTGAAGTAATGGATTTGTCCTGAATGCAGTTTGCTCCTAAACCAGTAAGGGATCTCTGGGTCCATTAGCCTGGTTCACTGTATCATGCTGTGCTCTTCTTACTCTCCTGCTACTTTTCTTTTTCCTGGGAGGAAGGAGTCAGGTATATGTGTGTGAGGGCAGAGGGGCACAGCAATGATTCAGCAGCAGAAGGGCAGTCCTGCTAGCAATGTGGGGAGTGGCCACAACAGCTAATTAACCCCTTTTCTGCTGACAGATTAAAAAAAAGGGGTAATGATTTCTAAAGAGGCAGAAAATGAGACGCTAATGGTGACTAGCTCAGCAGTGTGAGCATTGCAGTGCTGAAAATGCAGATGGTAGTGCCCAGCTAGTTAGGAAATTAAGTTAATGCAAGAATTGACTCAGAAAGAAATTTAGCAGCTATAAATCAGGGTGCACCCGCTAGACTGGATTGAGCTAGCCATGCTTACCCCTGTTGTGGGCTTGCCTTCCTGGCAAGAGATGATGTAGAGCTGTCTCTGCCTTGCACATATCTGGCTGCTGCTATGTGTGTGCTGAGGCACTGACCTTGGCTGGGAGGCTGCAAGCATGAGATTTGGAGAAGGGAGGTAATCTCCAGGAGCCACCCCTCTAAGATGAGATAGAGTGACCATGGGCAAGTCCACTTTACCTGTGGGTGGTTAAAGGTAATGATTGGCTATGGGCAGCAGTGGAAAGGAACAGCAGCACAAGGCAGTAGCATTCCCACAGACCACACTGGTCTCATCTGAGAGGTGACAGCCTACAACACTGCGTCCTTGTGGGGTGCAGAGCCTGCTGCACCAGCAGAGCTAAGTGGAGAAGCAGAAGGAGCATGCATCCAGCTGGTACTCCCTTCCCGGCAGAGATTGGTATCTACTGCCTTCCAAGAAGCAAGGGAAGAGTGGTACAGTCAGGATTTGGCTGGGAGACAGCAGCTAATTGTGCTGCTCAGAGCCTGTCTCCTCCCTGCCTTCATTCCCAGGAGGTGGAGCATGTGCCCATACCTTCCTGGCTAAAGGCAGAGAAGCTGCCCAGTGCTCAAGGGGAGATAGCACCTCTGCAGTACATTGTCCCTTGTTCACCTCTCCTGGCCTCAGGTAGTTCCTGGGTATTGAGCAGAGGGCTTGTTTTACTCACTCCAGCTCTGCTGGTAGTACCCCAGCTCTGGAGGGATCCCAGAAGAGAGATTACAGGTTGCATCTCATTATCAGGAGGACTTGTTTGGCACCAAGGGCCTGGAGCAAAATCAGAAATCTCAGCCATGAGTTTCATATCACATCAGCTTGGTTGCAAGATTCCTCCCACCCCCAAAGTCTATCTTGGGAAGCTAAGGTAGAGTCAGTCCTGTAGTTGTGTGTCAGTAGCAGGAGGCATCATGGATAACAGGTTCATAACAGGTTGGGACATCAGTGTGCCGTTGTGGCCAGGAAGGCCAGTGGCATCCTGGGTTGCATTAAGAAAATTGTGTGCTGCAGGTCTAAGGAGGTTCTCCTCCCCCTCTACTCTGCCCTAGTGAAACCACACCTGGAATACTGTATTCGGTTTTGGGCTCCCCAATTTAAGATAGACAAGGATCTACTGGAGAGAGTCCAACAGTGAGCTATGAGGATGATTAAGGGACTTGAGTATCTCCCCTATGAGGAAAGATTAGGAGAACTGGGGCTGTTTAGTCTTCAGAAGACTGAGAGGGGATCTTACTAATGTCTGTAAATCTCTGAGGGGTGGGTGTCAAATGAAAGGAGCCAATCTCTTTTCTGTAGTGCCCAGTAAGAGGATAAGGAGTAATGGGTATAAACTTGAGCACAGAAGGTTCCACCTCAACATGAGGGGAAACTTCTTTACTGTGAGAGTGACAGAGCACTGGAATAGACTGCCCAGAGAGGTTGTGGAGTCACCTTCTCTGGAGACTTTCAAAATCTGCCTGGATCTATTCCTACATGGCATGCCCTAGGTGATCCTGCTTTGGCATGGGGGTTGGACTTTATGATTTCTAGCAGTTCCTTCCAACCCCTAACACCGATTCTGTGACTCATCCTTTGCCTCCGTGCTCTGCCTGTAGAGGTAGTGAAAGTCTAGTTTGGAACCACATTCTTCCCTTCATATGGCCCCAGACAGAATTAGGTCATGCTCCCTGAGGTCCCGCAGTTCTGCCAGGACAGCAGGAAGGCAGCAGCTTTAACAACCTCGCCAACAGAGCCAGAATGCACTCACTCATGCTAGCCTCTGACCTTATATCTGAAATCTCCTGTGGAGCACTCTCTCCCTAGAGAAACTGGTGGAAAATCCCCTTGCCTGAGCCATTTAATGTTAGACCACAAAGAATGCTCGCGGCTGTAACAACAGAGAGCAAACCTGAGCTGACACGACAGGGGGATAAGATGACCTCCTGAGCCTTTTTGTTCTCTGCTGCTGCGCCAGGCACTCAACAGGGGAATCAAGCAAGCCCCTGGTTTCTGTATGGGGTATTACACATTCAGAAATGCTCCCTACTGCCACCTGCTAAGCTGCAGATGTGGGAGAGAGATGCTGTAATATGTGGTCTGAAATAGCTGACAGCTTAGGAGAGAAGACACTCATCTAACTCGTGAGGATTCACTCTTGTCAGAATCTTCTTGAAGTCATAAAAGTAGAAAAACTGAGGTGAGTTTGTAGTGTAGCCTGGAAGAGTTCATAGCTGTGGGGACTTGAGCAAAACCAGCCACTCACCAGAGTGCTGCAGGGCTCTGTCTGCCTTGACTGCATCTAGTGGCCCTTGTGCCAACCCCCATTCTTTCTGTGGTTCTGCTTCCTCCCACAGTAACATGTTTTTTATGCCTAGCTGTCACACTGCCATATTAATAGCCATATGTATATATACACATACATATTTATAGCTGCCTGGAATGCCATCGCAAAAAGGCTATCTATGAAATGCTACCAGGAGCCATATAAGCAGATAGGCTTTTACTGTCCTTTGCTGTTACCAGTGACTGAAATAGATGAGCTGCAACCCACTAAAAACAAGCACAAGTTACTCTTCTTAGGCAGTGATTTGCATAGGTACAAGATGGGGAACAACTAGCTAAAGAGTAATTACACAGAAATGGAGCTGCAGAGGGGGAAGGAATGAATTACAAACTGCACGTAAGTCAATAGTGTCATACTGCTGTTAAAGCAAACATCTTACTGAGATCTATAAACAAGACTGTCATATGTAAGAGATAAAGAGCAATCCATCCACTCTGTTCACCACTGGAGAGGTCACAGCTGGAGCACCACGTTAGACTGGGGCATCATGCCTGAAGAAATATGTGGAGCAGGTTGAAAGGACCCAAAGGAAAGCTACAGGAGTCTTCAGGGATTTAGAAATGAGCTGGAAAGGCAGAGAAAAATGAAATAAATAAATAAAAAAAAAAACCAACAAAAACCCAAAACACCAACACCACAAAACTGTTATGTAGGGGAAAGACTGAGGGGAGACAGGATGACAAAAGTATGTGCTGTGACAAGAGGGGAAAAAATAAATTTTCCACATCTACTCTGTTTGAGACTAAAAGGCATTGTAGCATGAAATATTTAGATTAGACATTAAGAAAGAGGTTTTGCTGTAAGGATAATTAAGGAATGGAGTAGACTCCCAGCAAATGTTGGCAAGTCTGCAGTTACAGATTTGAAGAACACTTTAGACAGCCATCTGATTGATCCCACCTTGGGATGGGAAGAGAGACTGGAAGATCTTGAGATCTCATACTACCTATGTTTTAGGATTTCCATGGTTAAGAAGAGCACACTTTCTGTGTAAGATCAGATTCAAAAGTGAACAAAAAATTCCTACATTACTGATTTTTTTTTTTATTTAAAACAAGTTATTTCAGTTCACTTGAGTTCAGGACTCTGCAGGGGAACACTAAAGCGAAGAAAAACAAATACCACTTCTGCTAAAAATCTAAACAGCAAATGAAAACATTTGGATTTCCACATTATTTTCAACAGTAATTCACAACTGGGGAGGGGGGGGACACGGCACATAAAAAACCCTGTCATAAGTCATAACTGAGACCCAGTGTTCCAGAAGCAAGAAAATAGAGAAAATGCTCAGTTCTGGCTTCTCATTGCTTTAAATCAACAGTAGCTCAAAGCTCCAAATAAAGACTTGTAAGTGAAATCAGAGCCTGGCTCATCCCATGCTGCTGTTGATGTTCAGCACATCATAAATACCTTTTGCTTTTATTTTAAACACATTTATTTTCACACAGGTTTGTTTGTGCCCAGCTACCTAATCCTGTGTTAGAGAGCATCAGTGTCATTGATACACCAGGAATCCTTTCTGGCGAAAAACAGAGAATTAGCAGAGGTAAGTCACACAACCAGTTCTCTTTTAGCAAAAATCACAGGGACTCTACATGAGTTTTGCCTGAAGCTGTACAAACGTAGACAGAAACACTAGTAGGAGCCTCTCCAAGATACAGCATGACTCTCTTTGGACTCAATTTACAATCTACAGCAGAGAATATAAATGCTTTGAAGGAATGTTGCTGACAGGGTCAGCAGTACCCATGTCACAGTCCAGTATTTCCCGATGGAACAGGCTTCCATCAAAAAAGAGTTAATTAATACCTATGTGCTTTGCAGAAGCACTTGCTTTCAGTGACTTACTGATGAACCACAGGCAGGGCTCCCGTGGCAATCAACCTGGTTTCTTTCCAGTTGATCTAGCAGGTTTCTTACACTGTCCAGGCTTCCTAAAATTTGACTAGATTTGGCTTAAGAGCCATTGGCACCCAAGTTCCCCGTTACAGCGGAGAATCTGAAAATTCTGGGAACACTAATGGGATCTGATTAACAGCACAGAGTTCTCTTGATGAACTCCTGAGTGTCTCAGGCTGACCCTCTGAAATGGCCAACATCTGGATACTTTAAACCTGGTATCTGTGGTAAGTTTCTTACTCTGCAATGGTGGCATAGCTCACTTTTCTTGTAGGTTCCTTAGCCAAAGCTAGTAGCTATGCAGCATTTCATTAGAAGAAAGCCAAGAGGAGTACTCATAGCATTCAAGTTTGAAAAGATCAGTTCTCATTCACACACCACTTATTAACAAAGCACAATTAAGTTTCAGCAGCACAGCTTCTACCCACAGCACTGAGGCCTTCCCCATGTTTCAGTGTTCTGTCCTGTAAGATTTGATGACTCATGCATTTCCCACTTTTGTAACGCTGTTTTGCATTGAAATTGTTTTTGGAAACTTCCTTTTCTCTTTTAACTGAGCAGCCACCTTTCACAGAGACAGATCTTGTTTGTTTTACAGGTAACTTCCACCACAGGGACCTTAGCTAAAGAAGCATTGGTAAAGCTATAAAGGACACCTAGTTGAAAACTCACACTAAGGTTATTCAGCATGGGTCTTTGCACTGCTAGGGGATCATAAATTCCTTCCAGGCAGTTTACAGAAGGTAGCAAAATATGCAAGCCTTCATCAGAAGGTTGAAAAACATGTTGTACAAGAATTCCTTCCTTCAGCAGAGAGTGTTTAGAAGTTGAGCTAAATAAAAATTTATATTACATGGTGTAAACATTTTTCAGTCAAAAAAATGCCACTGAAAGCAGCCAGTTCTTGTGGAACTGTCAGTGTGAAGAAAACTTGCTTAGGAGGAGATCTTTTGTTGTTCTTTTAAAAAAAAAAAAAATTGTACGTGAGTTAAAATGAACCCATCTCAAGTCCCCAGAAAAGCTTCAATAGACCCTTTCCCAGATCTCACCAAATCTTGACATCTATTGCAAAATTTTCCTATTTTCCAGCAATTTCTCATACTAAAAATATCCTCCTGCAAAATGTACTGGCACTTCTTACTCCTTTTGCAAAATTTCTGTGTGTCAGCCTCCCTGTGGACCTTGAGGTCCCATTCCTGCAGCTACTCTGGTAAATGCCAGCAATGCTAGAACACACGGATGCACAGTTAGGAAAGTCACTGGTGCACTTTGACCCAAGCCATGAACACCTCTCCAAACATCTGAGAACAGCTGAGGGAATGTTCCTCATAAGCAGGTAAAGGGGAGTCCTGATTCTCTAAGCTTTTGCATCCTATACCTATTTGTAGAACTGAAGGCCTGTCTCAGCACATGGGACAAGTTCTCCCTGGGCAACTTTTCTGCCCTTAATGCAATTCAGTGCTTGTGCACTGGTCCTGTGACTACAGTGTCTGGTCACTCCACCCTTTTGCCAGGAGGTGAGAATTCTAGATTGAGCACAGCCATCTCCTACTCATCCTACCATCCCAGCAATTTTCTCTTCTACACCTCCAACCAGACAAGGAGGCTGTCACAACCTGGCTGTCAACTGACCCAATGACAGCAGTTAAAAGTACAGGGTAGGTGGTATCTCACTATGTCACCATTATGTCCATGATATCTTGAAACTGGTCACGTGGGCCATGTCAGATGGCCTTTCAACAGCTACAGGACAAGATCCTCATCTGGTTTAGATAGACATAGCTTTGTTGAAGCTGGCAGAACTCCAGCAATTTCTGTCTGCAGGGGATCCAGCTCAGGGAGCAGTGTCAAAAGAATGCTGAGGTGCTTACATTAGGAAGGGCTGTTGCCACACTTTATCTTGAGCTTATCTCAAGGAAGCTGGTTTTTGAAAGGGAGTGCTCAGCTCCCATGGAAGAGTAATAGGAAAAAGTGGTGAGGCTGGTGCCTTTGCCACAAAGCTTACGAGCCAGCTGCCCTCATTAGCAAGTTGGTTTTGGAGGCAGGTAGAGCAGTAATGTGGTTTCTAGGCAGAAAACAAGACAGTGCTAAGAACTGCTGACACAACAGAGTGCTTCTGCCCTTCTGTACCTTCCTAGCCTTCTTGGGTTTCACTTGGGAATGAAACAAGACCTGAAGGAGTCTTACAGAGGTTTCCCAAGTGACACTTTGAAGTTTATTTTTTTTTAACTGCTGAGGACAGGGGAGCTCTTATTATCCTCGTTGTTTGCTAGTAGTAGGTTTTAAGACCCTCGGACTGGGGTACATGTGATGAAAGATCAGGGAGGGGAATGGGCAATAAAACAGCTTTCTATCATAGATTTGAGGGGAAAAGTAAAGATGCAAAAGATGTGGCAGGCTTTCCCAATCTGCCCATCCCATGAGAACCGGCTGCATTTCTAAATATAGAAAATTCCTCTCACTGGGAACATCACAAGTCTGTCTCCTTTCCCATTAGACGTCAAGAGCATTAGCTAATCTATACAGTACCAGTTTAGCAGAATACCATGGTATCCAAACTTAGCAATCTGTGAGAGCCACCTTATACCTCTGAATATTTCAAGGCTGTAGCTGTTCCTGTTACTGCATCCATGTTTCAAGGAGCAGGAGTGAGGAAACCATATTTAAAGGAATGATTCAGGCCCAGGACAAATGAAAAGCTTCAGAACCTGGTCTGAACTCAGCTCGGAATTAAATTCACTGCCTCCTTGCTGTTGGAAGGACTAACCTGACAGAGAATGCAATCCTTTCTCTGATGGACAGTGTGCAGAGACCAGCACGCCAGTGTTGGAGCTAACAGCAGTGAACTTCGGGTAGCCAGCAGCAGAGCTTTGCAAATGGGTAGCAAGCTCTCCTCCAAGGAGTGCTGTAGGAAACAGAGATTTGCACTGGCTCTCTTCCAGGACACCAGTACATGATCATGAGAGCCTTACTTCCAGAGAACAGCCCATGAAGTTCCCCACTAGCAGATCTGTAGGTTTAGGCCTGTCAAACAGTTGAGAGTGATGCAGTCTGTCAAAGCTGAAGTCCACATCCCCTTGGCATGCAGTGAGATCACCAGCAGTGACACAGCTGCTGCTGCTCTCAGGCCCTAGTAAAAAGGGTAGCCAAGGAGCTGCCTGCAATGATTTGTCCTACAGTACTCCTGTGACTCATGCATTTCTTCATGGTGGGCACCCATGGTGTCACAGGTGTCACTAGACCCCCTGTGATGTACAGGTTTCATTTATAGGCCTGATGGGAAGTGTTCCCAGGATGTCATGGCCCAAAGCATCCTGCCCTTCACTGCTTCTATATCATCCTTGCCTGCAGAACGGCTATTTTCATATACTGGGGCATGGATCTGCATCCACACATAAAGAATGAGTCATTGCATTGCCTTGTCCCTGGCTCTGTGTCACCCTCCTTTCTTTTATTGTTTCCAGCTGAGCATGAGGCAGCAGTAGGCTGCAGAGATGGTCACAGGGGAGGTATTTGTACCAGAGCAGCACAGTTTTGACTGCCTTGACCATTTTATAATAATATGGATGCTCTTCATTTGCAAAATGCTGTTCTGGTGTCACATAATGAGGCCAGGCCATCCTGCTGGGAGGGAAGATGAGAAAGGGATGACTGTGCTGAAATATGAGGACAAAAGGAAGAGGACCAAAGGTCAGGTCAATCGGTACAGCAGAACCAGGGCAGGAGTTAGGACTCCCTTATAATTCATCATCTTGAGCAGTCTGCCATGCTGACTGAGCCACCTGGTAACAGCAACTCATGTAGCAGGGCCATCCCTGTGGGCAGAGCCTTCCATGCTCTGCTGACAGTTAGTCTAGACCTACATGTGCCCTGAGCTAAACAGATCCAAGTCTGCCAAGCTCAGTGATGCCCTGGCCAAGCTCTGTTCGATCCCTGTTTCAGGGTAGTGCTTCCTAGATACATGCTGAACACCTCTTTTATCTTCACCCTATGTATGTTGCCTCTTCCCTTTCCCATGTTAGCAGTGAGCACAAGGTCCTAGCCAGGAGGCAGCACCATTCCCCATCAGCTTTCTTTCCAGTTCACACTATTCCATCTTTTTTCCAGCCTTCCACCCAGTTCCATTCTGCTGGCTGCAGTGCAGCCCAGGCCTCCCATGGCCAAGGGAGGGGAAACAACAACTCACACACCAGCCTTGCCACGTCTCATGGGTGGGAAGAATTCCCAAATGACCAGCGGCTTCAGCAACAGAGATATTTAGTCACTCACCAGCCTGACAGCAAGAAGAAAAATGCTAATGGCAACAGTGTTAGGCAGTGCAGAGCTCTCAGACCAGCTGTGTCTCAAATAGGCATACTTGGAAGTGAAAAGCAAATACCAAGGGAATTGGTGTTCTCCCACTTCGTGCAGGGTTGTTTAGGGTACAATGGCAACACGAAAATATTTTTTCTAAAGAGTTCTGTCATGTGTGCTAGCAACAGCATGATATACAACTGAAAACATCCACCCTGAAAGCCTCTAAAAGGAAGGCATTTCAAATATTTGCTGTAATACTCCCCACTAGTGATGTTTGCTTATATTTTGTATTTCACTCCGCCTGGGAGAGTGAAAGTGCACTGGTTAGTTTTGACTTCCCAGTTCACCTCTATTACTGCAGTGCAGGAACCACTCTGCCAGCTCACCTGATTTTATCACAGTCTCACAAATGCATACTTTTCCACTGAAAGGTTGAGCTCCTACAGTCACACAGTTCTGTGCTTCCTCTAAAAGCAACACAGAACTGAGCAGAAAGTCTGCACAGTTCTCATCCTTTTTATTCATAGAAATATATGAAACCATGAGCTTAAGTCT
Source organism: Actenoides hombroni (assembly GCA_024336885.1). Lineage (NCBI taxonomy): Eukaryota > Metazoa > Chordata > Aves > Coraciiformes > Alcedinidae > Actenoides > Actenoides hombroni. The sequence continues at coordinate 300,025 of WUAM01000309.1, forward strand.
TCTGACCTGAAAGCAGGATGCAAACAAACACTCAAGATTCTGTTTGGGTTTCAGGAAGACCAAACCATGATTTCGTTCAGGGAGAGAGGGGCTGTCTTCATGATTTGAGTTGGAAATACTCTTATATTCTGCAGTTTGAACTGGAAGAAGAAAAAAAAAAAAAAAACCACCACAAAAATAACTGAGATTAAATAGTTGTGCAGATAGAAAGGGCTGTGCTTTTTTTTTTCTTTTTACTTTTGTTAACACATAGCAAGCACTTAATTTGTATTACCAAACAAGTCTGATTTTTAGAACAGCTGTTCGATTTGTTGCCTTTTGTTGTCCACTATGCACTCCAGAAATATCCTGCGTATCTTATTTCATCAAGGAAAAACAGTCATGCCCATCACCGTCTCATCAGTTTGCATTATTTATGCCCATCGTGTTCCTTCATCGTCCTGAGTAACAATGGAGGAGGACTGTGTTTCCTGGTCACTGGTAGCAGCTGTCAGTTACTGATGGCCATTTCAGGCCAGGTTTTCAAACATGATTTCTCCTCAGATTTAAACTGTGCGTACCAGGATAATTCAGTTTGTGTTTGGACACTATAGTTAAAAAAAAAATCCTTGGAATTCCAGCTATGCATCAGCAATGCTGTGCACTGACCTCTCTGGAAAGCTTGGCCTATATTCTGAGGTCTCAGAATCTGGCAAGGAACTGGTTTCAGGATTGGCCCAGGTACCAGGAAACAGTTCATCTGTCACAAACAGCAAAGGTATAAATGTGTAAAGGGTAGAGAGGACAGGTTCTTCTCTGTGTACCTAGAAGCTAAACAGGCTGTTGTAAGGAACTTTACTCTGGACAATACTAAGTCTTACTCCACCTGATTTGAATATGCCTAGTAGGGTTTCACTCAAAATCCACTGACATAAAGCAAGAGACCTTTCAGGTTCCAGGTCTATTCCCAACCCTGAAACCCTTGCAAGTGAACAACATGAAAGCAAAAGTCAGTCTGCCACTTCAGGTACTCATTAATGTAAATATTAGCATTAGAAGTCTGTCACCCACCCATCTTTCCTAGCTGAGAATATAGGCAGGTTTGCTGTGCTTTGAGTTCTGTTGTCTTTGCTTTGGAAACCTTTAAGGCTTCAAAAACATATGTAATTTTTTCATTAGTTCTTGGTATGGAGGGGGAGGAAATGGAGAGCACTGGCTGGAGGGTGTAGCTTCTAGTGCTGTGAGTCAGCAGCTCCAGGACAGATCATTTCTTTGAGTATAGGCAAAGGCAGAAGTGATTGGCCAGCTGAGGCCCAGTCTAGAAAGTGACATGTAACATTCATAGAAATGTTTTCATCCCAAAGGACTTCTGTCTACTTCCCAACACACCCACAGGTAAACATTGCAGGAATCTCTTTATATCCCCTTGGAAGGCAGCCACTTCCAGAGAGGAGTGTGGCAGGTTTTTGCTAAGATGATGTAGGATGAGCTGCAGTGAGGTATATGCAATACTCATCCCTTGCTTTTCATCTTTCCTTCCATCCTCTCCTTGCTGGCACCAGCAGCTCGTCACCTTGAGAAAAACTTGCCCTAATCACTGTTCCTCCACCCAGCTCCAGTTGTTTCATCTCTCATACTAGCACCCTTCTCTCTGCACTGTGCCATCCCTCCTTGGGTTTCAACACCTAGCCACCTACCCTGCTTCCCACTCACTATGTGTGTCCTCAGAGGGATGTGTCACTTCCCCCTCCCTTCCTCCCCTCATTTTCTTCTGGCCATCATGTCACCTTCCTCCTTCTTTGCTTACAGCCATCTGTCGCACTCAGGTAACACCTGCCCCTCTTGGCACATTCTCCCCCTCCAGTGTGGGCTGCCTGCTTGTTTTGCCATGCCATAGTCTTCTTCACTGGACATTGAAGGGCCTTCAGACAGGACATCACTGTGACCAGTTAGACTAAGCCTCCAAACCCTCTTAATCAATTTAAAAATTTGGATCAAGTCATTAGCTCCCAGAAACAGGCATTCATTTCATCTCATCTCCAAGAGCTGCTCCCACTCTAGGCGGTCAGTGTTTGCTGTGCCAACTATCCTATCTTCTGATGCTGCTGTCCTCAGACACACAGAGCCAACCTGTCAGTTGACAAATAGTAACAGAGCCATAAAACTCTGCCCCGTCTAGTGACTTTTCAATCTCTGGACAACACCAGCTTTAGAAGGATGAAAAGGGAGCTCTCAGTGACTAAAATTCAGCAGGAGAAAGGTGAATTGCTAAAAGCAGCAGCACAGTTTAAAGCACTAGTGACAGCAAGCTGTAGATACATGGTGCACAGCAGCAGCTTTGGGGTTTTCAATATTTCTTGATCTTACTATTCCCATTCCATCCCACCTGAACTCCACTACCACAGGCACTGTGGCCATGGTTCCACAAGATAGGAAATCCACAAGTGTGCTTTCTATCAGCCAAAAAAAACCCCACCAAACAACCCCAAACAGTGTACCTACATGGTGAGAAATGCTAAACCAATGCATGCACACTCATTGCTGGTTTAAATTGGCTTTAAAATGTTACAGCCAGGCAGATTTTTATGCTGGGTCAGGTATCATCCATCTTCCCACAGTCAGCATAAAGACTGTATCATGCCTGGTCTGACTTGACAGAAATGTAATTGCATAATCCTGCCAGATCTTAGTGAAATGCGTGCTGCCACCTATTCCAATAGTGCGCAGGCAAGGATTCATTGAGCCAGTGTGCCTTACGGAGTTTAGGTGGCAGGGTGTCTGCAAGAAGATCATTTTCTCTGTAGGCTGCATCCACTGACAGTCCTGCTGATTTGTCAGCTTTGTGTTAAATCTGTTGAGTCCTTTTTATGCTGTCAAAAGGAAATCTGTCCCATAAAAAATATCTGATAGAAGGAAATTATGTTCATCTTGTCCTCCTAGTACTGTGTAGCTGGAATTCATTTTCCCTTCACGTTCACCTTATCTGGAGGTTGTGAAAGGAGCTGCATCAGTGATACTGGAGAATGTGTAAATATGCACCATTTTTCAACAGAAATGCAAGTTCAACCTCAGAGACAGGAATGACTGAACAGAAAATTCTCCCCTTTACATTTCCATCTGAACACCCATGTAGTAATGGGTTTGCATTTACACAGCTTTGGCAAGCAGATTGCTTCTCACACGCCCTGTAACTTCACAATAAAACTGCTATGTTACATGGATAGCTTCACCCATCACAGAAATGCTGCCAAATCAGAGATAGTAACTGGCTGCTTTGCGAGAGGCCTTAGCAACACTAAAGAGAGGGCGTGAGGAGACATAACGCATTTGCAGTGGAACGAGCAAGGGAACACTTTGAAAACTCCTAAGCTGACTGTAGGTCACGATCAGTTCTTGGTCTAAGCTCACACACTAATAAACTGCCAGAAGAAAGAGTCAGGCCCCTATGCATCAGTGAAATTAAGAAGAGGTGGGGGGGGGGGAAATGGAAGTGAGGCTGGAATGCTTAGATTTAGTTATAGAAGGAGCTTCATGTGTTTTCAGGTGTTCATCAACCTCCAGCTCTGTCTGGAGTCAGGCAAAATGTCCCCAGTTTTCTATGCTATTGAAGAGTCCTCTGAAAATGAAAGCTCTGAACTAAACATGCAAATATTAATTTAAAACCTTGTTTTTAAACATTACTAATAGCTTGCTCTTAGAGTTTTACACTGTCTCTCTATCCAAATACTTTAGTAAAAATACTCTTTTACATGCTAAAAGCAAAATTAAGAAGTCAGCCCTATAAATCACCTGCATATTAATTCTCTAGGCATTTGTCTCCGTGAGAAAACACACAGTCAGTGACTACAGGTAGATATAAACAGAGTTCTGTCGCCCCTGCCCTTTTCACATGTTATGCTACATGTTAAGGGACAATACAACACTCATTGTAATTTTCCTCTTCTCTAAAGTTTTCTGTCACTTAAGAACAAAATATATACACTTAACACCTTAGTTTTCCTGCCAAGTACCACCATACAGGAGAATGCAGGTGTGATCATGACTTGTTAGAACTGCAGAGACAGATGTTTCTTGCTTAGCTGGACACCAGTAAGAGGTCTCACAAGTTTCCTAAGGACCAAAGCAAGCAGGAAATAAGAAGATTGAGTGGGTTGGGCTTTTGTCCCAGCATAGGATTCAGATGAGCCCATGCTGTTGTGACTGCTCTGAAGCATCACCAAGTGTACTCCCCAGGGCTTTGTTCTCTCTTTAATGGAGATACGCAGGACAGCTGTCAGGAGAGTATCTCCAAACAAGCAAAGAAGCTGTGAAAGAAAGTCTGCTAATCAATCTTGACATTTAATGAAGTCCACAGGGACATTCAGGACTCACTGTATGTTACTGTACCAGCTGGGAACACATAAAAGGCCTGAGCAGATATTAATTCCCTTTTCTTGTTGAGTAGAGCAGCATTTTTATTCATGAATATGAAAGAGAGGCTCACAGAACAGATATCCTTCAAATGCTGCTATGGATCCTGGCTTGATCCATGATAAAAATCAACAGAGCTAAACACCTAAAGATATTTTTGGACAAACTCCAAGATCCCAAGCAGATCAAAGGGCTAAGGTCAGTCTCCCAAGTCCTCAGCTAATACCAAAACTACAGTACCACCATTTTTAAAATTAATTTAATTAATCAGCACCTACTTTTACTGAATCACTGGAAGGTGGGCTGAGTGTCAAGCACAGACACTTTGCCCACCTCAGCCCAGCTCCTATTAACACAAGAGAGAGCCTAACGACGGCTGTTGCTCTACTGTCAGAGGGAAACCATCCACGTGGTCTGACAGGACATCACTGTAGCATTACAGGGTACCTTAGAGACCATAACTCTGTTGCCCATTTGATCCCCCCCAAGAAAAAGGCTGGAAGAAGTAGTTGTAGTGCAATTCAAACACATGCCAACTTGACAAGAAAGCATCTCAGTCAATGAGATTTGACTAGATTAAGTGCACAAACATCTCCAAACAAAGTCTCCCTGACTCATTGCTTCCATGGTGAAAAAAGCAAGCTGTGTAGCTCTGCGTACGAAGAATAAACCATCCTGCCATGCTAGATGACTTCCAGTACAGCCTAGGCAGAACTGAGTGTTAGGTGTGGGTATGCATGGCATGTTTAGGAGAGTTTGGGGAGCCTAGGGCTGGGGGGCATCATCTCCATTTGCGATTTCATTGATCTGCTCACAGAGGGACAGCTTACAGCCTGAACCCAGTCCAAGTGAAATGAGATCTCAGCATCGACTCTGTCCTGCTGCCAGTGCCTCCCAGTGTATCCTGGGAAGGAGTCAGCAGGCATAGCTTTGCAGCAGATAGGCACTTAAACCTGTGGAGATGAGCTCCCTATAGCAACAACATGTAAGGTTTAAAAGGTTGTTCATATTTGAAAGCAAGCAGGACCAAGATTATTTCAATTGTAAGAGGGTCTGACTTGTGATTGTTACTGAGGTCAGACACACGGACTGGGCAAGATACACTGATATAATATGTTGAGTGCTCAGCAGGTCTCTCTCAGACATAACAGTAGTTCTGAATTCTCTGAAGTTCTCAACATCAAACATATCTGAGCAGAGAGTCAGGGCCCAGCATTGCTTGCTGCTGTTGCTAGAGAAGGCACCAGTGTCCTAAGCGAGCCGAAGGCACTGGTAGAACAACCATCTATCTCTTCCATCTATGATTTCTGTAGATCCCATGGAAGAGAGCAGGGCAAGCTGTTCACATCCAAGAGCACTCCCCCCACATCTCCTTTTCTTGTAAGAAGCAAACTATAAATAACTGAAGCAAAACACTGCCCAGTAATACTACTTTGCAATTGTATAAAAGTTCTCAGTGACAAGCAGTTAATACCAGTTTATCCAGCTGAAGAAAAAGTTCACACAGGGCTGACTCCTAACTTGAGAGCCAGGGTTTCACACCAGTTTTCTTAGTCACAAGGGAGAAAAGGCCAGGGGCTATAATCAAGATCAGAGCTCAGCCATCCTTCCTTCTTTAGTTCTGATCTCTGGACTGGGATGCAGTGGTTGCCCTCTAGGTTTTGGAGAAGATAGAAATTAAAAAGGAAGAAAAAATAGAAAAAAGCACTGAACTAATTATCAAGCATTTATTCATGAAAGCCAAGATTAAAATAGTATGTTAAAGGATATGAATACAAATAGCACATGCTCTGTCCCAATCTCTCCTAACAGAGTGCAGCACTGTGGCTGCAGAGATAACCCCAACTGTTGCACAGCAGAGGAGAGCCTGACAGAGTAGAGGGGGACACCAGTCTCTCAGTGAGACTTTAAAGAATGTGAAAAAAAGACCACAGAGCAAGGAAAGGTTATTTCTAAAACCAGCTCTACAGACAGTATTTACCATGCTCCATATTGCATAGAGACAGACCCAAATCTGTTAACACTGTTCATCCACTACCCTTAGTTCTGAGGCAAGTGAAATTTGAACCCACTGTTTGTAGCGTGAGTCCACCTCTGGTGTTCACAGCGATGCTGTCTTCTGAGCGTCAGGTACTTAGCAAAGTAAACACAAATCATTTTGCTTTGTGCACAGGCAGCAGGGATGACAGGATGATTACTTGAGTAAGGCAGGTTATTTGCATCCTGGGGTTTGAAGTAGATGGGACAAAGTTAGTCTAACAGAATGAGACAAGACATGAGGGTTATTAAGCAGCAGAGATACACATCTCAAACCAGTCTGGGTACAAGCACTGCTGTTATCCAGGTTTCCACAGCCTTTCTAGACTGTGCTGATGGCCAGTAATTCAGAAACTAGACTCTTGCTGCCACATGCAAGATTTCTTCAGTAGCTGCTTGAATATAGCACTTTCCACATGATATGCATTTGAATGAAGCATCCAGCACAAGTTCATGACTTTGGTTGATCTCTATATAGAGAAGATGAAAGTGACTCTTAAGTGTGCACATCTTGGGCATTTCAGCATGAAGGACAGTGCCTCATCTCCACCTTTGGGACAAAAAATGATGTTTCATGTTTCCCTTATCAAGCTACTTGCTCTACTGAGGAAGCTTCCTCTTTGTAAGCTTCCTCTTTGCAAGCTTACCCTCAGATGGCATTGTTCAGGTACAGCAAGTAGGCTTTGCTACTCCCATGCATGTGCATCTTTGTTTTTCCTCCATCCCTTGCAGGTTATGACTTTGCCGCTGTGCTGGAGTGGTTTGCAGAGCGGGTTGACCGCATCATTCTCCTTTTTGATGCGCACAAGCTGGACATCTCTGATGAATTCTCTGAGGTCATCAAGGCCTTGAAGAACCATGAGGACAAGATGAGAGTTGTTCTGAACAAGGCTGACCAGATAGAGACTCAACAGCTGATGCGGGTGTACGGTGCCCTCATGTGGTCCCTGGGAAAGATTGTCAACACTCCTGAGGTCATCAGAGTCTACATTGGTTCCTTCTGGTCCCATCAGTTGCTCATCCCTGACAACCGCAAGTTGTTTGAGGCAGAGGAGCAGGACCTGTTCAGGGATATCCAGAGCCTGCCCCGCAATGCAGCCCTGAGGAAGCTCAATGATCTCATCAAGCGAGCACGGCTGGCCAAGGTGAGTGTTGGCATAGAACATCCCAAGCATTCAGTTTGGGCTCTCTGCAGCAGGCAGGCTATGGGGAAGTGGTTTTGACCAGTTTGGCTTGCAGAGCTGGTGGATTCTACTCTTTTTCCATCCCATTTCACTCAGGCCCAGCGTATTAGTCCTATTCATTTCAAGGACAAAAGCACCTCCTTTGCTTGGTGTGTCAATCACAACAGGACAGACCAGGGAAGTTAGCCACAGATCAAACCAGGTTGTGCTTGAAGTGATCTGGAAAGCAGTTGCTCTGTGATAGCAACTTGAGAATTAGGACCATTTCAGTACTTTAGAATCACATGCCAAGAGAATTGCTAACGTCTGGATCTTTTGCCTTAAGCTTTCTTAGAAGAGAAATACCTGGCTTTGATGGACGTGGAGAGGTGGAGACTCAAAGAATGTCAAGCAAGCCTGCTGTATTGCTGAATATTTGAAATGAACTGAAGCCCCACATCAAAGAACCCCATATCAACTGAGAAAGATAAAAGATCCCTAAAAAAAAAAAGCTTTCTATTCAAGTATCTTCATGTCTAAGAGAAAATGCTTGGTCCACCATTAAAAAAAAAAGACAGAATATCAATTAAAGACTGGTATTCATACCAATACGTTAAAGTCTAGAGAGCTCCAAAACTTGTATATTTGGTTTGGACTGGAAAGGAACTATTTCCTGGAAGGCCATGTCCAGTGGAAGAAAAAAAATAATAAAAAACACCACATCACTCCTCCAGAAAGGGCATATAAATGCTACTCTCTGTATGTCCAGGACTGACACCCTGTTTTCACCTTGTCTCGGCACAGCCAGAGCACGGAGCTGAGCAGCACTTAGCATTGGAGTAACGATCATTAGGCAAATTGAGGGGCTGAGCTTTCTCTTCAGGGTGGGACAAGAGAGAATTGAGTCCTAGGTATATATGCTCTCTCCTGGGAAGAATTCTCTGATGTGCTCTATAACACTTTTCTTCATTCTGTATCGTTTAATGCCCTTCAGGTCCATGCCTACATCATCAGTTCCCTAAAGAAGGAAATGCCCTCAATGTTTGGGAAAGACAATAAAAAAAAGGAGCTTGTTAACAACTTGGGAGAGATTTATGCCCGGATTGAACGGGAGCATCAGATCTCACCAGGAGACTTCCCTAACCTGAGAAAGATGCAGGTAAGCAGTGGCATCACAGCCAGGGCACCAAACATCCAAGGAAAGAGCATTAGAGTAACTGCAGGGAATGCAACAGAAGCCACACGGGCATTGATTGTTGGTGCTTGTGGGAAAGGATTGCTGAAATGGGCCTTGAAATCAGTGCAAGCTGTGTTTGGGCATGAATGCTTTTTGCACATAGAGCTCATGTGAAGCTGCAGCTGCCTTCGTTTCTCAGATCTTTCCCCCATGAGCACTTTACAGCAAATTATGTCCTTTTTTTTAATTCCAGGTTCTATTTACAGATTTTTCAAGCCTAATATTGCTAATTTTTATTAGAAGGAAAGCTATACCCTGAAAATCTTCTATCTATTTTCCTTCCCTCTGATTCTAGAAAATGAGAAAGGAAGCTGTGGAAACTTAAAACCCCTTTTTCTGTTCTAAGCAAAGAAGCAGGTTTTCTGTTCTGCAGAGCCAAGCCCTGACCCAATGTTCATGTAAGTCAAAGACTTCCAAGGACCTTGGATCAGAGCCTTGTATTGTGTATTCAAACAATGCTGGACACTGCTGCATTGCTGTGTGGCTTCACTCCAAGCAGAAACCTGTACTGAGTTGCTAGCTGTTGAAGTCATTACTAGCTCCCCATGGAAAACACAGCATCTGCTCTCCTTTTTTTCTTTTTAATATACTTTTTCCGTAAGTTCTTGGGAATGAGATCTATGGGGTGTATCCAGTAGAAGATCCATCCCATTCACTGCTTTTCAAAATGTGTGGTTTAGTGTTTGAAAATAACTGTAGCAATCCAGTTGGAGTATATCCTGTGGATTTAACAAGTAATGGGTGCAGGAGAAAGCTGCAGGTAATTTTGCAGTGTTTAGAAAAGAGTTATTGGCAGGCCCTGCTCAAAGCACCTTTGTTTAGCTGTGAAAATTGCAGAAACTGAGCCAGGCTGTAAATACACACTCACCTCTTTACAGACATGCTACTGTTTTTGTGGCATCAGAAAGATGCACTGTATGATGATGGGTAAAATAATCTTTTGCCAGAGTGGCACCCCCTTCCCAGAGCGCAGAGAGGGAGGGAAGGCAGAGCACTGGCTGGATGATGTGTCAAGAGCTGCACGACCAGTTTGCCTTGAACAATTTGGTCTTCAAGGAGATTGCTTCTCTGCGGCTTGGAAAGGAGGAGTCTTACTTGCATACTGCCATCCTCTGGGCCTTTGAGTAAACCACTTTCCCCTCTCTGAGCCCCTCAGCCTTCCTTTGTAAGGTGAAGATACCATTTTCTGTAGGGTTGAAAGAGGTTGTAAGGGCAAGGCCAGCCAGGGAGACCCCATCACATGCTGAGGAGCAGGGCTATCAGGGGAGGGAATGCTGAGCTCCACACTCCCCCTCTGCAATAGCAGTTTTTGGAGACAAACAAACAGCAGACAGGCATCCCACTCTACACTGTTTCTGCTCACCTCTTGCTATATTGTCCCCCTTTAAGGATCAGTTGCAAGCCCAGGATTTTAGCAAGTTCCAGCCTCTGAAGAGCAAGCTGCTGGAGACGGTGGAAGACATGCTGGCGAATGACATTGCTCAGCTCATGGTGCTCGTACGCCAGGAGGAGTCACAGCGGCCAACCCAGATGGTGAAGGGAGGAGCCTTCGAGGGCACCTTGCATGGTCCATTTGGCCATGGCTATGGCGAAGGCGCTGGTGAAGGGATTGATGATGCCCAGTGGGTGGTGGCCAGGGACAAGCCCATGTATGATGAAATCTTCTACACGCTCTCGCCTGTTGATGGTAAAATAACTGGTGCCAATGCAAAGAAGGAGATGGTAAGGTCTAAACTGCCCAACACGGTGCTGGGCAAGATATGGAAACTGGCTGACATCGACAAAGATGGCATGCTGGATGATGAGGAGTTTGCCTTGGCGAATCATCTCATTAAAGTCAAGTTGGAGGGTCACGAGCTGCCAAATGAGCTCCCTTCCCATCTCCTCCCTCCATCCAAAAGGAAAATAACAGAGTGAAAGGAAGGTTACGGGGGAGAGGAAAGGGGGAGGGTGGGGGGAAGATCTAGAAAACCATGTTTACTTAAATTATACCTTTAGATGTGAGATCACCTTTGGGTTTATACCTATTTTGCTGTATGAAAACAAAACAAAACTTAAAGCAGAACAAAAGAAAAGTCCAATTCTTCATGATAATACGCAATTAACTCTTCCAGTGTAACATCCCTGCTTTCTGATGTGTAGTCTGTAAATATGAAGGTAAAGAACAGATGTTGAGACCAGGAGTATCTGATGAGCAGTAGAAGAAAAACACTGAAGTGGCTGCATTTTTTTGAGAGTGGAGTAGGCACTAACAGAAATCTGGTAATTGCCAGTATCACTCCTGAGCTTTGGCTGCACTTTCTGCTGTTCACTGGGTCTCTCAAACTTCAGGTGACTGAGATGTTGGTAGTGGAGAGGAAACCGTAAGGTCTCCAAGCCACTGGCCAACCTTAAAGAGCACTCCCCAATTAATATAAGCCCACACTAAAATACTAGATACTAAACCCTGGAGTTAAGTATTTTAGGAACCTTAATTCACTGTTAGATTCAAATTTTACAAACAAGTGTTTCCTTCTTCTTAAAGAAACAAAAATACAAATAAAATCTGAAACAGCTCTGAACTGGGCAGCTGGAGTTCCTCATTGTTTGCTGTGGGAAAAGCACAAAGAATTCCCTATCACCTCTACCTCCTGTTCAGTCCCTGGGGAAGATTAGTTCAGGCATGGCCAGGAGAACCACCCCCTGAAGGGAAACAGAAAGAGGAGGCACTAGAGGCAGACTTCAGGTGAGCTGGAAGGGAGGAGCACCACTCCCAGGCTCATTGAACATTTCACAACCAGTGGATAGCATTTTCTCTTTGAACGGTGGTGGTGTTCATCATTCCTGTGATGTGTTTACTCTCATAGTGCACAGTGAAAGCTACTAGATCCCATTCTTACTGTAAAGATAAGAACCCCGCACTGTCAGGTCGATGGTCCATCGTAAGAGCAGAGAACACAGTGTGGCAGTGGGCAGAGCTTGCTCTGCTGCTTGTGCCTCCACAAACGTAGCTGAGACGTTGACAACCTGCGCCCACCCTTGTCCTCACCACACAGTTAACACTTGATCCCCTCTAGAACCTTTACCCTGGGCCAAGAGACCTTTCTTCTCTCTTTCATGCTCTATGAAATTTTTTGTTTTCAAGACCTGTTTTTGGCAGGAATCCCTCAATTTCCTATTTTGTTTCCCAAACACACACACGCAGGCACTCTTCTGGTTTTTGTTGTTGCTTCGGAGCAGCGTGTTGTTCCAATTCCTGTTGTCACTTTATATAAGCTGAGCTCCTACTGTGATGAAAAACCAAGACAAGTATAACTTATTTTATATCTCTGTGTTCATATTATATAGAGAAATATATTCTGTGTATGTAGGATGTGCTTATTGCAGTACATTTATCACTTGTCTTAAAAATTAATGCATTAACCTTTTTTGTACCCTGGTCCTAAAACATTATTAAAAAAGAAAGGCCAGATCTGTCTATTTCTTTACATATCAAAATGAAATGCAGCTGAAAAGAAAAAACCCAACTTATTTTTAGATGTAACAGAATGAGGAAATCGTCCTTAGCACATTAGCAAACACACATGCAGATATCAGCCCTACAAGGCTTGGGTGTGCACGGCTGAATGACTGGTCAACGTCTGCAACGTCTCCTTTCTCTTCTGGCAGCCTAATCACAGCCTCGACACTTGCTGAAGCAAGTGGAATTGTACCCACACTTCATCTTGTTCAACACAGGGGAGAGGCAACAACCAAAGAAATACTTGATTAGGAAAAGGAATGTATTGAAAGAGTTCCCACCAGCCAGTCAGATGAGAATGCTACAGATTCATCAAGATCTGGAAAGGATGTAAGAAACCTGTCTTAAATTTCACTGGCTCAGATATAACTTCTGTCTTCACTCTTTCTTTACATGTTCCTTATAGTGATTGTTATCCCAGAGTAGGGCACAGCGATGCACTGAATAAGGCAGTGGGAGCAGTTAGGATAGTGCTGGGGCAGCGCTCAAAAGGGCGTGAGCCGTAACGGTTGGCAGAGTTTCCATTTAGTATCAGTACAGGATGAGAGAGGGGGAGAGGAAATCATGGAGTGGATAATATAGGAGCAATAAACACACTTTTAGAGAGAAGTCAGCAGGCTGTCACTCCAGTTCAACTACCCAGTAACCTGCGGTAACCAACATTACAGTGTGCACATGTGCTAATGCCGTCCTGGTCTTGCCAGGGAATTTGCATCCGACTGCAGGTTGAGGAACAAGGTTGGGGCCAAACACAGCACCCTGAATCAGCCCTGCCCCTACACAGGCACGATTTTCTGCTGGCCACTCACAGCACATTCCTTATGCTGATCACGTCACACTGAAATTTAACACTTAAAAAGCAGATTATTTCTCAAAGGAGAAGGGAGAAGGTGAGGTCTATCAGTCTTCTTCGAGTGTACACCAGCAAGGTGCTCAGATACCTCATACAATGACTTTTGGGGTTATTAAATGGCTTCCAGGGCACAAAGCCCTTTGTGCTTGATTGGGCACACAAGTTCACAAGCCTAACCACAAGCCTGTTGTTAAAAACGCATGTAGTAGATTAGTATTCATTATGTTGAGGGCAATTGTGCTTTAGCCATCTCAAAAACCAGCTTGCTGTTAAACAGGAAACTGCGAGAGGTGTTCTGTGTCACCAGAAGCAGCAGCCACCACCGCACCACAGCTAGGGCATGTCAGCACCATAGCAGATACCACACCTCCTGCCTCTGCTCTGGATGCTGTGCAGAGCCTCCTGCACTTTATATCCCCATGCCAGCCTCTCTGGGATGTGTCAGCAGGATTCACTCAGAAGGGACAGCAGTACAAAGAGCTCTGCCAGCTCCCATCAGGTGCACAAACCACTGCAGTGCTGCGGTGTGGGGGTGTTCTTTCAACACTCGCTCAGAAACCACTTGCGCTGTCAGAAAAGCAACTTCTCTGGTTGTGTTAGAGGGGAAAAAAACACCACAAGCATTTTAGTGACAAACAGGCAGTTACTTAACACAATGGCACTGTGTTTCAGGAGCAAAGCAGGGCACGAAGCAACCCTGTTACAGAAAGGGAACAGGACAGCCGCTTAAGAGGCTGTGTTTCCAGACAGGCACTTTACAAATAGTCCTCCGTATTCACAAATTTATCCAGCACATTTCACTTTTGCTAAGCTCTTCAGGAAATCAAAACAGAAACCATACCAAATTTCAAGAACCCTGAGGTTCTCTATTAAAAAAAAAAAAATCACATGCAATCTCATCTTTCCAACAGGGCCATGAAAAGATGCAAATATTTCTCCACCCTTTCCCACAGACAGCAGCTGCACACACACCCCCTTTATTTCTTTTCCTATCAATGCAACAACTATTTGGCCCATCCCAGCCACCTGCCTTGTTTCTCACATCTGTGAGAAGGATGCAATTTCTCAAGCCCACCAGGACTTCAGGCTCTGCACACAGCCCTCCAGCCTGTGCATGTTCTTGCCAGTTCACAGAGCCACGTGCCCAAAGGCGATTGATTATCTGTGTCCAACAGCACTTCCTTTTTCCAAGAACAGTTCTCAGTTACTGAACAAGGTTTCCCCAGGAAGTCGTACAGAGGAACCTATTCATTTGCTCCTGTGTGTGCATGGGGGATTCTGTCACATGAGCATACCAGTTTCCCTCTCTCCTCAGATCCCTCTCTACCCATCCTCTGACAGAAGAGCTTCCACAAGGTCAGAACACAAAGGTCCTTTCTCTGAGTAGGAGCTACACTTTGTCTTTTCTCTTTCTGTTCCTTTGTGGGAAGGATTTAGAGAAGAAAAATCTGTACCTACAGGCTAATATCTGTGTTTCTTGAAAATGAAGTTCTCTCTACTGTGGAACACGACAGGCAGATTGGATCAACAGCACTATACAGCCGTTTATTTGAAAGGAAGGATAGTAATTACACCAAGTTCCCTGAATAAAATTTCGCAGGAGGTGTGTGGTTTAGCAAAAGGCAATTACTTCTGTGAGCTGGAATTTTGCCAGCATACTGGAATTCAGCGGGATTTTTAATCAAACAGAAAAGGTTAGAATCAGCTTTTCCATCATCTTGAGTTCCAACATAAACTTTATCCAACAAAGCAACTGGAAATTGTTCTTTTAACTTGCTCTCCTTATTACACTTTAATGCTTTGTCCATATGACAGCAACCTTTGGTTGGGGAACACAGAGTTATGGGCTATTTGACCTTACATAGAGTGACAGTGTTCCTACAAGCCCAGCAGGAACCGAGGACAAGCCTCTCCAGAATTCACCTCAGAACATGCTATACCACTTGCATCATTGATAGCTTCCTCCTCCGCTATTGTTCATCTCAATGTTTCACTTATTATAGGTACAAGCTGTGGGATGAAGGATTAAGTGACCCCACATTTTAGGCTTTGGCAAATCAAGGGACATGATAGACTATTTAACCCCTTCCTAGGCTCAGAACTCTTTAAGTCCTTCAAAGCTTGACAGATGGGTGTTTGGAAACATGGAGAATAGTGTTGATTTATTCCAGAGGAGCAGCTTGACTATAACATCCAAGTTATTTTTGTGAAGTTTTCATAATACAGCACATATTATTTTCTGGTCTTTCTCTTTCCTTCCTTGTGCTTATGAGCCTTCCTCCTCCCTCAGTCTGTGCAAAGGTAGGGGAAAACAAGGCTTAGTTTGGAAACCCAACACACTAGGAAGTTCAACACTAGCACAGGCAAGTCAACCACCATATAGCTTTCCAGCTCCTTCAGGCACTGCAGACAGAGTGACAAAGCCAGTCTTTAAAGCAGGATGAACGTGCTTTGAAACAATTTCTCTCTGCCTGAAGGGAGAGAAATCCCTGGTGAGTACAGCACACGTTCTCCTCAGTGTGCTCATTCCACTGATCCCATCTCTGGTGAGGAGCACACCAAACACTGTATGAGTTGCTAGGTTTAAAATGGGCTCTTATCCAGCTAGTTACGTATCATGTAAACAAGTGTCAGCAAGGGCTCCATTAATGTCTTCTGAAGATGTGGATGTGGGAGATATTTATAGGCCTGGGATTATATCGTCCTCCTTGCCTGTGCTCTTGCACAGACAAATGAAGGGCATATGTGTGGAATTCCTCTCCTTACATCTCAAGATTGCTGCAATCGAATGCCAACTAAACCTTCTCTAAATAGCTCTTACCCACCACTCAGTCCAGCACCCTATGCATTTATCACCACGATGAGAATCACAGAAGCTCCTTATAAGGTGATGGCAGCAGTGAAACCAGAAGGAACTGCAGCTCCCAGATAAAGCCCTTTGGCCACTTCTCTTACCTCCTTCAACTGTTAGTTTTCAAGACAGAGTTTCAACAGCTTTTTTCCTAGAGACAGTGGAAAACTACCAAAATAGCAGCTCGCTGCCTGTCTGCCTATGATGTTTAAGCCATTCACAAAACAGACAAGAGGGAATTAGCTGCATCCAACAATCTTTAAAACTCACACATCATATGGCACTGGCATCTCCAGTTTGTACCTTAACTGCATAGCTGGGCTGACAGCTAACAGGTATATTAAATTCTCAAAAACAGAATTGCTCCCTGATTAGGATGAAAAGACCCAATCTCTCAGTAAAGAGTTCCTTCATATGCCAATCAGAAGTTTTAATTCCTCTATATCCACAGACAGGTAATAAGCAGTTTAAACATCCCCAACAGCTAACTACACCCATTAATCCAGTTCCTAGTTTGTCAAGGGTTTTCTCTGTGCTGGAAATTCGCACCATTTGCCATCAAGAAAAATTAGTTCTCTAAGATCATCATCTTTAATGACCCATCTGCCAAAGGGATGAAAGCAGACTAATGACCATCCTCTCCTCCAAGAAATCACAGCTTGCAAGCTAAACTATAAAAAGAAATGATGACGTGCTTCCCAGGGTCCCACCAGCAGTCACTAACGTACATTAGCAAACCACACCTAAATCCCTTCTTCCTTCCGAGCCAGGCAGGACTCAACTCTTCTTCCTGAAACTGAGCAGCCTTGAAAGAGGAAAGGAGAAAAGGAGATGACCTAGTGGTTGCCATTTAATGCTGTCCTGGGGCTTTGTCAGCTGCTCAGGGGCAACAAATAATCCAACAACTAGAAGAGCAATTGAGAAACAAGTTTTACTGCCCAGAGATGTCTCACATGCACAGGAGTAGACAGAGATTGTTACAGAAGAGGAGTTATGCAAGCAGCGAGTGTCATCCCCCGGTCTCACAGGGAGCCTTAATCAAAAAACCCACTATGGTCAAGCACTGATGATACACTGCAACCTAGTTTTTAATCTCTGGTTCAAACCTGCTTCAGCCCAAGGCAGGCAGTACATGCTATAACCAGCAACTGGCTCTCAACAGAGCTACATGTGTACTTTGTCATACCAGCAGTAACCATCAACTACAGGAATGCTGTAATTGCAACTAAAGTGGTTGAATGACTTGTAAACATCCAGGCCTGCAGTAACCAAACCATAGTCCATGGACCACTGTCGGTCTCAAAGCTGTCTGTGCAACCTTTATGGTGGTGGGTTTTTTTGGTAGTTTAGTGTGTGTGTCCCCTCCCCCAAACACTTCTCAGGAACAGTGACTGACAAGGCAGTGATGTTTTGCAACAGTACTTTAAGCTCTGCTGCTTTGATTGCTCCAGCTCTTTGCCTGCAGTACTTTCCCAGCCTTGCAAGCCACGTTCATGTCGGAGGAGAGGGGGTGCTGGGGAGAAGACTATCAAGCCTCAGGCACAGCACTTTGGCAGATCAACATAGAGAAGAGACCATGACTATGAAGCAGTGAAGTCTAGGCTTGAACAGCTCTTCCCTCCCCCTCCATTCTCTACACAGCGCAGTCAAACCCCAGAAGCACCACTTCACCTCAGCCTTGACAGCATTTCAGTACAGACCCAAGGTCAGAGTTTCACATAACTCATGAGAACCTGGAAGAAGCAGTTACAGGCTTTGTTTTTGGTTTTTCATAATTATTCCTCTTCTCAAGGCCACTCTCTGTTCTTCTTCCTCTGCCACTAGGGCTTTTGGAGGAAGTACAGATCTCCAACCTGTGCAATGGGAGGAGGGGAAGAAAAGTGTTTATCCTGGCATCTCAAAGACATTCTGAGATGGGTGAGAGTGATGGCCCTTATCCTGGAGCCCCCTGTGTGCATGTCAGGTCCCAAAGAAACACACCAGAAGTGGCTGCCCAGCCCTCAGGAGAAGCTGATAAAAGCACAGAAGGAGCCCCAGGGGTTCAGAGGTGGGACCAGAGGACAGGGAGAAGCTGCTGGAAGTTGGCTGAGGTGCCATATCCATGCAGCCAGGACAGGATGATGCATGTAGAGCATGTTGAAAGCAGATCATGCCTCTGTGGAGGGTCTGTCTGGCCATCCCAGAGCCACTACTCTCCACCCAGCAGGTAACATGGCGGTCTCCATGGGGGAGTGAAACAAGCCCAGCAAAGCAGATGATAAACTGCTAATGTGACAAATGAGGACATGTTGCCCTTTCCAGCTGCCTCTATCCCAGCCTTGTAGGGATCACATGAGGTCACAAATATCTCTAATGATCTGCTTCCGATGGTTGCCTCACTCCATTTCACAGAAATAAAGGCAGCCTGGCGGCCTTTCACCGCTTCCTTTCAGGAGGACAGTTACGAACAAAAGCTGGCGTGGTCCTGCCGAGAGCTGCAGGACACACACTGTCACAGCCCGAGAGGCACGCGTCAGCTGCAGCCCTTCCCCTGAAGGGTATTTACTCATCCAGCTTCTTGCTGCAGCAGTGAATGTCAGAGATGGAAAGGCTGTCAAAGTCAGGACGATAGAGGCCTGGTGGGCTCACCTTAGGCCCTTGGTGATGCCTGGGGAAAGAGGATGCTCAGACCTGTCTTCCCATCATCTCCAGGGCTGGCCAGACCTGTTCACAGCCCAGTTTTCGTTCCCCTATAGTGGGGAAAATGCCTTTCAAGAACCCCATCAACCTGGCTGAAGGTTTACATTTAAGCTGCTAGACCTGCCAATGAGCTTACAGCTTTAGTTATTCTTGAGGTCCCTCAGGTGCAACCTCATTGCCTGCCCCAAAGTCCACTGCTAGCGAGAGGAGTGAGAAAAGCACCTCCCAGCCCTGCAAGCAACTGCTGACTCCAGCAAGAGTGCAGGCCAAGAGGCCATTTCCAAGGGAGGCATGCTGCTGTTATCAGCTTCCCAGAGATGAATGTGCAAAATACCTGGCATATCATACCCCTTGGATCATTCATATTCAATAGTATAGCCAAGAGGGAAGGGGAGGAGGGGAAAGAAAGAGGCTCTTGACTTCTGCCCAGGAAGATGAGATAAAGTACAAGGAGAGGAAGAGCGATTTTCACAGCCCCAGCAAACAGCTATTTACTTCCTAACAAAATGCAAGTGCAAACACAGAATGTAGTCCAAGGAGAGAAAAAGGCCACCATTTACTGGGATTCAGGCAAATGTCTTCAAATGCCCTATTAGAAGGATAAATGCATATTAAAAGAGAAAAATGTGTTCACACGTGTGCAGTTATGCTCTACCTGTTTATCAACTATGCCTGGCCAAAGACCTCAAGCAATCACATAACTACCCAGTTTCCCAGAAGCACTGAACATTGGTGTGCTGCACCTCTTGGCATAGAGTGCTCTGGGTTCAAGATCATTGTTTAAAAACTGGCAGGTGAAAAAAAAAGTTGATCTTCGTATTTAAAGGTCTGCTTGAGAGAGTGGCATCAGAACAGAAGCCAACAAGCACAGCCAGGTTTTGAAGAGCACTTATCTGTTATGAGATAGAAGGATGGACATTTTTAGCTTCTCTGATTCTGGTTTGATAGGGAGTCCTCCAGCCAAGAGTGACCCCAAGCCATGCTGAGAAATGCATTGCTCCAAAAAAAAAAAAAATAAAAATAAAAAAAAGCATCGCTCCTGACACTCCAAAAGCCTGGTCACACCATGGTGTATTTCTAAATGCCAGGCCAGAGCCCAGGAGCCCATGGATACATGTCCTGTGCCACTGGTTGCACTCTAAGTTTAACCAGAGCATCACCCTGACTCTTCCATACAACCCCACTGCCAAACTGCCTTTAAGAAAGCTGGTCATGGGTTAAACTGAGAAATTCTCTCCTCATTGCCCAGAAGCTCAGCTTTCCAGACAACAGTGTAATTCTTATTTTTAAGCAAATGAGATTTGCCAGCACAAATTAAAAGATAAACAAGCACTTTATTCAGCAGCCAATGTGACAAACAGAATAACCTGGCAGAAGCATCATGCCTGCTGGGTACAGCTTGCAGGACACAAAATAGCTCTATTGGAAAGATTGCTGTGATGTCAGATGACTACAAGGGTGACAGCAATCCACGAAGCACCCAAACAGTGGATGCCAAGGGACAAAAAAGCAAACTAAAAGGAAACACTGGGTGAGGAGCCAGCACTGTTCAACACAACTACTTGACAGTTTTGAATTCAAAGATCCTGATCTCTATACACAAAGCATACACACACACACACACACACACACACTGACTTTTCAGATACATTTTACTACATCATATACTGTTTGGGTCTCTCTTTAATCCAAAGACACTTTGGAGGAATGCTATTTTTAAAGAAATTACTTGTGGCCATGAACAAGCCCTCTACTTTGGAGATGGACACACCAAAACTGGGACATGAAAAAGAACCAGCCAACCCCCGTCACAAGTTTTAATAGCTTTTTACATATACATACTTATATACATATAGTTTTACACATCTGTACACATTTGTAACACAAGCACACAGAATTTCATAAAGCAATAACTTAAAAGCTCCCCTGCCATGAAGCTATGTATCATCCCACGTCCCTCGATTACATCTGCTGAATAACAGTCACTGAAGACTAAGCCTGTGCGTTTTTTGAAGACATAAGTTTGTTGTTTCCTGATCCGAATACAGAACAAAAACAGGATCATAATTTACCATAGAAGACAATGAAAATCTTATCATTGTAAATATATGTAGTAAGATAATACAAATCCTGTTCCTTGGTATTTCCCCTCCACCCTCCACTCCTACCACTACCCCTTCCAGCTTTAGGGCCTCTCCCCTGCTTGCATGGAAGATTGACGCCCATCTTAAAGCCATAAATTACTCACAAACAGCTACTGAAAGTAGCAATGACCGTAGGGTAACACTTCCACAAAGCAATAGAGCTTCCTGGCAAGCTGATAAGAGTTTCCTGTTTTGAGTTTTAGGTTGAGTTTGGGTTTTTGGGTTTTTTTTTCTGATAAAAATTGACTCTCTCAAACATCTCAAAAAGGAAGGCCCAACAGATTTTTTTTTTTTCTTCCTCCCCAAACATATTATGTTGCAAAATAATGTTTTGCTGATTGTGAAACGGGGACCAGGTCCAAGAAGCCTGAGTGCATCAGCTGAGGCAGGAGGAGAAAGGAGCACATTTTGTCTTTCACCACTTAAAGATGATGGATCATCGTCAGCATGCACCTTTGGTCCTACCCTACACTCTCTCCTCTAGAGTTCTGCATTTTGCACTGGCTCTGGCAACACCCACAGTTTCTAGCACAGGCATAAAAAGCTGAGAACTCCAGGGATATGAGCTCTGCATTTAACTATCTTACTGGGGGGTGGCATGACCTCCACTACATCTGGGTGCACATGCACACTTAAGGAGAGCCACCAGATGGGTGATTATTTGTACTTACTGTCAACCTGCCCTATATTCACACAGGAGATGGGGCACAGGTTTTCTTATGAAACCTCAATGTCACCAATGAGTAGTCCTGCAGAAACTGCCCTGTGCTTGCAACAGCCTGGGGATCCTGATGGCCTCCATGAGAAGCCCTCTCCTTTCCATCACCTCACTGCATCACCTGGACCTGCTGGTCCCAATTACTGTAGTCAGGTGATAGGTCCTAGACAGAGCCAAACAGGCTGTATTGGAAAAATTACATCTCGGTTGCTCAAAGGGGCTTTTGGTGAATGATTTACCTGCCCCAAGTCCCAGCTCAAAGGGCTTCACATTAACCTCTGTTTTCACTGGCCCCATGAGCCTCCCCAGAGATAAGAGAAAAATCATTGAATATGTTTCATTCAACATCAAATATAGATACATGATATCCCCAGAAGCATCAGGTTCCCACACAGGATTTTAACATTCAATCCCCCCCAAATCACTTTTCATTAAAAAAGGAATAGCCAGCTAGAAATTCAGTCCACTCCAGAAAGTGAAATAAAAATAAATTTAAATACTCTGTTTGTCCTCTCATATGTAGTCCCTGCCCCTGGGAAAGGAGAAGGTAGGGGCAGAGCCCCCCAGGTTCTCCAGCACAGGAGCAGTCCAGACAGTCACAACAGTGTTTTAAGAGAAGAAAATAGCAAGGTCATGTTTTGCAAAGCAAAACCTTTTATGTATAAGCAAGATAATTTTACAGAGTGCAGTTCAAAATACATTGTACTCAACAGAGGAAAAAACAGCCTTCTCATCAGTTTTGTTTTTTTCTTTTTTCCCCTCAATCATACTAGGCTCTGTTTCACATCACTTCTGCTTTAAGCCAAATTTCACCACTTCATCTTACGGTAAATGGCAGAAGTGAGAAGTACTTACACAACACAGTGGAGATCACAGACTTGCATTTTTGCGGGCTTTCAGACACTTATTTTTCACTGCTTGTGAGCCATATGCAGTCATTCACACACAGGGTTGGCCAACATGATTTAATTTCATGCCCATATTAGCTAGCAAGGCTGATTGATCATCCTCCCTCCCCTTCCCTTCTCCAGCTTTCCTACCTGTTCTCCAAAGGCTGCTCCCTTCACACAACCCAGCACTCAGCAGCAACCCAACGCTGCCCTGCTCTCCCCAGACTTTAAAACCTGCCTGTGATTGCGTTAAGTAGGATCTCAGGTGAAAGAAATTCTGCTCTCAAACTGTTGTTCACCCTGCAAGCTAAACCTCTGCTAAGCATTTGCAGGGGTCTGGGTAACTCAGGCTGCCCCATTCCATTTTTTTGGGGTTTCCCTCTTCTGATGAAGGCTACAAATGCCCTCAAGTGCATCTTTCAAGCAAACAACTTCTTGGTCTATTTTTTGCAGTCAAAGGCTCAGAGCAAAGCTTTGCTGCAGGAAAAGATCATCACATGTTTTTTATTTATCTCCTCTCAGAACAGGCAAATCAGAGGAGTTATTGGGTAAAGTTTGTGTAGGGTCAGCCTGGGCAAAGTTGATGGTGGTACTCCCAGGGCAAGCAAGAGCTGAGACTCCCCCCAGGCTCAGCACATTTGCTCTGTTTCTCCTGTTGAGCTTCAAAACATTCAACTTTCACATGCAGTTTATCATCCCTGACTGTCATTTACATTCCTCTCACAGCCTCCTGGAGATTTGCTGTTTTTCTGGGCTGTGTCAATGTGATGTTAACAGGCCGTGCTCCCATGTTGCACATCCGCTGAGCCCTAAAACATCCATCCCTGGCTGTGCACTGATAAAGCAAGCTGCAGGTGTCCTGCTGCCTCTGCAACCCCCCAAGAAGCTGGCTATAGCCATCCACAGGGTTTGGGCATCTCTTACCCAGCTGGAAACCCTGTCATGGTCCAAAGAGGTCCCATCTGAGTTCAAAAGCCCTCCTGCTTTCCATGGATATCTGAAATGGACTTTTCCCAAGCAGGAGGTAGGTTGTACCTATACAGATATGTATCTATATGCACATAGACACACACAAAAATGTCACCTTGGTCAGTCTTGAAACATAGAGCTCATGCATTTTTCTTGCCAGTTGACTTTTCTGGACACATTTTAATTGCTTTTTAAAAGCCAAGCAAAAAACCTTTTGGTCCCGTACAGATAAGGCTGAAATGAGCTGCCTGACAGAACTGCTGACAAGGTGCCACCTGGGCCATCCTCACACTCAACAGTCCCTGTGGGACTTGCCCCAGTGCCACCCTGCCCACAGAGCTGGTAAAGCTGATGCTGCTCAGAGGAAAGCCCCGAGTGCAGCTTCAGCTGACAGAGCCCTGAGATGCGGAAGAACAAAAGCGTGGCTGGAAATAGGTTGCATTTTTTTCTACAAATCACAGTGGTAATGAAAATAGCCGGCCACAGCACTGTTTTGGTGGTTGCTTTTCAACACTGGACTGCAGGAAAGGAACAGATTTGGAGATTGTGGCTCAGGGATTGTTTCATTACTACAGATCCCAAAGAACTTTGTAAAGTGATGCTCAAAATCTGGAGTGGATGTGCTGGTCCCTCACACAGTAGCAGACCCAAAGCTGGCAATGGTGGAGTTGCTTGGGCAAGACAAACCCTCATGATGCATCAGTACATCATGTTGGACCATCTGGATGTAGAAATTTTGGTCAGAGCAAGGCTTGGACTGGACGTAGGTCAGAGCTCCTCATGGGACAGTCAGAAACTGAAGCCTTTGACTCCGAAATACGTCAAGGAGCCACATGAATAAGATGCAAAAGAGCCTTTTCCCACTTGCCCAGGACACAGCAGTGGTCCAAGATGGTTTATTTAAGCTGCACTCATGGAGCCTGCTTGGAGGAGAAAAGTACTAAAGCAGAGCAAATCCCACCTAGAGCAGCCAGTGACAGCAGGCTCCTTGGCGTTCACCATTGGTTTCTCAATCAGGGGAGCAGCAGGAGCCAGACATCAGGGGAGAAGCTCAAGGTTTAATTTTAGCCCTCACTCACCATGCATATCTTTCCCTTTTATTTTCAATCTGAACTCCATGTAAAAATAGAATTTCCTGCTGCCCGATAAAGGATTCCTGTTTTTGCAGTATGTCTGCCTTCTTGGGAAGCCAGTGACTATGAGGTTGTTGATGGACTCTTCAAAGCACGGCAGCCCAGCCGAGGGGGTAGGATGAACAACATTCGGGATTTACATTGTTCCTGCTTGCCTTAGGGGAAAAAAAATAAGGTAGTTGTGCCCCCCTCCCTCAATGAATCACCACCAAATTTAGCATTTCCGGAACTCTGTTTTGGAAAATCTCTGTTTGCCTTGGTATTTTTAGTAGAGGGGTTTGGGTCTGCATCCTTCCCAGGTAGATGTTTGTGAGTTTATTGGGCTCCAGGGAGGCATATCCTGCCTTTTGAGCCTGGTCATCAACTGGGAGATAAATATAAGTTCAGAACAGTCATTCCTCCCACCCTTCCCACTCTCCCATGAGATGGTGCCTACGTTCCTCAACATGACTCCTGGAGCTATGGGGAGGAGCAGTACCTCAGGGGGTTGCTCCACACCTCTGGGTTACACAGGAGTACACAATTTCAGGATAGGCTGTTTCAAGCCTGAATGCCAATGATTCTCAGTCTCCTGTAATGCATAAGCATCACTTATCTTAGCTATGTCTGCCTTGGGCAGGGACTTGCACACCAAAACGTTATCCCAAAGCCACCAAGGTCACTAGCATCATTTACAAAAGGAAAACGCTGGCAAGGGCTCTGCCTGCATTTCTCTGCAACCATGAAAGAAATCCTCAAGTGCTAAACGGAGATGCACCAAGAGGAACGTGAAGAGGAATTCACACATTTCCTGGGTCTCAAGCCAGAAGCTTCCCTCAAGCCCCAGCAAGCTGTTCTTCCTGGCAAGCGAGGGAAAAGGAGTGAGATTTTTCCCTGAGAAGAGGAAAAGTGCATTTTTATTTTTTTTCCTTTTAAGAATAAATCTTGATTCTCTCACTGAGACTGTGGATGTAGAAAATGTGTCACTGAGGACTGAAAGCATCTCTGGCTGCAGCCCACTCTCAAGGTGCCCTTTAATATTGCAGGGAGCTGTTGAACACACAGAGGCAGGTGAGGCTTTCCTCCTCCTTGCCCAGGTTTGAAGCAGAAGGGGCCATTCCTGGGGACTCAGCCTCACCATGTGAAAAGGCTCAGAAAGTCAGTCTGGGCAAGGACGGCATAAAGAAACATCCCTTTAAGTTAAAGGGAGGTATACCACTGCTGCTATTCCCCAGGCTGGGGAGAGTGAGGAGGGCCAAAGGGGCAAGAGCTGCCCACTGCCACTAGGGAATCTTGAGCCTTTGAAATGAATGGATGTATTCTGCAATGGTGGGAAGCTTCACAGAATCACAGAATGTTAGGGATTGGAAGGGCCCTTGAAAGATCATCTAGTCCAATCCCCCTGCTGGAGCAGGATCACCTAGAGCAGGTCACACAGCTTCATGCTGACTCCTCCATGAAACGGTGAAAGCAAGACCCACCAGTCTGACCCCAACACGTTGACATCTAAACTCAGCCCCCAGGAGCCTGCAGTGCTTCTGCGCGCACACGTGTCTTCGTTTGCTTTCTGAAAACCATTTATACCATTTCCCAAGTGAAAATATTTGACTTAAGTAATACCAAGGGAACGGAAATATTGTGGTACCGGAGAGACACCATTGAATTGCTTCTATGAATTAATTGAAGACTGAAACATAAGACTTCTAACAAGACTCTAATAGCTGTTTCTCTTGTGGCAAAGCTCACAGCCTGTGAGTTTCCAGCCCATCACCTTACAACACGGTGATCAGAGGCAGGGCTGTGCCTGCCAGGGACTGAGCTCTCTGAATTTATAGCAGGAGTATTTATAGAGGCAGCTGGCGCTGGCAGCTCTCTTGGGACACCAGCACGATCTTCTGCAAAGGCACTGCTGGGGAAGGAGTAAGCGAGTGGGAATGTGCTGGAGCAACACCAAACCACCAGCCAAGGGTCTAAAAAAGCCTCAGAAGGACCCAAGAGGCAGGTCTCAGGGGCATTTTGGTGCTTTGTTCCCGTTAAACCCCAAGGGCTGGAGCAGCACTCCCACATCATCCCAGCAGCAATGTCAATTCCCACCACCCAGGAGCTGTTGAAAGAATTGTTTTAATATGGGGTCTGCAGCATCTTCCCACTCTTTCCTTTCTGGCTTGTCCTCCCTCGCGGGCTGAAGGGAGTGATGGATGCCTGCTTGTGTGTGTCTTTCCCATGGGAGTCAGCTCTCCATCACCCATTTTCTTTGCCTCCTTCGTTAGCTTCACCAGGAGAATCAGCTAAGGATGCTCACCCAGGGTGCAGTAAGAAGTTGAGGCCACAAGTTCCCAGGGGCAAAACCTGCTGCAAGGTCTTAGGTAAGAGTTAGCCATGGTATATCCAAAACCATTGCTTCCAAAGAGCTCCCAAAATGTGCCCACATGCCACATTCAGTGGATAGAGGGGAAGGGAAAGACAAAGGCTCAGAGTCAGGCGGCTGCTGTGGTCAATCATCTGTTCAGCCTCTCCCAGACCTTTCCTTCAGGCACAGAGGTCTCTGCTCCTCCAGTTTGTGCCTTTTTTTCCCCCTGTTAGTTAAGTGTTTCAGTGCCTGCTTTTGAATTCAGCTCATGGGACAGGTGGAGCACCAGAGCATGACTTTTAACAGCCGCCGCATTTTACGACCCACACTAGGAAGCGTAGCTGAAATCCTTTGGGCTTTTCCAGACCAATATTGCCTCAGCTCCAGGATATGCTGCTGCTTTAATCTTGTCTGTATGGGAAAGGAGGATGATTTGCTTATTTGCCTCGTTTTTCTTCTCAAGTGATTTTTCATTGTTTCCAGGCCCTTTCTTTTGTAATACCGCATTTTAGTTCTGCAGAAACGTGGTGCTGCAGGTGAGGAGAAGCTGCTTCCCTTGTCTCCAGCCTGTGTGGAAAGGTTTAAATCAAGTGCACCTCAGGACCTGCAGGGAGACAAATGTAGCCTGGCTAAATAACATTTTCATAACTGTTTGAGAACAACCATTTGAAAGAGGATAAAAACCAATCATATTTAAATCAATGTAATTTAATGCATTATGTTGCCATGCTGCAATCACTGCACCCCAAAGTGGAACAGGCAGCACCAAGGAGGAGGTTGTGCCATTGTCAGTAGCCAGACTGGTCACCAAATCGTATGTCCTTCACTGTGCAGTGGAGGTGGCTAGAAGGGTGGTAGATAGGGGGGTGAGGGAAGATTTTGCAAAGAGGCAACTCTTTTTGTCAACCAAGATGTACAGATGAAGACGTAGATAAACACGAGTGACAGAATTGCAGGACTATTACATTCCCACCTCCCCAGGTAGCCAAGATGGGTCCATCAAAGCCCTGAGCTTGTGGAGAACAGTTCCTTCAACCTGTATCTGCCATGAAGGCTCCTCAGATTGGAGAGGCAGGGGAGAGGTTTTTTTCCCAGAATGAAAATATTAATAAAAATACCCAATTTACAGTTAGATGAGGTTTACTAATAAAAGTAAAATAATGGGAGGAGGAGGTAATTTTTGACTGCATTTGCCAGCTTTGAATGAGGAAGGAAAGTCATTTCCCCTTTTCCTCCTTCCAAAAACTCTGGGAAAAAAACAATAGGAAGAGAAGTTTCCCTTTTCTTCACTTTTAGATAAAAATAACCCCAAGGAAATTAAAAAAAAAAAAATTAATTCTGACTAATTTTGGGATCAGGAGGGAGGCTGTGGGACCTACCTGGAGCTACAGACTATGGTGGATTTGCAAGCTCCTGGAGCTTTCTCAGACCGCCTGCCCCAGGATGAAGCCAGCAGAGCCACCCTGGGAGCTGCCGGAGCTCCTCAGGTGTAAAACTGGGGCTCAATCCTCTGGCCAAGAAAATTCCTCTCCCCTGACGTGTCTTGGCACCAGTGATACTGCAGGGCCTCGAGGTCATGTTATTTTTCCCTCTTACTGACCTTTCCCTACCAGGCAAACAGCTAGTTCTCTCCAAAAATGAGTAATTTAAAAAATTTAAAAGAAAAAAAAAAAAGAAAAAAGAAAAATGTTTGGGGATTTTTCTTATAACCTTCCGGTTTGTTCCTAGCCATGAAGGGCTGCTCAGCTCCTGTGAAAATATCACAGGTATGCATTTGGTTTGCAGGAGTGTGCCAGCACAGAGGGGAGGAGGGCAGAGCATCCCTCAGCTCTGCACAGCTGGATGGGGGTGAGAGGTTCTCACACTCATGAGACCCAGCCCAGGGAAGGTATCAGCGAGGGGATATCTGTATGGGGTGTATTCCCAAATGAATCCTGCAGTTGCTCCACTCAGAAAAGGCTCGTGTCCAAGCCAGATGGCTGTATGGGGCTGGTTACCGACCCTCACTACCTCAGTCTTGGCTTTGCTGATGGTTCTGGTTGCAGCAGCTAAATTCCATTAGCTGTGGGAAGGTGTGAGGCTCAGGGAGAGCAAGGCATTGGGGACACAGAGGTGTGATGAGCTGGGTGTCCTCAGGTGGGGTCAGGTGCCCAGTGCCCAAGGAGAGGATGGTGGGGGACAAACAGAGCCAGCCAAAAAGCCCTGCAGCTGAACCCCCTGTGATGCCTCCTGTCCTTTCTCCACACAGCACTACAGCTGGAGGGGCTGCACCTTTGGAAAAAGTGCAGGAAAGCAGAATTTCGGTTTGTGGTTCACATCCCACAGACGTCAAGAACAATGTGTTGGATGGGAAGATTGTTGAGGCCACCTCTCAATGTCCTCAGCCCTACATCCTGCAGGAGCCAGTGGGAGAGGAGGAAGAGGCAGCAGCGTGGGGCTGGCACTGAGGGACAAGATCTGCCCTTCCCATCCATCTGCCCCCAATCTTCATGCTACCAATGGGGAAAAAATCAGGCATTTGTGCCCCTGCAATACTCTCCCTGCCTGGACCAAAGCTCCCAAGCCACCTTGTGTATCACAAATGGCATCAAGAGTCTTCTGGATGCCATGCCTGCCTTCAGCCACATTGATTTGTCCCACAACATCTCTCTCCAGAAGTAGATGTGTCATTTTCCTTTCACAGGACACAGAGCAGCCTTATCCAAATATAAACAACCTGGGAGTATTTGCTAGCTTATTGTCTGAACAAAAATTAAAACAAACAGACCTTAGACCCTTTTCCCCCTGCCATTTCTGGTACAGTAAAACAGTTGGGACCAGAGACTCCAGAGTTCCCGAAAACCTCTCTCATCAGAAATAACATCCCCCAAAGCCAGGTGTGGAGGTAGCCCAAGCAAACCGTGCTGCCACCTCCTCTAAAAGTTGCTCAAAAGAAGTCAGAGGACTCTGAGTATTTAAAGAGTTGCTATATGAATAATGGAAACAACCAGCAACCAAGAAACCAGCAGCGTAACATGGCAAAGCTCCCTTGGGAGAGGATGGGAGCTATGGACAGATGTCTAGGTGCACCCTCAAACAAGCTCATCTTTCAGGGAGCATTAGTAAGAGCCATTCTCTGTGCCAATATCTGCCTGAGAAACCATCTTTCCTTGTCCAGCCCCAGACACGTGGGAGAGTCTTCCTCAGCCAGCCAGCGGCACAAAAAAATAAGGCAAAAAGGGGAAAATTATGTTGTAAATGTAAAGCAAAAGTATTTTCCCCCTGAAAAATGGGCAGGTGCACGGGTGTGAATCCTGGGGAAGGATCCTCATTTTGCAGTGAGGAAGCCAAAGCTCAGGAAAAGAGAACCCATGGAAAATGAGCCCAAATCCTGTGCCATCCCATCTTGCTTTGTCTGTCTCCTCCCAGCCCGCACCTCCCCTTTTCTTCAGGGGCCTCAGGAGGGAGATGGAAGTCTGGCCCCAGCAAGTGATGTTTTCCATCTGAGATTTTCTTCCCACCATCCCAATATTTTTCACCATCACCACCTCTCTTCCAGGAGGTCCTGAGATGTCTCAGACCCAAATCTCTGTGCAGTCCCCAGCAGTGCTACTGTGACCACCAAGAAAAGTAAAAAAAAAGGGCAATCTCCATGAAGCTGGGGAACAGGCACCCACATTGGTGGGATGGAGAAGTGGCTCCTGAGGGTGCTCTGAGGATCCCACTCTTACTCTGATCCCAAAGGGAAGAGCAATCCAAAGAGGATGAAATAAATCAGCAGCTGCCTACACTAACTGCTTGCAGTCAGGGCCCTAAAACATAAAGAGCAGGTGAGAGTTGCACCCTAAAGCACATGTTGTTAAGGAATGTAACAGCCAGGACGAGACTTGCTTCAGATTAACAATCCATGAGAAAGAAACAGTGAATGACTGGATTTTCCAAATTACTGGTTTGTCTGAATGCTTCGGGTTTCTTCTTGTGGTCCTACTGCATTTTAATAGTCAGACGAAGAGAGAGGAAGGCTGGGAGAAGCTGGGAAGTACATGGGACACAAAGCAAGACTGGGATCTGATTAGAGAAATGCTCAGAGCTAAAAGGTCTTGCATTGTTTGAGTGGTACCATGAAACTCCATGAGTAGCTGCTGGGATGGAAGCGATGCCTTCTAGTCCCATGGGCATCCTGGGAGTAGCTGGATGAAGAAGCTGCTGGAATAGAGGTGATAGCTGCTAGTCCCATGGGCAGGTGATGGGATGGAGGTGATAGCCCCTAGTCCCATGAGCATCCTTCCCCTGCACGCATAGATCCAAATACATGTTTTGGGTTTTTTTCCCCATGGGATTTGCATCTGCTACTTCAGAGACATGATGGCTGCAATCGTCTTAGTTTTTAAGACATTCAGGCTCACTGAGTCCCCTGGCCCTCCTCTCCCAGGAAAAGGTCCTTGTCCCTAATAAAGCAGGGAGAGAGAGGTCCTCTGGGTGGGCATGTGCTGCCTCAGCTTCTCTCTGCCACAGTCAGGTGTTCACATTGATGTGGCCTTGACTGAATCAATGTGATGCTTAACAGCTTACATAGTAATTAAGCAAAACCTCTCAATATAGCATCCCTAATTACATGAATCCTCCCTAAATTACCAATAGTTCATGGCACCTTGTAAAAATCCCCTTGTAATAGGCTTAGAAAAAATTACACTCAGCGCTGGCAGTAAACCACGCAGCCTGCGTGGCAATTGCAAAACACTTTGGATGTTTATGAGCTTTTTTTTTTTTCCTTTTTTCCTTTTTAATTAAAATCTAAAATGTACATTTCCCCCAATGACTCTGCTCCAGGGAGTATTAAAAGCAGCACCTTGACTCAGCCTACCACATAAACATCCTGCTGCCCCGGACAGCCCGATACCGTCTTCCTCCCAGGATGAGGAGCTGAATAAGAAGTGACAATCACAGCTCCTGCCTGCGGGAAAACAGGAAGCACTGGAGTTGTACAACCACACCAAACATTGTCCTACCTGCTCTGCTCCTTGGGTGCAATGTGAACTTGCTTTCCTTGCCTTTCCGCCTTGCGTAACTATTTCTGGTCCAGCGTTAGCCAGTTCTGGGATGCTGCTCCATGGGGCAGTCCCTGCGGCCTCTGGCTTCTCCTCACCTGCCTGAAGCCAGCCTGCTGCTCTCTGTCCAGTGCAGAAGGACAAGCATCCATCTTTCTAACCTACTGCTACATTGCAGCTTGGTGGTAACACTCAGTGCAAGTGCTGGAAGAGATTGAGATGGGCCCAGGGTGCTGAGCAGACTGGCTCACCCCACAGCTGCCCATATCTGTCAGGAGCTAGATAGAAGAAAATGACAAATTCTCCCCATCAGGAAGCAGCCAAGATTGGACGCTTTTGGCCAAAGCTCTTAAATGACCATGAGACTAAAGGAGATGATGTTTACAGATGTGCTCTGGTTCATGCATTGAAATGCTAAGTCTCATTCCAAATTGCCCTTGTGACTAAGGCTGTCCTGCAGGCAGGAGATGGTGTCTGTGCCCTGGTACTGGAGCAAGCTAGGCAGCCAAGATTCTCCACGCCCACACATAGAGGAGCTCAGGAAATCATGAGATGTGTTGGAGAAGAGGCTACCCACTCAGCTTGCAGTACCCACAGTTTATCCACAAATACCCACTCCCTCCCTCAACTTTTTTTGATTTTGAGGAATCTCACTCCATTTGGTGCAACACAGCCCCATCCAGCAGCCCTGCTCTCAGGACCATCCTTCCCAAGTGCAGGAGACTCTTTCCACGTTAAATGATGCTCTGGGCGTGGGGCAGCTTGTTCTCCTCCATTTGCTTCCACATTTCTGCCAAGCAACGAGCCCAACTTCACACAAAAATGTAGACGTCGTATCCGAGTTTCCAAAGAAAAGGCAGGAGAAGAAGAAGGTTTCCTATCTGCTCTTCCTTTACTTGCAATGTAAAAACATCCCTCGCCTAGTGAGGCGGCATTTGCCATCACTTTGCAAAGTTCACATTCCCACAAGCACAAGTGGGCGCGAGGAGGAACAAGGGGCGGGGGGAAGAACCGGCACACCAACGCCTGCAGGTCACGGTCACACAAGACAATGCTTTGCAAAATTTGGAAGTGTGGGAGGAATGTGGGAAAGCTGAAGACGAGGATGTTTATCAACATATAAGAATATCTCCAAAGGGTTTGTGTCCTATGAGGAGACAAAAAAAGGGAGCCCAAGGCAATCCAGTTTGAGCTGTCGGTGCAGCTAAATCTGGAAATCCATATTAAGGCAATCCTACTGCTGGTGTAATGAAAGAGAGAACAGCTTTTCCTCCTGTGCACAGGAGTAAGAATTTTTCTAAATAAGGTGATGCTTCAAATTAATTCCCTGATTAATTCCCTTCTGTAATTGCATTAAATAGGATGCAAGTGCATTTCTATGCCTGGCTCAGCCTCTGAGTCCAGAAAGGGTGCTACCTCCCTACAGCATAGGGCAGGAAGCCTTTCAGTTCAAGAATTGCAGTCTCAGCCTTGTTGACCACTTCTAAGCAGTCAGTGGAAGACGAGCAAAGAAAGCCTAGCAGTGCATTTAAGTATAAAGTGTCTAGAGACACTTGAGAAAACTTTTCAGCATAAAAAAAAAAAAAAAACAACAAGAAAGAAAACCTGGAGGGAAAAAGAAAATTTCAGTGTGTTAACCATTTAAAGCACAAGTACAAGTTCAAGAGAGAGAGATCTGAGAGAGAGGAGGTTTCCTGCTCCTCTCTTCCTCCATAGCAGCCTCAGGTATATTTGGGAAATGGCTCTGTGGCCACAGGGTAAAGCCAGCTGTGAGAAGTCCTTGCACCCCCTGGCCCATTAGCATTGCTCTTGATTAGGACAAAGATGGAAACCACCACCTGGGTTCACGTGGGCATCTGAGCAGTGTCTGGATGCTAACAACCATGAGGCCTCATGGGACACCACTGACCAGCAGGGCTTAGCGCAAGGATTAACGCAGCCCTGGCACTGCCTGCCACCAAGAGGGATTTTGACCTCCATTTAACAAACTTAACTAGTTATGCTCTGTTAATGAAGGGAAATCTGTGTGTGGGGCAGAAGCACCTGGGCAGCCGCTCAACTGAAGCAGCCACAGCAAAGCAGCTGTTGCCCAAAACTAGCCCCAGGCAGCTCAGAAGCAGTTTCCTCCTGCTAGCAGATCATGAAGGCACAGCAAACACTGTATCTCATGCACCTCTGAAAAGACCCATGCAGGTGGCTACAAAGATGGAGACCCTCTTCACAAGAAGTCACATGGAAAAGATGAGGGGTAATGGGTACAAGTCACTCCTGGGGAGATTCCAATTGAACACAAGAAGAAAATTTTTCCCAGCAAGGACAATCAGGCATTGGAATAATCTCACTGAGGAAGTGACAATCTTCAACATCAGTCACTTCTAAGATTCAGCTGGACAAAGTGCTGGGCCATCTTGTCTAGACCCATGCTTTTGCCAGGAAAGGTTGAATCAGGTGATCCTTGAGGTCCCTTCCAACCTGGTATTCTATGATTGTATGATAAAAATTTGTAAGTGCTGTTTCCTTGCAATGCAAAGCAGTGCTTTTCACTGGTGATTTTTTTTTTTTTCCTGCTCCCCAGACGTCTCTTTGCTTTCACCTTATGACTGTAAAATAAAAATAAACTGCATTTCTCCCCGCCAGTTTCAGCTGCACTTTTGCTCGCCAGCACTGTGGTTGGGACAGTCCCCGCTGAAATGTTATATTTTAATGCAGGAAGGCACGTGCTACTACCACCTGCTTGACTGAGAGAACTTGCAGTGTTCTTCATGCCCTTTTATTTATTAACTGCAGACCATTAAGAAAATGGACTTCCCTGCACCCAAGCCGGGTCTTCTGGCAGCTGGATGGGCTCCTGCAGCAGCCACAGCAGGGTTCTGCTGCTCTGGTGTGCAGCCAGGCCACGGATGCTGTTGCCCAGCTGCATCGCAGCAGCTTCAGGAGCTGCAGAGGAGAAGCACCGCTGAGAAGCAGCTTGGTCACTGGGAGCAGGGAAGGTGCAGGGAGCTGCTCTCCGCACCAGCTAACCCACTCTGGGGAAGCTGCAGGGTATGCTGCCGGCTACAGAGCCCTGCATGCAGTCATTTCCTGACGATCGCATAGCCCTTTTGGGGTGCTCAGAACTACAGTTACACAAGGAATACTTATTTTCGGTTAATATTTATCCTTCACTCAGGCACCCTCCTGCCCCAAGACCCTTTGGACTGGGAGGAGTAAGCATGGCAGTGCAGCTCAAAGTAAAATGCTTGTCTTCTGCTGGGAAGGGAAGCAAAGGGTGGCCATTCACTCTTGCCTTCCTGCACCTCGACCACCTCAGGCTGTATCATGCTTCTCCTAGATTTGGGGGGACAGGGTCCAGGGATACATCAGTGGGGTCCGGCCACAAGACCTGCCCTCCCGACATGGGGATCCCTAGCTCACCTAGCGGAAACATACCCTCCTCACTGAGAGATGAAAAGCATTTCACAGCCTTTCCCAGCGTCCCAGCAGCTCTCCCAAGGCTCGAAAGAGACCCAACTGCCTTTGAAAGTCACAGCTGTGGCCACGAGGGCCGTGAAGTTAGTTGGTTACACTGCAGTGGGGAAGCGCTGCCTATAGCCCAGCTCCATCGCTGCCTCGGAGGCAGGCCGGGGTTCCTTGGGCGTGGAGCACCCTCTGGTGGGAAAAATCACAGTTGTCCAAGTGAGATCAAATCCACCCCTGGCATAAGACTGGGCTCCACCAAGACCTACTGAGAGGTGGGGCTCCATCCCCTTGGGTTGCTTCACTGACAGAACCCAGTGAAACACAGCCCTTGCACCCACACCAGCTGCACACTGCCTGGCTCAGCACCCTGCCTTGCTCTGTGTGCCCGGTGTGCCCACTTGCTCCCCCTGAGCTTCAAGGCAGCGATCCCTTCTTTGGCCACTATAGCACCTTGCAGCTATGGGGTCTTTCAGCAGGACCACGTCCCTGTCACGTCCTAGCCCATGGCCTGTCTGCCAGCGGGATGCTGCTGGTGGCAGGCAGCAACTCTTGCTGTGAAGAGGCAATTTGTGAATGATCACTCCCCAGTTTTGAAGTCATTATAGCCACAAGGGACTGGAGAGGAGCAGGTCACGCTCCCCAGGCTGCTGCAGTCCCTTTGCCTTGGTCTTCACAGTTGTCATGCTCTCCTGTTAAGCTGCAGTTCTTTGGTGAAGGAGGGGAGCAGCACATGCACCTGTCTGCCTGCCTGTGCCACCTCCTTTTCAGTATAACGGGGCCCTCTGCCCTGCCTGGGGTCTCCAGCTTGACAAGAAGCAGTCACAATTTTTAAGCAGCCTCCAGCAAAAAAAAGGTAGAGGCAGCAGTTCACCACTTCCAGTCCCTTGTTAGTCCTGGGATGGCATGTCCCTGACCCATGACCTTGGTTGTGTTCCATCATGTCACTTCCCCTGCCCCAACTTCTACCTTAAAAGACCCACTAGCACCACAAAGGCAGGACCCATGGCCCAGCACTTGCTTGTTCAGCCCCAGTCCCAAATCATGCTGCTCCCCATGGCAACGTGCCTTTAAGCAGTGCTTCACTGGGCAGCAAAGCCTGCAGAGACCAAGGTGTATCAGGGGACCAGGGACACCTCACCCCACCTGGCTGTACAAAACCCTGCATGAGGCTGTGGGTGCAGGGCTCATATCTCAGAGGGACCACAGTCATCTGAGCTGGTCAAGTGCTGAGAATGGCACAGACATTGAATAAAAAGGCAGATCTGCATCAAAAAGTCACGTTGTAAACATACAGCAGGAGGCACCTTTTGCACGTCAAGCCATTTCCCTGTCCCTAGCTGAGCTGCTGCCAAAACAGCACTTTAACTCAGTTCTGGGTGTGTTTCCTCTTAAATAAACACAGGAGGTTCCCCAAACACCCTACCTCCGGGTCCCCACCTGCTCACCAGCACGGCATTCAGCTCCCAGCACTGCAGCGGCACCCAAGAAATGCGTTTTCTTCCCCGCCTTGTCATCTCAGCTGCCCTGGCCATTGCCACCTTCCTGAGCTGGAGGCTGCTTCTCCAGAGCCCGATCACTGGCCAAGGAGGTAACACCTGGGCACCATGGTGGTTCTCCATGACTGGCAGCATTTCGGTATCATGGGGGGGGGGGGGGAGGACCTGGAGCTTTTTTTTTTTTTTTTTTTTTAAGGTTTTTGGTGGGTAAATGCCTATGGCACAGAAAATGTTGTTTCTATAGCCCCAGGGGCAAGATAACCTGTGGAAACAGCCCTTGCTGTGGAGTCCCACAGATTTATGTCCTCAGTGGGGTCGTTGATCTCAGCTGTGGTGGGGAAACCAGGTGTAAGGCTGCTGGAAGTAACTCCCAGAGACTTTGCTGGGAAGGGTGCAATGTTCTTGGAGGAGGCAGGAGAACCAGTGATTAATGCTTCTCTTGCCTAAAAAAAATGCATCTCTCCCCTCCAGTCTCGGTCAATCCAGGACAAAATCATTAGATTTCACAGACATTGTCGATCAAGGGCTGGGTGAGCTGAAAAGCAGCCCGGGGCAGCTTGAGACACTGCTCTGTTTCTTCCTGTGTTCCTGGTCTCCTTTTCCTAATTTTAACCATGCTTCTCTTCCCTATGCGACGACCTTCCCAAATTAGTGGGAAATATTTAACTTCTCAAGGACTCATCAAATGAACTGTCTCCTCAGGGCTACACTGGGCAGATAAGGCAGACATGCTGCTGTAAAAAAACCAAAAACCAAATCCATAAAGCAGCAAGGCAGGCATTCATCCTCTGCATTCAAACCCACAATGGCCTCTTCACATCAAAAATAAGAAGATAAAGAGTAAAAAGCAAAGCTGAAATTTGAGAAATTAAACCAACTGTCACAGAGCCTTTTATTTGCTTTTGCCTTTCATATTTGCTTTGTTGTCTTCTCGCTTCTATTTGCTCTTTGCTTTTTATTTGCTTTTGCCTTTTTATCTCCAGGAGCCAAAATTTACATATGGAAGTGATGCAAGAAGTTACGTCATTTGGATCCCTAAATCACCCCCAGACATTAAAAATAATCTCTTGCTTTTGAATATGTTTGATAGCTGATGTTAACCAATTAACAGATGCAAAAGGGTTTGCAGAGGGCTGTGTATTTGTGCCTAGAAACCAATATACAACTCCTCAGTCTCCCAGAATATTTCTGACTCGCTGGAAAACTGACCTCAGTTAAGCTCTGCAGAACATGAGGAGTTAAAAGCAAAAATGATTTAGTGGAGAATGGGGTCTGTGACACAAAGCTATGGTCAAGACCAGTGTTCAGACATGGCGGTTTGGGGAAAGTGGTGTCTGGGTGTCCATGATCTCACACATTCACAGGGAAAGAAACACATTTCCTAGTGAACAGAGCTCTTTGCCAGACAGGGCTGCTCTTCTCTCCTTCTTTATCCAAGCTATGCCCTTTCCATACTGGTATAACTGGAAAAGAGCCTGCCACAGTATCCTGTGCTGGGTGCTGGCTTGGGGAAGAGGTCCACTACAGGCTTTCCTCACCCTGTCTTCAAATGGTGTTTACCAGGTGACCTCATCCCTGAGGCAGAGAAAGGCTTCACTTTGACACTGGACACCTTCCTACATATTCAGCAGCTCAGGAAGAAGAGACTGAGAGCTTTCTGCAGCCGACCAGGCAACAACACCACGCTGCCAAGGAGCTGGGTGGAGAGAGCACGCCTGCTCTCAAGTTTGAGAGTAAGCACCAAGCTGGACCTCCTCTACTGCCAAGTGCCTTCGACAGGGATGGAGGAGTGGCAGCAGCTTTTGAAGACGCTTGAGGAGAAGGAAAATGTGACACTGCCGATGCCGCTTCCCTACCCTCGGCAGCACACTCTAGAGACACAGCTGAGCAAGTTCAACTTGACGGAGATAGAGGCCATGTTAGGGTCTTACACCAAAGTGCTGTTTGTCAGGGACCCTTTCCAGAGGCTGATCTCCACATTCATGCAAGGCATGGGCAGCAGCCCTTCCTTCAGCAGCTTTGTTCAGGATGTTTTAGATAGCGGACAGCGCAACGCCAAGGTGGCTTGGAAACCACTCATCAGCCTCTGCCAGCCCTGTTTTGTCCAGTATGACTATGTGGTGATGTTTGGCTTCCTCAGGCAGGAGCTGGGTCATCTGCTGCGGAGGGCTGGTCTGCCTGTGGACAGCCTTCTCCCCAAGTTCACTGACACCCAAGTGCAGTGGACCTACAGCTGGTTATCAGAGCAGATGTTCAGGGAGCTGTCCCTCCAACAGAAAAAGCAACTGTCTCATTTCTACCGCCGGGACCTTGCTGCTTTCCAATTTGCTAGCAGTTTTCTGTCAGACCTCCGCAGCACTCCAGAAACCTGGTAGAAATACCCCAGCTGGAAGGACTGTTTCTGAGAGCATTAATCTAGATGCAAGCACTTCAAGATGCTGGTTAGGTCACAGACCCTTGCTCCACAGCTGTGTGCAGTGCACTTGTCCACGTCACAGCTCCAAAAGGCACATCCGAGAGCTGAGATGGACCAGTGCCAGGAGTATCAAGGCTTCTCACATGTCTGAATTGTGCAAGAGCAGACACCAGGGAAATACATGGCATTGGGGCCTGAAAAACTGCATGAACTGAACTGTGATGGGGTAAACAACTCTCAGTATATGTAGGGTATTGGGGTAGGGTAGGCTGGACTTGCTGCAAACCACAGCAGCATCTGCACATGCTCTGCCTGCACTTCATATCCTGAGCTCCCTTTTGGACCAAGCAGTTTGACAATGGCTTCTTTGTGACAAATCTCCCCATGCAGATACAAGAAGTACTCCCAAAGGGAGCACATCACCTGGAGTCTGCCTATTCTGCATGAGTAGGAGATATGTCACGGGGTGGCACACCCTTCTGAGGAACCACAGATGATACTCACAATCCTTTCACACTCAGAGAAGGCCAGGCCCAGCCCATCATTTGATCATACCTGTTCTGTGTGAATTGTTCCTGTTTTACAACCTCACACCTCCTTTGTGTTTAGGCTCAAGAAGGCCCTGAGGGCACAATGGGATGCTAGCTCCATGTACAAGTTTGAGTGAGGTTCTGCTCTTTATGGGAGGGTTGACTGAAATGGGTCAAGCCCAGCTTTCAACTCTACTCAGTAGCAGTGAGACAAGGATATGGCAGCCTGGACCAGGTACCATGCCACACAAACAGCCTTCTACCTTGTCTCAGGAGCTGGTGGGCCTGGTGGAGGTGGCTAGAAGCATCAGAATGCATCACTGTGCTGCTGCAGAAAACATGATGTGGCTACTGTAAGCTACTGGCAGAGAAGTACAAGGACTGACTCTGTTCTCTTTGAGGCTTGGCTGCCAGCATGGTCAGGGGGAGGCCCAGGGTCTTCAGCTGGCTCACCTGCTGCATCCAGCTGGGTAGCCTGGAGCAATCACTTACCCTCTCTTAGCCTTGGCCATTGAGCTCACCTGCCTCACAGCCTATGGAAAGGGTCCATCCTTGTGAAACACCAAGAACGAGTTGACATTGTCTAGCTTTCAAATCACGACAGACTTTTACCACAGCATACTAGTTTCCAGAATATTTTTTAGCTTTATTTTGCAATGTTATGACATTCACGGAGTAATTCCACATACATTCATGTGACATTGATTTGACAATGCTCATTAAAGGACAATAGTGAAAGCTGTTGATTAGATCTGACCTAAAACAATTACGGAAAACCTGGCACCCCTCTCTCATCGAGGGAAATGTGATTAATAGCATTAAGACATCAGATCAGATGGCCTCCTTTCACCCACAAACTACTCAGCTACAGCAATTATTACTGCAGTGCCATTATTGTGTGTAATGCTTGACAGCCTAGCAAGATGGCGTAGTTCCTCTTCTAGGATACAGCTCTGGAAGGAGAGAAGGGACACATTTCCAATTACACATAACATCAGACTCATGCATCCATGCTGTATTTCACTGCAGAGGTACTAGGCGAAGGACCATTTTTATCCTCTTCGTGAGTAGCTTTCCCTTCAGCGACTGAAAGCTGAAATTCCACGGAGAGAGGTGTGAGGAGATCGAATGCCACACCTCACAGAGGACAGTGCTGTGCACATCACATCATCACATCAGGAGAGCTGCTCCTGGACAGCTTTGTAGTCCAGACCACATTTTAAGCCAGGCTGTGCTAGAGTAGTATCACCTCTTCTCGCCAAACTTCCACAGCAGAGGGGTCACAATCCTTCACTTAGTCCCGTGGGAAAGCAATGTATGAAATGTTAAGACACTGAAAGGTGAAATGAAAAATGCCAGCTTGATGTTCCTTAGGGTCCCTGTCTTGCCCACAGCCCAGCCAGGTACCACAGTGATCTCTCTGTAAATTCCTGTTGTTCTCCAAGCTTCTCTTTTTCCGACACCCTCAAAACCAGTTTCTGTAATTATGTTGCAACCCTGAATTTACACCATTGCCTCCCCTCCTCAGGTGTTCGATATCACTTACATCCAAATCCAGAAGGGAAGTGTTTCCTCCTTCCATCAGCTGCTGATTGTGGAAGGGTAGTAAGAGGGTCCTGAGCTGGGGTGGGCTTGAGGGCAAGGACTGGTGCCTGGGAAACAGTGGCTCACTGATGCTGTAGCAAAAATGGCACCACAAGCTAACATCTGCTCTGGCCATAGCACATACACATAACTTGGCAAATACACTTCAAATTAATGCACAAAGTGAGTAACAAGAGAGAGATCTGAAACATCTAATTTTAAAATTGTCACCTGACCAGGCAGTCACTGGGTTATTTGAGACACCGCAAACCCATTCTGAAATGATGAAAAAGGTGCTCCCAGACTCACGGGGGATAAAGAACACTAGTGACATCCCATCACATCCCAGGATGCTCACAGGGAGCAGGCCTCCCATGAATGCTGGTGGCTTTTCCCCAAGACAATGCTGGAAGCTCCTTGATACCACACACTCTGCCTGTGTTCTGCATTAACACACATTATGTTCCCTTGGTACTACTTCTTGGCCTGGTCTAAACGAGCATGTCCAGGGATCCCATGAGAGACATGCTGCAGAAACACTGCTGATACCAATCTAACTTACAGAATTTGTATTTTGCATCCCTTCCTGGACATTCAGGAGCGTGAATACACAGGCTCGAGTGGCTATTCTTGCATACAAATGATCACATTTTCTCCTCTAAGAGTTTTTTTACATATTGCCAGATTTCAGGCAAAACCAAAAATGTGTTCTTGTCCAGTACTTCAGAGCTTAAGAAACACCAATATCATATATCAATTAATAAAACAATTACATAGCAAGCCCAGCAGGCACAAAATACTTTCTGCAACTCAGTATACAAATGCCTTTCTTCTAGGTGGTAGAACCATAATATTTTAAGCTGAAAAACAAATCTACACATTTGCAAGCTATATACCCTGGAGTGCTTCAAAGAAGTATTTCAAACTGTGCATTCATTGTTAAGTCCTAAGATGGAGATCAATTTTAAGCAGTTTGTACGTGAGCAAAATTTTATATAAGGCAATGGAGTTACATCCTGTTGCACCATATTTTTTTAATGGCCCTAGGAGTGCAAAAAATAGAAAAATGACATTTTCACAAAGGCTGTGGGCCAGAGAAACAGATAAAAGTTTGTACATGATGAGCAGATACAGTACATGGCTGACATCATCTAGAGATAACATGATGCTACAGTGTTAAATCTGACAGTGACAAAACCCGTGAAGAGGGATACCCAGCATTAAATCCGAACCACCAAAATGCATTCAACCCAGAAGGCACAAGGTCATCACATAGTCAGCACATTTTTCAGACAAGCAGCCCCTGTAGCAAAACATACCCATTCTCTTACATTCAGCAAAATTCAGAGTTGTTCTGAAAAGAAGGCAAGGGCATAGCATGACAGCAAGGGATTGACCCTAGAGGGCACCCAGAGCCAACTAAACCCCAGCTGTGTCCATCCTTCTCCCTTTTCTGGCCCGGTATAAAGTGCCTTGGAAACAACGATGAGTAACTTTCTCTGTTACTCCAAGGTCTCTGATGTCCTTTCCTATTTAAAAGATGGGGAAAGATGTGGAGGTGTGGGGTGGGAAAAGGCTGTGTCAAACAAAGCAGCATCTTGCTGGAAGTCCTCTTGGGATCTCTAGTTTTTATCTTTAATCAGAGAAGACAAGGTAGCATATGAACTAATTCATTAAAGTCCTAGTGCAGTCGAAACAATCATCATTTAACTTGGGGTGAATCAGCTATTCGTCACATTTTAGGGTTTCCCTCCGAACCACCTTTGTTACCTATGTAAAGACCAACTTCATTCACTAATATCAAAACACCTCCTCACCCTCCTCTAGCGTATATCTGGCTTTGTGCGCAGAGGGGACACAATGGGGTCCAGCCCTCAGTGCCTCTCATGCCTTCCCCCATCTCAGCTAGAGGACTGTGTGTGTGGGTTCAATGCATTTAAGTCCTTACTGGCACAGTGCCACAAGGTGATGCCTCTTTTCCCCTTAGTAGAAAAAGAAACAACCAACCACCCTGCTGTTGCACACTGGCTGGTAATAAGCAGCAATTTTAAATTAAACCTGTAAGATTTTTCAATTACACCTGGATAGCATCACCTTCCACTTACTCTTCATTTGAATTTACATCACAGCTATAATCTGGTAGCAATTCCCTCTCCTAGAGAACACAGTGATTAGACAATTAAATGTGAAAGCTCCATGAATCAGTGGATGAGCCGCAGGAACACAGCTTTTTTTTTTTTTTTTTCCATTGTAGTCCTACTGCCTTGTGGACCCTCTGATGTAAGCTCAGTTTCACTAGAAGAGTTTGCTCCTCAAACTTCCTTTTACACACGCACAGACCATGGCTTAAAGGTCCCTGGCTCAGCAGAGGGGCACTGTAAAGAGGGAAAAAAAAAAAAAAAATTAAGTTAGCAACAAATGAAGGTTTTGGCCTGTGTTTGGCATGCACCACCATGCTCCCTTTGAGGTGACTGATTTTGTACTGTTGAAGACCTAAGTTCATACCCCAGTCTTTCAAAACACAGAGATGTTTGTGTCGTGGCACTCCTGTTAGAGGCTTTGCCTGGCTCTAGCTGAAGGTGTGATGTTCAACAGTTGGTGCAAAGTCTCAAAACCATTTCCAAGTCCTTCTTGGACAGTGATGCCGGTGTTAGGTGAAAAGGACTAAGATATCCAGGTTTTGCTGTTAACCACCACGGAGTTCAAGCTGATGAAAGCCTGGAGGATGCCCACATAAACAGACAG
Source organism: Actenoides hombroni (assembly GCA_024336885.1). NCBI lineage: Eukaryota > Metazoa > Chordata > Aves > Coraciiformes > Alcedinidae > Actenoides > Actenoides hombroni. Next base: position 344,173 of record WUAM01000309.1, read on the forward strand.
TTGTTTTTTCCCAAGTCAGCAGGAGTTTGTGCAGAGACCCACTCTTACGCAGCTCTGTCACAACACTGTAACAGGGGAGCCCATGAAGAGACAGTGACAGGGTTAACTCCAGCACTTTCAGATCAAGCCCACAGTCTCTAAGGACTGAGACTCCTGTGGTCATAACATTCCAGAGAAGTGAGCATTTTCAGTAACACTCTCCTCTCCCTCCCTACCTGAGGGACACCACTAAGTCAGAGTGGACCTACAAGATATGGTAGTGGTGGCAATCCCCTAAGAGATGATAGGGAGGAGCATCAGGAAAACAATTCAGGGCCTTTGATCTACAGACAGCACTTGGAGGATGGAAGAATGAACTTCAACTTCACTGTTGCTGTATGGCAGCCCTTCCTGCAACAGGAGACCTAGCAATGTGGATTTGTCTCTCATTTGGTGTTGTGTTAAATGATGGGTAACACCCATGAAATAAAAACCATCTGCTTAAGCAGGGCTACAGTCTCCCCTTCCTGTCCTAAACCCAGACCTGGGCCACTGTGACCAATACTCCATGTGGCATAAGATGGATAGGAAGCAGACTATGAAACCAGGAGCTGTTACCATTTTGGTGAAGATGTCTACACAAGCATTGCGGATCCGTTCTGGGGTGGCAGGGCTGTCCAGCCTGAATGGTTCGGTCACACCGGAGTCCTTCCTCGCTGAGTAGATGGCATCTTTAATAGCATAAAACACTGAGGCAGACAGGAACAGAGGTGGCTCTCCCACAGCCTAGACAGAGCACAAGCAAGAGTGAGACTGTGGCCTGAAACAGTCCTGGTCCTAGAAAGACTAACGAGGCTAACAGAAAGGTGAGCAAGCCCTAAGTGACAAAATCAGGAACTGTTTGCAATTCCTCATTCCTTCTTTGTAGCTTCTCACTCTCCCAGATGTGATCAGGAAGGAAAGGCCAAGCCAAAAAGAGCCCCTTGCCTTCCAGATGTGACCCTCAGTCTGACAGGTGTGATCAGCGAGGAAAAAAAGACAGCTTTTTAAAACTCCCAGCCCACTTGAAGAAACAGTAAGAAAACACAAGCTGTCTGACACACCAAGGCCATTATGAAGGAAAAATGGACTAACCCATTCCCACAACCTTTTGGATTTGGGCTAAAATAGCAGCAAAGAGTATTCATATAAGGCAGTGGTGAGCTGCCTTGGCAGAGAGCATGATGCTCCATCACTGGAGGTCCCTGCAAACCAGCAAGAATGCCTTCCTCAGGGACTACATGAGTATTATCTAGCACTGAGGTCCCTGCCAGCCACTTTTTTCATAATTCTGTCATCAGTACTAACCACCCAAAAAATTGTACTCGTTGATAAAAATGTTCCTGTGGATGGAGGAGAAATGGGAAACTGTAAGGAGGTGGGCCAGGCATATACAAATAAGGATGCTGGGCAGACTCTCTAAATGCTCTGTTGAAAAGTATCTGTTGATAAGTAAAGCAAATTGATTGGTGCTGTACATCCAGCCCTCAATAACTGCAGAGAACAGCAGTGGAAACAGCTGAAGGACACGTGGATTAATAATGGACCTTTAAGGGCAACATGAGCACTGTGAAACAGTAAATAAAGCAAAACATGAAAACTCAGATGAAAGATCTAGGTACATCAGATCTAGGGGAACAACACTGCTGGATATATAACCTGCAGTGATGGATCTGGTGCCAGGGAAGGACAACCAGGAAGCTGACATGCAGGGAAAAGTTGGCAGCTTCTGTTACAGGAGAACTAGCAGAGCAAAGCTGCTTTGGTTCTCTCTAATGGACAATCAGGGTGGCAATGTACAGGTTTTTTCTGTTCTTCCTAACTATAAAGGATAGTATACATATTTCTGTAAGGGAATGGGGAAACATCCTGACCCTAGAATTAAGCCAGCATAATGAGATTAGCTATTTAGACACATGCATCATTATCACACTCAGCTTTGCAAGAATTAGAGAGCAGTTAGGAGGCCTGCAGATCTCACAGATATACCTTGGATGAATAAACCGCCTTGCTGTTTGGACAGTCACGGAGCAGGGACACATAAAATTCTGTTGGGATGTCTCCGAACGCTGGGATTTTGTACATCCCAGGCCCTCGAGTGTACAGGTTCCCTTCGGGTGAATAGCGCAGCTCCTCCATGGTGAAGAGCCCAAGGCCTTGGACAAATGCTCCTTCTATCTACAAACACATTCAAACAAGGCTACATTATTTTTTTGCTCTCATCATCATTCTTCCCTGCACAAGAACAAAGAGCTATGATTTCCAACAGAGATTTCAGTCTTCCCCTCCTGACTAATTTCCCACTTTTAATCTCTAAAACCCTTGTCCCTTCTGCTGAGTACAGCTTGGCACCTTTGCACAGTTCCTATATACCCATATAGATGTGGCTGAATTGCCCTGGCAGGCAAAGCAATTTACAAACACATGCAAACAGATATGCTGTAAACAGAGGACAGGAATTTTCTCATGAAACAAGGGGAGAAAAACCCCACAAAAACAAACAAACAAAAAAATCAATGCCAAAATATTGACTGATACCAAATGAGTTGTACTTGCTGATAAATCCAAAGGATAAGACAACTAAAAGAACTGAAGACAACATATATGAAGGTAAACTATTTCACACTTTCTATTTCAGTATAAATACTTTCCTAAGTACTGCATATTCTTGGATCACCAGCATAGACACCTGCAAAAACAGTCCCATATCCATTCAAGTACTAAAGAGTTTTTTGCATAATTTTTCTACCGTAAATTTTAGGAGAAAATAAATAAATAAATGAAGAGAAGCAGCTATGAAAGGAGGATATGCTTGAACAACCCTGCGTGAAGCTCTGCTCTCTGCGCCCACAGAGAGGTCTGACAGGCAGACCAGTTTAAAGATTTGGCACAAACACTCATTAACCCAGCTCTGTGTACTTGTGTTCCTGCAGTCACACAACATCAGTGCTCCTAGATCCTCTGCAGCAGTTCATGGAAGGACACAGGAAACTGAGATCTCTGTCAGGTTCCCTACAGCCCATTTCTTTATTTCCGGACTCAAAATGACAGGCTGTGAAGACAAAAAGGCTCCTTCTCCCTTTAGCCACTTCAAAAAAAAAAAAAAAAAAAGGCTCTTCCAGGAAAAAAAAAAACTGCCTTGGAAAAAAGCTATAGCAAAGCTCTGCAACTCACGCTCTTCTGTAAACTACAAATTCTGCGGCAGTTTCCCTAGAGTTACACTATATCAACATCTAGAGTTAGCAATGGAGATAAGATGGCTAGATAAGCATGTGCAAATGTCTATTGATTCGTCGCTTGGTATAGCACACAGCCCTGAGTTCATTATCTTTACTTGCTGAGAGGTATTATTGTGACCATTACCGCACAAAATGTGGAAGTAGGCTTGTCCCTGCCCAGGGAATTTGCATGCTAAGTTACTAGTCCTATTTCCTATTGAGATCCCTACACAGCAGTAGCTGGAGGACGGAATCTACCACCCTAACACTTCATTCACAAAAGAATTTTCACCAAATTAAATGGGACTTGATATTGACAAACAGGAGTGTAAAAATCAGGTGTGGCATTTAGTCTCATGTGCCATACTGTAGAAACTAAATGTGGGGTGAGGTTATTCCATCATATCAGTATTACCCACATTCATTCCTCAGGCAAGTCAGATGCTGAAAAGCATCTGTGTGGTGGTAACTGGAGAATATCCTGTAGTCTTAATAGCCAAGGCCATAAATTCCCAACAGGACATACTCCCTCTGTAATTCTGTGCCCATTGCATAGTGAAGTGTAGGTCAAAGAAGTCTTTGTAGCTAGTGTAAAATGCCTCACTGGATAGCCAAGTTTAAAATGCTCTGTTTGCAAAGGCACAACCTGAAGAGGGATAATGGCTCATCTAGAAAAGCCTGAGAGTAGTGTGATTGCTTCAACATGTTGGAAATAGCAACATTATTTCACTTACCTGTCCTATATCTATGGCTGGGTTCAGACTCGTACCAACATCCATAACAATGTCTGTGCGAATGTTCTAAAAGGCAGAAATAAAGAATAAATCAGCACAGAACATTGAAACCGGAACACCATGGTCTTGTATGAGGAGGAGTAATGTATCTAATCACTACCCATGCTTGGCCAGTGTTCAACAATCTATCTCAGCTCAACTCTTCATGCTGACTTTTCATCTGAGTTCATCCTTGAAGTAAGTCAAAGGAACTCACTGTGGTTTTCCTCAGAGATCCAACGGACCCAATTTATATTAATTCCAAGCTGCTAGCATCAGTGGCCTGTACATAAGCATAACCAACTAGGTCAGATTCTGCTGGAATTTTTTTCTTTTTTTTTTTTTTTCCTCCTTTCTAAAAGTCTTCAGTGCTATTTTTAATGATTAACTTAATTCCAGTATGTTTTTGTTCTTTTGTGCTAACACAGTGCTGCTATCTCTTAAGCAAATCCAATAACTTTTGCAATCATTCATTAAGCCTCCTAATATCCCTGCAGGGTAGATAATTATCATTTTATTATACTTCACGGACTGTGGCACTGTGGAACAGAGTTAAGAAATTTACTGAAGGTCACACCAGACCAATGACAGAGCTAGAAACAGGCTAACACCCCGTATTTGTTCTAACTCCCCATGAGTGTTTCTTTCACCTCCACACAGAGGGCTGTTTCACTGCTTATCCCCTCACCTTGTGGTCACCTGTCAGGCAATCTATCTCAACCTCCGAGCAAGCGACACCATAACTGAAGTAGCAGAATGGTTTCCCTTCATTCTTTTCAAAGTTGTAGCCAAGGTCAGGAATTCTTAGTACAAAGAAGAAAAAAACACATTTCATTCCATGGACGTTCAAAATTAATACAAACACATTGCAACTTATCAAACTTTGCAACTTACTTTTGTTTCTTTCCTTCTGTCAAGCCCATGAAAAAATGAAAAGGGTAAACAGCTATAAATAGGAATCTGCTAAAGTTTCTATGTATTCCAAAACCTGACGGAAGCTACCAAACTACTTCAGCCATCTTTATTTTCCCATGAATCTCAGGACCTGTGATGACTATTATGAACTCATTCCCACCACTCCAGTAGCAAATCTTTTGCTTTTAGAGTGCAGTCAACCATTTCTTGGAGGTCATAAAGCTTTAGAGCATAATCAAGAAACTGGGTTAAACAAAGAACTGATTTTAGGCACAGTTCATGTCAAACTTTGTATCTCACTACTTTATCTGAGAAGTGGTTTATTAAAATACTGACAATCACTTGGTTACAAGAAAAACACCTTTCAGAGATGCAGCAGGAAAGCCCTCATATTGTATTTTAGTCCTAAACAGGCTCTTCTCAATGCTGTGTTTAGTTTTTTATGTCATCCCCTCTGCCTCCAAGGTAATGAATCTCTGCTTTCATTCAGCAGTATATCTGACTGAGAAAAGTGCCTCATTTCAGGGCTGCACAGGAGCCAGCAAGAGTTTAAAGGGGAAGAATGACATTGAAAACCCCAGTGTTTTCTCATGCCACCACAGACAGGATACCCCTTTAGCCAATTGCTGTATCATTGTCCTCAAGGACAACCCTTGCCCCCTTTTTCCCTGCATGGCGGTTCTAAGTCACAAGGATGACACAGAGCAGAGCCTGAGGCAAAGCTCTGATTTCATTTATGCCTCCTCAGACCTAGGTCAGCTAGAGCTAAGTTAGATCTACTTCAGATTTATACAAGATCTGAACATGGCCACAAGAGCTGTGCTCCATCAGGAACCGATGCTCCTCAGCCAGCAGAGTGTTAACCTTAGCTTCACTTTTCTAGGTAGGACAAGGAATGCAGCCCTAAGTCAGAGCAGTGACAGGGGGATAGGGGCTGTAAATCCTTAAATCCTCCCAGAATTTCCCTGGATGCAATCCATGCAATCAAGTCAGAGCTGTGCCTCTGCAGTGCGAACATTCACTCACCTATAAAACCCCGTGGCCGACAGGCTAACACAGTTCTCATAGGCGGCTTTAATCTGGCAAAGTGAACAAGAGTTTGAAAACAGTAACAGTCCGACCAGTCCCTGCAAAATAGCTACCCCAAACACATTTCCAGGAGAGCATGAATAGAAAGTGTCCAGTGACAAACAGCTGTCATGCTACCCAGCACCAGCAGTGCCAAGGGAAACATCATGATGCAGCTGCTTCCCCGAATAGACCTGTCAGCAGCTACCAAGGGCAGAACTTGCCTGTTGGCAGAGGGATAAGACTTGCTCTTGTTTGTTTGGCTCTCAGCTACAGGTTAGACTTTCAACCTCAGAGACAAAGGTTAAACTTTCAGTCATCTTGACTTCAGCGAGGACAGGAGAAATCCTATCCTGACTTCCAAATCACAAAGTCAAAGCTCCTCCCATAAGGAGAACAGCTTGGATCTGAAAATGGCCTGAGAGCCATGTAACACATCAATCTGTTATTATTGAGGGTACAGAGATATTGGCACCAAAGAGAATTACAGGAGGTGGATGGCAGCTTAACAAAGAATCATCTTTGTCATAGAATCCCTTCACTACCAATTTGATTTTTTTCCTGTTTAAGACTGTAGCTTGAATAGTAAGATACATATAACTACTCAAGTTATTTATTTGGTCAAGTTTGTCATAGGCAGGTCCCAAGATCTGCAGAAATCACAATATTGAAGTCATAACTGATGTTTTGGGGATCTTGTGGTTACTTCCATTGCCAGGTTTCTGTTTCACTGCTTTTGCTCAAATCTTTGCTAGTGAGATGCAGAAGGCCTGGAGGATATACCTGCATACAGGGTTTGCCAATGAAAACAATCTCTGACAAAGCCCATTTGTCTCATGACAGATAGCAAACAGCTTACCCAGTCTTCCCAGGATCCTTTGGGATTAGACTGTTTGATCGGCTCAAGTCTTTTTAAGATAGTCTGACACGCATTCTAGAAACAACGGGAGAGAGAAGCAGTATTTTAAGATTTGAAAAGTCAGCTTATAGTATTAACAGTCCTTTAAGAGTTTCAAAGAACCATCTGTTTATATCACTATTGCCTTTAGGACTTTGGCATATCATAAAAAGGAACAAAGTTCACTGACAGATGTCTTGCTATATAGGAAGAAATGTTGACTGAAAAGGATTTTAGAGAAGATTGGCTGCGCTGATAGCAGAAAGGACTCCTAAATACAGCACAGAACTTTTTGAACCATGACACAAATTATTAGAAGTCCATAGAGTAACTTTATCTGTACCAAGTCATAGCAGGACATCTTACCATATCTAGCAAGATGATCCTATAACACTAAAAAAACCAAAACCAAAAACAAACCAACAAACCATATCCTTGCTGAAATTTAACCTGCTCAAGCTGTGAAAAGAACAAAAACAGCCTGATGGTTTTACTTTACAGGTTACACTTTCCCTTTTCTTTAAATCTGAGAATGACCAGTACTAAATTCCTCTTTTCAATTAAAAAAAAAAAAATTAAAAAAAAAAAATCACATGCTCTGCAAATAAATTCACTGGTATATGCTCCAATAGTATATAACTCCACCATCTCAGAGACAGTCATGACCATATCATTGCTACAGAAGGATGTTTGCTCTGAATGTATCAACACTTAGAGGTCTTTGGTTCTGAAGTACGACCCACAAACCATCTGCTATTAATGTTCTCAGCACAATACATTTGTTAGAGATAAGGTTGCATGAATTACTAAGAAGCTAGCTATTTAAATGGGTGCTTTGTTCTGTTCATTTGGAGTAATCACAAACACTCCATTTTAGAACTACAAAAGGACTGAAGGAATATTTTGAACAACTTGGAAAAAACCAGAGTCATACATCATCTAACACCGCCAGCAGTTACAGCAGGTAAAGAAGCTATGAGATATCCTTTATCTGGAATTGCCTTTTGATGGTTATGTTTTCCCTAAGCAATAGAGAAATACCCATGAACTTTTAACATTCTGGAGTCCTAGCTTGTAACCCAGTAGTTTAAGTAACTCAGTTTCCATACATGGACAGCCATTCCATTGATGTCTGCACTGACAGATGCAGCCGTCGGGGAGGTGTTTGGGACAGTGTTTGTGCTGGTCTCACTGATGTAAATTTTGGAGGTAGGGATTCCCAGCGACCTGCTGGCAACCTGCAGAGCAAGGGTAAACAATTGGTGTGAGGCTCTTCTTATACCACAAGCATTATCATTCATTGCTTATGCTGTTAGGATCCACACTGCTAAATTTAATTTTTCTTGAAGGCTCAGTTGGTTCAGTGACTGAGAGCTAGACAGAACATTGTTAAAATTGCCCTTCACAGACTGAATGATTGCGAGCACATCCACGTACACTTTTGGCACAATGACAGACATTCAATGCGCTATTGTAGACTAAATTCTTCTCACAACAATTATAAGAATTAGAGGATAAAGAGCCCTATTAGATTTCCCTTTTGTTTCTCTGCCAAAGCAGCATTGCTCCCTCAGGCCTTTTTAACTACAAAGGTGTTAGCATATGCAGATAAACGTTGGTAATATGACTAATTTTTGTATAAAATATATGTAAACTGTAGTTTTACAGGATGGAATGAAATTGCCAGAGAAGCTAGATTGTAAGCATAACCTGTATTATCTGCATAACAGGAGTTAAGATGATGAAGAATCTAATTCTCATACTCAATTGTGATGATACTCTGGAAATCTAGCACTGCAGCTAAAACGATTAAGAGGAATTAGTCATGATTTGTTACCCTACGCATGCACATAGAGGAAGCGTGAAGCTGTTTGAGGCAATACTATAGAGTGAGCGTAGTTTTCCTGAAAGATCTCATTTGGTTAAGTCTAAACTCATTATTACCTGAATCATTTTGGTGTGAAGTCCTTGACCCATCTCAGTCCCACCATGTGTAAGTAACACAGAGCCATCTGTATACACATGGACAAGAGCTCCAGCCTATGAAAGTGAACATTAACCCAGGAGTAACCATAAATGAACTAGAGAAGTACTTTGCAGATTTGTGTTACAAACTAAAGAGAGGATACATTTAGAGCCAGACCAATGTCTAGAGGGAATGGGCAGGGAAACTGGCATAACATGGTATCACGGAAACATAGGTGCGCTGTGATGTCTTTTGGACAGTATAAGCTAGTGACTGTTGTGTTGCTCTTCTTGGTTTGAAAAATGTGTGTTCTTTCTCAACTAATTTACTGCTTCTCTGAAAAGCTCCAGTTTGGTACAAATGGAGGAGGGCCTGGGCAAGGAAGCATAAATCTAGCTTCTCTACTAAAAAAGATGATGACACTTACGCACCTGGTTCAGAAACGGGACAGTGAAACTAATGCCAAATTTGGTAGGAATGATGCACATTCCTCTCTTTTTCCAGCGATTCTGCCTGCAATGAAAGAACATAATTTGTATACTCACAAGGCTTTCATCACAACTATGCTTCCCTCTGACTACTTGGGTATCAAAGCAGAAATAAAACACCTGAGTGCAATATAGATTGAGTCAATCAGCAATTTTTACAAAAGATTGTCTTCATTTATGGGTCCCAAGCAAGAAGAAATCTGACATGAAGAAGCTCTCCCAGGCATTATAGAAGCAATTGTCTAGACTGTTAACTATTCAGATGTATATACAAGCCAATGAATAAAAGACTACAAGGCAGTGGAAAGCCTAAACAAATTGCCTTGATAGCCATTTGGAAAGCCTAGCTGGACTCTCCTTTGCTGCATTTCCCTTACAAAATCATGTCATGCTAGGTCTGATTCCTGCCTTATTCAAGCTGCCAGCTTACTGATAGAGGTTTCTTCCCACAGGGAGGATGATGGAATTCCAAAAAGAAAAAATTTTAGAAGCCATTCTGCAAATATAAGGTCTGACTTCACACCACTTAAGTTGCTAAGAAAACTTCAGAGTTCAGTAGGCAATGGGTAACCCAGTAACAAGACATCTCCAGAACACCTACTTGTTGAATTCTTCAATTAGTTTCTTCCTGGCATGATAGCTCGAGCTTGACAGGCATTCATCCCAGCACCTTTGTAGAGTAAATCCCTCCAGCTTTTGGTTAAAATGTGTCAGGTCTCCTTCATGATAAAGATTGAGCTTCCGTACCTTCCCAAAGAGACACAAAGTACATGCCAAGTTTAATGCTTCAGATTAGGTCTTTTTAATGGATGACATCAAAAGCATGTTGGTTCCTAGTTTTACTCCTCTGCTTACTCTACAGAATAGGATTAGCAGATATATCTGTTTACAGGAAAATAGGGACTAAGACAGAAAGGCTGGGAATTCTCAAGAGAGACTGGGACTTAAGCACATTAAGGTTAAGATACCTAGTGCATTTGGACTTTTTTTTTTTTTTTTAATATCTGTCCTTAAAGCAGGTGTTGCACAATCAAGGCTACTGAGGGACTTTAATAAAGCAGAAGATAAACTCTGCTATAATGTAGCTGTAATAGAGAAAGCTAGAGATCCTGCTAAGGGCTTAGCAAAAATGAAGCAAAAGTTCTTATGCTTAATAATTTCTTTCTGGTTGTTTTCAGCTCTCAGAGTATGTTCAAAGGCAGCACTGCCCTGAAATGTATTAGTGGATCTGTACCTCCTCAGGTGGCAGGCCACACTTTCGAGCAATGTCGCTCATCCAGCACTCAGCAACCATCATTCCTTGGGGCCCTCCAAAGCCACGAAAGGCTGTGTTGGAAGGCAAGTTGGTCTTGCAAATAATGCCCACACTGCTGACATTAGGGATGTTGTAGGAGTTATCCAAATGTAACAGGGCTCTGTCAATAACCTGGTGAAGAGAAGGAATGGAGGTGGACACATTTAACATGAATCGCATGTCAGACTTCTCACTGGCTGCCAAAGCCAGGCTGGAAAACTCCAGAGCTAATTTACAATAAACAGCAATTTCTCTCACAGCCTGCAGCTCTGCAGTCAACACAGCTGGGCGAGCGCTGAGGTGCAGCCAGTACTCCCTCCCATTTGCAATGGAGTGTCAAGTGGTACCCTCCTGAAGGACAGGACAAAAGGCTCATTTCTCTGTTGACACTTATGACCCTGGGACAGATTGAGCTTCAAAGTCCCTGGGCTCATGCTGAGCCAAACTGCTACTCAATGTCATTACCCACCCGGAAGAACCAGAATCTTCTTTTAATTATGATGAGTAATCTGTTACTAGAAAAGAAGTTTTGCTGATACCAAGTGACTCAGAAGATAGGCAGTAAGGGCCACTACAGGAAATAAAAGATTTTTCAATACCTATCTCTAAACTGCAAGATTTGAGATCTTTGTCCACTAATTGTTCAAACTGGGAAAGGGCCAGAGCTTCTTTCTGGCTTGTGTTCCCAGATTTCCCCTCCAGCAGCAACACAGAGAGGAGATTATGCACATCCCAACACTGTTTCAACATGGAGTGCTTTCCAGTCCCCTGATTCAGACACAGTCAAAAAGACAATTTACATAGACAACTCTCAATCAGGCCCTTAAGTTTATGCAAAGACACCTGCCTGCCATTCTGCTCTGCATATCACCAATCACACTGCTAGCATCAAATGTGGCTCTGGTAGACAGCTCTTGCAGTACTTTCCTACTGAAATGGATTCATTTTTGCAGAAAATTATCAAAGACTTAGTGGACTAGAGAAAGAGAGCTAGAATAAACATGACTGACACTAGGATATTGGACTGGTGACTCACATGACTGAAAAGGAGAGCTTTTTACTTATTGGCACAAAATATCTTGGAGACAGAGTCAGAACTCGGGCCTATTCTTGTCTTTAGCACTTGTGAAGGCAGTGTTAGCTTTAGCCAGTCCTTAACAAGCTTGTCGATTTAGGCTCTCTGCCCTGACCAGCCTGTTGACTTGGATGTTTTTTATTCCAAGGAACTAGCTTTCCCCAAAGCTGAGGAACTATCAGTCATCTTGCATTGTGCAACAATTTCCCATCACAACCCTCTGTAATGCAAAGCAAAATTTCTTGACCCTTTTGCTTAATCCAAGTTATTACAGCATCAATAAGAATTGTGTGGCACATGCCAAGGCAGGTCAGTTGGCTCAGAGAGCAGTTGTAAAAGCTCCAAGAACCCATCAAGGTCTGTTTTCAGTCATGTCAGAGAACAGGATCTGCAAGCAATGCTGTAGACAACTCCCCTCTGAAGTCAGAGCAAAAGGTTGCATGAGGAAATGTCTTCTGTCTAGTTAGCCATCAGAAAATTTTACTTACACCATGAGAGAGGTCTACAGAGTTGCCCCCATTGCTGTAGTATGACACCTCCAGACTCTTCACCTTCCCATTCTTCATGAAACCAACCTGTCAAACCAAATCAAAATCGACATTTTGATTTTCTACAAAATGCTCTGTTTCATGCTTCCTTCCAAAAACTAAATGGCCTTCATACAGGCAAAAGGCTGACTGTCCTCTACTGCAGCATAGGGCAAGCACAGGCAGCAACTGACGAAGCTTCTCAGTAAAGGGTCCATATATGCATCTTAATCTTGCTCCAGAGAACTCTTCCAAAATAAGTGCTGGCCACTTGTCACAGCCACATTTTCCTTAACAGGTTTTTCCTTTAAAAAGCAGAAGCAGTTGGATGGGGATTGAAGAGGAAAGGAAGTTAACAAATTACAAACAGTAGAACAACGCTGCAAACAAATAGGGGAGCATCTAAGAGCAACGTGATTGTCAACAGGGGCAAAGTCTTAGTTGCAAGGAAGAGGCAAGTATTTAATGCTGAAGTCACAAGAAGGAAACCATTCAAGCCAAAAGAACTTCTGGAGGATTGTAAAATGTTATATATAACCCAGATGATCTGATCAGCAGTGAAACAACCACAGCAGCAATTTTTTCATAGTATCTTACTACTCTCTGCTGTTTCAGGTGACAACAGAGAGACAACATACATTCATTTCATATGTATGCATACCTTGTACCTCCCCAGGAAGGGATGTCTCCCACCACTTATCAGCATGTCTTCATCACGATCCAGCATGCACCTTACTGGGCGGCCAGTTCTGTTAAAGGATACATTTATCAGGCAAGGCATAAAACACACAGCACAGTTCCTACAGAACAAGACTCTTCTTTTTGGTGAGCATTGTTTTCCCAGAGTGGCAATGGGGAGTTAGGGGTAAACTGCTTGGTTTACATATCTTCCTCTTCAGAAAAGTGGCAAGACTGAGTAAAATAAATAAAAAAAGTAATAATAAAAAAGAAAAATCTTATAAGTGGTTTGTGAAAACTCTTGCAGAGACTCATATTAAAAGGAAGGATAGTGTCTTACAGGGATAGTTGCTAATGACTTAATAACTGAGCAATCACAGGTCTCCAGACTATTCCTCAAGGCACCCTAAAGCTTTGCAAGAGAGAATGCCACATGAATTATATAACAATGCTAAGTAAGGTACTAAATAGACTTCAATTTGACCTTGTTTTTTATTTGCTTATTTATTATCCAAGGAGGAAAACAAGGAACAGAGGAGGAGTTGCTCTTCATTTTCTAAAAATTCTGCCTTCCCAGTGCCTCTCTGCACGTTGTAAAAATGCCTAGGGAATGCCATAGATGTTATTTCATAACCTCTGGGATATTAAACAGTGGTTCAGCTGGCACAGATAAAGGAAAGAAAAAAATGCACACATATTACTGATTAATTAGAGAAAGTAAGTGATTTGCTCAGAACAGGAAAAATAAAGCTGATTTAAATACAGGGGCTTCATTTTGGTGGTTCTCTTCCAAAGGTGTTTTATCAAATTGCTGCTGTGTTGCAACATCCATCTAGCATTGCCAGCAGGACACAGCCTCACCTACAAGGGCAGTACTACACGCAGTGCACAAACATCATCTCACTGGCCATGTTCACCTATAACTGCAGAAAGTTGCAGTTAAAGATAAGCCCATAATAAAACTCCAGAAACCCTAAGCACATTTCCAATCTAAGCTTCACAAATGATTACAGTTTAGGTTCATTCCCTGAGCTTTTAGAGGTTTGAAAAGGGTGTGTTTCTGTTCAGTGGCCTGCCACCCTTCCTAGGGAAAAATCCAAAGATGGAGTTTGAAGAAAAGCAGAGAACCAGTGGTGCAAGGCTGGTGGAGTAGAGTTTTGAGCAAGGAAGAATGTCTCATACCTCTATTACACAAAACAACAAGCATGGCTAGTGCAGGATTTTGAAAGGGTTCAGGTGAAATGAAGGGGAGAGGCAGATAATCTGAGATACAAGAGTTTTCAGAGAGCACTAAAGGATCAGAAAAGTAAAGGATTTTTCCCTCTTTCCTATTAAAAGCTGACATTCCCACATAAACTTAGCCTCTTTGAGCAAGCTCAATTTCTCCTACCAGCTAAGAGCCCATTAGACACCTCCTTTGGGAAATCTCAGGCTTGCTACAAGCCATACAGTAACATGACATAAAAAGTCTTGAAAGTGCTCCAGTGCAAATGATACTGCAGAAAGAGGCAGGCTGCGACAGTCTGAAGGAAAAAGTCCTGTTCCCCACGACCAAACTTACTTGAAGGCTGCGACAGCCACTACAGTTGTCAAAATAGTATTCCTAGTCTCTTTTCCTCCAAATCCTCCTCCCATTCTTTTCACTCGAACTACAATCCGATTTGAAGGCACTCCTAATGCATTAGCAGCAAACTCCTGAAGAAAAATAGAACAGCAGAACACGTACTGAGCTGAGCTGGTGTTAAGAACTACATACAAACACACTGTCTTCCTGTGACCATTGCAACAGTACAAATACTCTTTTACATTGCAGGTCCTGCTGTTGGATTTGAGGCACTTTCAACCATTAAGCCCAGTATTTCATTTCTGAGGTGGGAAGGTAGGCAGTGCTTCAGCCGACAGAACCAGATTTAGGAAGAGACTGACATGAGATGAGGTTACCAAGATATAGGTCTCATTTAGTACAGGGTTTAATGACCATGCCATTCTGTCAATTCTCCTCACTCTATTTTGAAGCCTTTGGACAGTCTTGGTGAGTCAGTAAACAAGCCAAAGACACCCCATATTGCCAATAGCCTCCCTCACAAGATGGCAGAGTTGATGTACATAGTCAGGGTTTACCCCACCTCTCTTTCCTACATGTCATTCAACAGCCATGCCTCCTGACCAGCCGGCACCCTCTCCAGAAAGGGTTAAAGTATGTAATCCCTCGTGACAAAGATCTACTGCCAATAGCAATGTCTCTGTCACCTGGAAATGGACTCAGAACATCAGTAAGATGGATATGGGCTTGAGATCCCAAACCCAATTCTAAGCCTATGTGATTTTCATAATTCAAGACAAGATAGGACTAGCTGTAAAACAACCATTTATCTAGTCTGAAACTGTGAAACAAATGCCTTTTAGGTAGCAGGTCAATGAGACAATACCTGTGTCTTCATTAGGTTTTGGGTTGATACAAAGAGTTCCATTTCACCATCCTCCCCCTTTGGCACAGCAACAGTACAGTGAGTTTCCAGATAGAAATGCTCCTGTCCACCAAGGTATATCTCTCCTAGAAAATTGAAAGAAATATCCCAAAGATAGGGCATCCCTAGTATTAGAAGGTGTGTCCCATCATATGCTGCATGCAAGCTACTGTCCTTTTGACATATTAAATGACAATCTTCTGCACTGCCCGGCACTGGATATCCCTAGATCTAGAATTGACATTTTTGGTTCAATGCTTAAAAACAAAACAAAACAACAACAAAAACAATCAAACAAAACCAACAAACAACAACGACAAAAAAACACACCACACAAACACCCATCCAAACAATCAACAAGACATGCCACACACACACACTTTCTAGAACTCTTCATTCAAAAACACTTAACGTTTCAAAAATAACCCTGCACACCATGCCATTGACCCAGCATCCCTTAAGATGTAGTGTTTGATGCCTTTCAGACTACCCTGATAACACCATCGAGATGAAGGATAAAATAAATCAAGCCCAGTCTAGCTGAGCAGATAAAATACAAGGTTACAGACTCTGAAATAGGAGAACAAAAATAGAAACCCAAACTGCCTTAAGATGATCTAACTGGGAACCAACTCTCTGTCACTTCATGTGGCTCTTTCCCAGGACATCTTACCTGGCAGTGCTGAGGGTCCAATTTCTAGTCATGCTACACACATTAAATGTTAGAATCAACCTCCTGTCTCAATAATGGCCCTGTTCTATTCAGCTGGCATGAAAATTAATATTCAGAGCACTTCTCAAAATCCTGTTCCTCTCTTCCTTTTATTCAATGCAGTAACAGCAAAGTAGCTGCCTGCATTAGATCCATCAGTGAGAAATGTGCATTTGCATGAGATGATGCCTAACTCTGCTATGCAGCAGGGGCCCTTCTCTTGTCCTCTTGAAGGGGTGGGCCTGGCATTCACACAGCATTGAAGCCTTCCAAATAACCTATTCTTCTAGCTCAGAACAATTTCTGCCTTGCCTGGCACTGTGTTTTCATTTTGTATAATATAGTAAACTATAACAGTTAACAACAGCTTATAACACCTTTGAAGCACCAGCACCAATCGCTGACTGCAGAGGAAGTCTCAGCAATGCACTCCAAAATGCAACAAGTAACAGACCTGAAAATGGGTGTTTCAGTTAACTAACTCCCTCCTTTCCTCACAGGGAGGTAAGGCGGGCATGCTTCCCTGTGATCTTCAGGCATAATCCCTTCACACCAGGCTTTTTGTCTGTAACTGACTTATCTTCCCTCTCAGACCTCTAAGAGGGATACAACACCCTCTTATCAATACATACATAGGTCTCCAAAAGTCTGATATTTGAGACACTTCTTTTCAGGAGCTATTGATTGGTGATACACACACCAAGCAACAACACGGGTCTGACAGAGTATTCCAGTTCACAGCTCTGACACTCTCTCCTCCTAACTCATAAGAGGTTTTAAACAGTTGTTGATGATGGCTGTGTTTATATCTCGACTAAATGAAATCAAAAAGCAGACAAAAAACCCCAATCCTCAAAGAGCAACACTCAGCGTCAAGAAAGTGTTACAGGACAGTGCCATGTTCTTCATGATACCTATAGTGACCAGTGCTGGTGGATCAGGTTTTCACATACATTTGTGTCCCATTTTCATATGATACCATTGTACACCAGGTTAAGTGTCTATAAGAGTCAGACTGGACTATGCCTGGAAATGGAAAAGCTCCTATATGGATAAGCTTTAGGGGGGGGGGGGGGGGGAAGGGAAAAAAAAAAAAACTTTGTGGAAATTTGTTT
>WUAM01000309.1:361485-394061 GCA_024336885.1 Actenoides hombroni
GCGTAGGGGTGGTGGCGGGTGGGTGCAGTAAAGGAAAAAAAAAACAACTTTGTAGAATATTTGCTTAAGGAAAATGTGTCCTTACACTGGAAGGAACTGTTTACAGGTGCACAGCTGGGAGCATCCAAGTCTCTTTGAAACTGAAATTAAATTTTTCACAAGATATTTATATGTAATCAGCTGGTTGAAACTTTATGTGACATTAGTTTAGTCTTGCAAGCCTTACTTTCATGAGTTGAGCATCACACGCATAAAAAGAAGGCTGATAGTTTGACTTCTTTTGTCACAAATTATCCTATTTTAAAAGATGTATTAATGTTTATTCTCACCTTCCAAAATATGATCAGATTCTTCAAATCCTTTCTTGACATCTCCCTTCTTAATCCTCTTTATAGGCTTAACAAATGATTGTTTCTCAATAGCTTCCTAGGAAACATAATAACATAATGAAATTTTTGTGGAAGTGCAGTGAAAACAAAGCTTCCTCTGTCTGAAGAAGAAATATCCAAGATAAAAAAGCACAAGAACTTATCAGACACTAAATATGGTAATAGCCAAGTGACTTGGCATAAAGCAGTATAAAATAAACTTTGGCAACACAGCAATTTCACAATAAACACCATAACAGGACAATCCTTGATTGTTACTTGTGACCCATTTTACATTACAGACACAGAACCTCAAGGTTTGTAGCCACTAGAGCTGACTTACAACTTGGGCTAACTATAGTCTGTGGCCCAGAAAGAAGGAAAGAAAAAAAAAAAAAATTTGAACAAAGGAAAAAAACTGAGGAAGAAAACTAAGAAAACTTCTCAGACAGGGTAAGAACTTCTGCAGAAGTAGTTCACTTCTGAGCTAATGTAGAATAATCTTTCTTGGGGAAGTTTTACAAACGTATTTCACTTTTGCCAAAACTGAAGCTTTCCATAATGAAAAGAAACCACAGAATGTTCAAACAAAACAAACTAACAACAACAACAAAAAATATCAACAAAAACCCAAACAGAACAAAAAAAATTGGGGGGGGCTCCACTGTTTTTCCCTGCTTTACAACTAGAAGCCTCAGAAAAGGAAAAGTTCTCACATGTTGTTTGTGAACCCATAAATCATACAAACCAAAACCTCTTCCCGCAGATGACAGTACCAATGTCTGTCTTAGACAATGCACAGACTCTTTGTATTTGCATGAACACAACTCACATTACAAAACACAAATTTGTGCTGAGCACAGTATATCTACCAGAGTTGGGTTTATTTGTTTTAGCCTTAAGTAACACAGAACACGTTAATGCACTTGCAATCGGGACCACATCAAAGGTGTGTCTGTTGTGTATCTAAATATACAAATTATTCCTCCTGTCTATATGCTGCTGCAAACTCAGTCTAACAAAACATGTGGCTAAACGTCCACATGTGTGAAAACACAAACTAACTAGACATCAGGGGGGCCCAACCTAACTTCAGAAGCAGATCGGATCCATCTTACCTGAATTGTGACAATAGGTTTAAGATCTTCATACTTAATCTTCACAGCTCTAGCTGCTCTTCTGGAATGTTCTTGTGTGTCTGCAAGAACTGCACCGATAATATGGCCAACACAAGTGACCTACAGGCAAGATTAAGACCCATCGTTATTTGGTGTGCACATATGCGTGAGAAGTTCATGCTAATTCTCTTAATCTGTTCCTTTCATGCAGTTTTTCATCTGTTTTCAGATCAGTCTATTTAAAACCAAGGGAAACCATTTTCCCCAGACAAGGGACAATTATCTCAAACAACTTTGGACAGCAACCTAGTGAGTGAGCCTGTCCCAGTGGCCTGCAGTTTAGAGGAGAATAGCGCAGATAACACAGACGAGAGGGGCACGGGGCAAAGGGACTCAGGCCTTGCTGAATTTGGCACTGAGGTTTCTATTGACTCCAGTGCAGTTAGGATTTATCTCTGTATAAGGTAGAGGACTACACTGGACAATGAGAAATCTTATCTCTTAAGCAGTGTGATTGAAAAAGGCTATTTTTAACCACATACCACATCTTCAGCAAAGACCGTCTCATCATTAGCGATGCCAGTGATGTTACTGCCAGGTACATCCTTGGCGGAGACAAAGCACACAAACCCAGGCACACTCTGGGCTTCAGATGCATCT
The DNA here is from genome assembly GCA_024336885.1 of Actenoides hombroni. Lineage (NCBI taxonomy): Eukaryota > Metazoa > Chordata > Aves > Coraciiformes > Alcedinidae > Actenoides > Actenoides hombroni. The sequence continues at coordinate 363,632 of WUAM01000309.1, forward strand.
ACAGAACTAAAGAAAGAAAAGAGGAGAGGCAGCGTTGTTATTTCTCATTTTTCTTTTTGTCAACACAAGATCCCAATACATTTTCAGGCCTGATTCTCTGAAGTCTGGCTATGCAAAAGAGAAGTCTGTCACATGAATATCATGTGCAACCAAGCTAGAAAAGGCAACAAATTAGACTAAAATCATTTGGGATCCATACGATAATCTGAATCCTGACTGTGAGTCTGATCACTAGTCTGTTTCTTTGGACTATAATGGTTAAACATCTCTTCCCTAAGACATATCTGAATTTGATCCAATCACCACGTGTACTGAAGATCCATTGACACCCTTTACCAAAGCCAGTTTGGTGTTAGCAATGGTATGCCTCCACTGTCATCTTAGGTGCCATGGTTCTATGAAGGCAAGATTCCTCCCTATCTATTAATAAACGCAAAATCAGGCAGGTCTGATTTTGCAGGCACAGATCTACAATGGGTTCACCTCTAGAGAAAAATGTAGCTGTGTCGGGGAGAAGCTGTTGAGTATCAATCACAAGGAAGCTGCAGGATGTTTTAAAGGATGAAAAAAAAAATTGAAAAAAAATGACATTCTATAAAGACAAAAAGCTTCATGAAAGGTTTTCTTTGGTATTCAGCAAAAGAAGTATCTAACCAAAACACTAGTCTGCTTGAATCGTATAATCATATACAGATTTAAAACTAAATGACAAGCAGAACAGAAAGTAACTAGAAAAGTGCAATGTAATTTATTTTCATATGGACAACTTAATTTAAAAATGTATTACAAAACACTTTCAAGCTCCTTTTGCAATGTTTTGTACATTGTCTATGTAATTGGCTTGCTTTACAAGGGGGCTGTTGCGAACAGAAAAGCTGTGGCTTTGTTTCTGCTGAATGATTTATTGTCTTCTGTAAATTGCTGCCATTTTTCCAGCATGCTTGTTTAGATTCCTGAAGCTCTGATACAAACTGTGCCTGAAAGTAGTTGTTTATGCATCCCAGTGAGTTACAGACTTTTAAAAAAAAGACATTAAATGTATGAATGAACTTTCCCACATGAACTCTTAGACAGAAAGAACTGAAGACAATGTGTTTTTTCTTTGGAAAGTTCACTTGCCCGTGTTTCTGCAGTAATGCCTCAGAAACAATCCCCTGACAGTTCCCCTTAGTTAGAAATACAGAGGCAGACAATTTCTAATTTACACTTGGTAGTCAAAATCAGATTCAGGTGGAGTGGAAATTTTCAGAGCCAGTGTTTTGATTGAAAAATCATAGGCCGAGATACTTCTGTCACCCGATGAAACATTCTACTACATCCTCTATAGAACAATACAGGCTCACAGCTTGAAACGTGAGTGCACAAAGCAAATCCAAATAGAATGCATACAACAGCCTCTAGAAAATGCTGCACATTGTAGTCACAGGCGTAGAGCTGATGCTTTCCCTGTTGCCCCATCTGCACTGGTAGTAATAACAAAGCTTCTGCGGTTGCAGCACTCATCAATGACCCCATTGCAACACCTAAGATTTAACTATGACGACAGACCAATTTCTTTCATAACCTGGGAGTTAACTACTACATTTGTGCATCCGTGACCACCACGCTGCCCGCCCCGTGCTACACTACTGCGGGAAACCTCTGGAGAGTAAGTATTGCCAAAGGAACGAACAGCACATCACAAGGCTATTGAGGATGACATGAGACAATGCAACACAAGGTGTCCCAGATCAAAGCAAAGATGAGAACCTGCAGAACCACCACAATACAAGCATAATTGGGAATTTTGGAGGGCCATTAGTTCCACAATATAGTAGCATTTAAATTCATAGGAGAATGTAGATGGCATTACCTACCAGGATAGGCATTTCAGAGTTGGTTAGCCACCATTGTTATAAATTATGCATCAGCCATGCTTTGCACGGACAAGATGCTTTCAGTGACAGCTGCGTTTCAAAATACTGACCTATCCACCTTGCTATAGCCAAGCACAAACAGATCTACATCTAATAGCTGAAGCTACCTCACCAGGACTGTTATGCAGATGGCTTGATCACAGCCCGTGCAAGCAAACACTGCATGTTACAACCTAAATTTGTAGACAGACACAATGAGTATATTCAAGCTGCATGCTCTGGCTAGTGATTAAAGTGACAACTCCTCAGACATTGTGGTACTCTCTTACCCTACTCCTTTTTAATCCTGCATGCATGTATAAGAGATGGGACATGCAAGAAGGTTGCTTAAGGCTGAGGGTTTTGTGCTTCCGCAAAGCTCCATGTCTGTGTTAATTCCCTCATATTCCCACTAACCCAGACTTGCAAGGCAGCTGTAACACATACAGCTCACCTCCATGTAACAATGTGTAATGAATTGGAATTCCCACTAATGCAAAAAACCTTTCCCTCACCCACAGTCTGATAGGTCAATGTTTTCTAAGCCACCAGGCACTGGATGATTCCAACATCTGAAACTCAAAAGCAACACTTACAGGATCTTAGCATGGGCTTTGGTGCTGGTCACCAGTGTTAGATACAGTTCATTCTCATAGTGAGTGATGTCATCGCAGTAAACAGCTTCTCCACATGCTTGTTTGGCTGCTGAAACGTGCATCAAAGGCCGGCCCACCATATCTTCAACTGCCTGCCCTCTGGGCACTTCCTGGAGTAAAACACTTTACTGACTACTACTGCACAGATTGCAGGGGACAGAAGCATTGATGGGAAAGCAAAAGGCACCAAGAGACATTCTAGTGAGATGGGGAATGGGATGGGGGCTCAGTCCTGTGGGAAAGGAAAGTAAAGAAGATGGAGTGGTTATGCAGACGGGGCTGTAAAGAATGAAGTGAAAGGGATTTGGGTTTTGAAACTGCTATAGAAGAGAAGAGATTGATGTGACAGCTTGCATAAAAGGTTCAAGTTCTGAAGCCAGCTTCTACTCTCAAAGATGAAGAGAACAGGTCACTAACAGAGAAATAAAAGAAGATATATCCTGAATCTGAATCCTGAGAGATGCAAAGAAAGGCGTGCTGTAACTGGGGAAAGCAGAAGGGCAATTTCAGTTTGGGTATGGAGCTGGCTGCAGGAGAAAAGTGCTACCCACAGCAATTTTTTATGAAGCTGTACTCATCAGGAACAGTTCTGGGCAATGACAGGAAAGAACATTGTATCCTAAAGCAAGGAAGGGACTGAGACCCAAAGACAAGCCTCAGGGGTGGTATTATAAAAGTTCATGTATTGTCCATAGTTGGGGAGACAAGGAGATAGGAAACACAGTTTGAGATATAGAAAAGCCTGGGTCTACGGCATGCAGGCACTGCTACTTACTTGGAAGAGCTGGGCATTTGCAATGGGATCTTTGTGAAACAGCTCCGTAGCACTGATGTAGTTCGAGGGGATGGGCTCACACAAACTTTTCTGCCAGAGACATATTAAAGAACAATCATCCTCCCTCTCAGTCCCTTTCTCACACTCCCCAGTAGCCCAGGATATTCCTCCATTCTCCAGTGAGATAATCCATCTTTTACTGGGTAGAAACCAAATAGGACTCAGGCTTTGTGAAAGAACAGCCACAGACCCACAAAAGCAGTTGTAATGTAAGAAGAGGGAGAAGTCCAAGAATACTCCAGTGAACCCACAGATCAGTATCCTTCCACAGCAAGGTGGGGATGCCATGAGGAAGCAAGTAGGAAGATACACTAGTCATTGTTATGCAGGTATGGAGCAGAGTAGCTCTCACAGCTGTTGCAACACAGAGTTTGTTATCAGGTACCACTCCGCTGGAATCTGAACCCTCCCCATGCCTTCCCCACCAAGACAGCACATACAGGTTCTCATTCCCCAAATGTGCCTTCCCTGGCAGCACTCACAGTGCCACTGTGGTTCTTGCTCAGTTTCTGAATGACCGTCAGGTAGAACTTGAAGAAGAAGCTGAGTGTGAGCGTGCGTCGGAAATCCACCATCCCACCAGGCGCAGAAGGAGACAGGTCCATCTCACCTGCCAGTAAGCGGCAGGCATCCTGCAGCAGCTTCTCATTCCAGTCTCTGCAAGGGAACAAAGGTGACACAGAGCCCTCTCTCAGCCCTAAACATCACCGGGACAGACTAACTCTTCTGACATAGCAGCCCCATAAGCTCTCAAGCAACAGCCACCTGTTCTATCTCTGTTTATACCACATGTGTCAGCTTTGCTCTTATCTTGGGCTCATGTCATCTTTTCTAAAGACGAATGATAAAACATGAGATCTAAAGATAAGATCTAAAGATACATGATAAAAGCACAGATTTCTCAGTTCAGTTTGAAAGAAAATCAGTGCCCACTTCAACAGATGACTGTATTCAGCAAGGAAATGGCTCTCTGAATGAGAGATTGACATGGATCTTTGAGGCTGAGTGCTGGAGGAAGAAATGCATCACACAAAACAGAGACTGCTGCAGAAGTACAGCTACACTTCTTCCCCTTTCTCCTTCTGTATACTATCAGAGAGGATTTAGCGTATTTGACCTTATCCTGTAAAAATTAGCACTATTCCATTAGGCAACCTTTCTATCACAGAAAAATTCCTACCTGCCAGTGAGCTTCTGGCAAGTTTCTAGTGCAAGGATGGTTGTAGGAGCCATTCCTCCATAGCTGAGTTTTATCTCCTCCACTCGGTTAGTGCCATCTTGGAACAGGACTCTCATCCCACAGGTTACAATCGCAATGTCATCCTCCCGGCGGGAAGCCTGCTTGAAAGCTGAGAAGTATTCACCCTAGAAGACAGGAAAATATTTCTTTATTCTCTGCCTTGGTGTGCTCTGAGGTACAAATAAGAACAAGCTGTTAACCTCTCTCTACATGCATGCGCTGTTCCAGGGAACTGTATCTAGTTGATACATCTTGAAAGGCCAAGCAGGACACGTTTGTTCAGGCAGCACTGTATACTTTCATATAATTCAATGATTAATTCTAATGTATTAGATCAGTGATTAATAGCCAGCTTAGGACTGTGTGGGAAAGGAGCTTTGACAGATCTGCTCATACCTGTTGTATTTTTCCATATCCTGAGAGGAAGAACCAGGACAGATTTTTTTGTACATGAACAAGTTTACAGCTCCCCAGCAACTTTTTCTTTCTGCCAGGCTGCTAAGCTAGAAGCCTAATCAGTAGAACTCATATCCTAAACCCCTTCCCTTCAGAAGTCTTTGAATTCTGCAAGAACTGAAATTTATAATCACAAACGTTTCACAGTTCTAGAACAGAGCAGACTAATTAATACAAGACTATTTCAATCTGTTACTGCAAATTCAAGTCTCAGTAACTATCCTGAATCCTCTGCTGGTCTCTACAGAGCAAGGAATACCTTTTAAATGCAACAGCAACTACAGCTCACAAAACTCAGCAGGTCTCCTATGAAGAGTGGCAGTAAATAGGAGATTAACACTCTACCAGTATATACCGAGTGATGGTGTCACCCTGGAATCACAACACAGTCAGTTTTTCCCCTTGCCTGTCCAGCAACTTATGACAAATTTCTGTTCAGGCATCCTGCAGATTAAGAGAGGAATCAGATCTGATGTCTCTCTATCTGAAGAGTTTTCTGCCAAGTTTCTTCTCTTAATAGCTTGGCCAAGTGACTCTGCAGAGCACAGCAATCTGTTCCATTAATTATTTCTAGTCAGAAGTGGATAGCAATTCTTTCATTATTGTAAAAGACAATTTCTCTATTGTTGGCAAATGAGAACAGTTTCAACAAGAGGTCCCTTCCGTGCATCAAGAACTTGTTACTATAGATATAACTGAAGGGTGTGTTTCATTTCCTGAATTCAAGTAATTAAGAGGGCAGATGGCAGATAATAGCAGAGGAGCATTAATAGCACCCTCTTGGTGAGGACATTCTGCCGCTCTTCTTGTTAAACCAATTAGCTTTCAAAGAGGAGAAGCAGCAGCCTCTTCTTTTACTGCATAATTCAGAGAAGATTTCCAATAACATCACTGCAACAAGAGGGCAATATTTGCCTTTACTCCTCACAAGATACCTTAGTTTTCTTGGTACAGAGTCCTGTTGGAGAAAAGGCACTTGCTGTTTTTCCTCATTAGGAGTGCAGGTAAGAAAACCATCCCATCAGTTGCCCATGTCTGCCCTACCTCTTGGTAAAACAACAGAGCATGTCCTCTCCAAACTATCACATGGAAAGTTTCTGGGAGTTAGTTACTCTCACAGGAAAACCAAGCAACCCTTACTTTTAAGGGCTGCATACTAGGGACTTAGTTTCACCTCTCCCATTCTGGACAAGATGCAACACCAGGTAGGAGCACATTAAGAAATCCACAGGCTCTAAAAGATTCACAGGCAATATTCACAATTACAAAAATATTGTTTCCATGCCAATTTTTTCAGTCTACTATCCTGGAATATAGAGACATATAATGGATGAATACTGGAGGATACTAATTTAAAGGTTGAAGTAAAACTTCTTGACCACTTTCTGTCTCTTCAGTGGGGCAAAAATTGTGATACCATGAGCCTACGATGTCAATACTGAACAACGAGTAGGTTAAAATTGTTTTCCAAAGATAGAAACATATAGGCCTTTGTGTTGTCAGGCTTTTTTCTATTTGAAAATCAGTAAATATATGATACTGAATGCTACTATAATAAAAATTAAGTAACATGTAATAGAGAAAGATATGTGCAAGGAAAAGGACATGGAAAAACTGATGGTCTTCAAGTGAGTAATAATGCAAGTTGTGCATAACATTTGTGAACATTATCTGGAACACAAGGAATGTTGTTATAGTCCAGAAGAGAAAGAGAGTTGTTAAATAAAAGATATGTCCTGTTCTAGGAATGCTTTTTTATATACAAAAAGCTAAGTGTTATCTTTTCTGGAATTTGTTTCTATTTTAGCTTTAATCCAATGAGCTGTTTCTTTTTCTAAATACTGTCTTTGCTCAGCTGCAATCTCTATGCAAGTATAGACTCAAAAATCTTTATTCCCTGAATATCTTAAAATATTTGACACACAAAGTAGCAGGAGAAAAAGACGTTACCTCCTCTCCCTTAGCAGCCTCTGTGTGAGAAAACCTACCCTGAGCTCAGTCTCCCCACAGTAACACAATCATGTAAACCATTGGACTTCTTCAGTCCAATTCTTTCTGTCATTTGGCCAGTCTTACCCTTGGTGTGACAAGTCACGTCAATGCAAGACGTATCATGAGTTTTAAACAAAATAACACACACACACACAAAACCAACAACAACAACCACTAAAAAACCCCCAAACAAACAAAAAACCACACAAACACAGGAGAAAAAAAAAAAAACAACAAAAAAACCCAAGCAAAAAAACGCAAAACAACCAAGCAAACAAACAAACAAAAAAAACCCCAAAACCCAGCAAAACCAAAACACCACAACAAACCAACTAACCAACAAACTATCTGTGTGGTGACACAGCCCTGCTTCTACTTGCCAGGAAATCACAGTTCCAGAAGACTTCGCCTGCTACATGCCAGCACCTTCTGACATCCATTGAAGAACTTTAGTCCTCCTGACTTCATGTTTGTGAGCAAAGATCAGCCAAGAAATCATGAATTAGAGAGTTCAAAAGTTGTTTTAGTTTTTTGGATCAATGAGCTGCATATAACTTAGGGATAGAGCCATCGCCCTGCTGGTAAACACTGGTTTTGTGAAATTGCCATATGACTGTCACATGGATGGAGGAATATGGTGTTTTCCATTTACTACCTCCAGTGTGTTTCTTATTTTGGCAAAAAGTGATGCTTCCTGCAATTACCACAAAATCAAAGAAAAATCACTCGGAAATAAATGGAAAAACACCATAAATAAAATAGCTGTGTTAGCTTAATAGATACAAAAATTAAGGATAGACAAAGGATTTTTTTTTTGCTCTATCCCATAATATAATGGCATTTCAAGTAAATCAGTGCCTTCTATTTATAAAGAAAATGTGTCACTACACTGGGAATCCTTGCATCTTACAGCGTGTACCCTCAAGCCCTAAAAAGGTAAATACCTTTACAGACATAAAATTAACAGACTGATGTTCTCTGTCCTAAAGGGAGAAAAAGAGGGCTTTACCTCTTAGACACTCTGGATCAGTTATGGTTCATCCTGCTACAGAATAGAAGTGTTTATTGTTCTACTCGAATTAAGTTTTGCAGGCCCATTTGAAGTTGCAAGTCCACATTCATTGCCAAAATGCCTTAATAATCAGTCTTTGTGGTTTTGCAGAAACTGAACTTCCCTCTTATCCATACACATTTTTCCCTATTTCTTTTCACAGAAACAAAGCAGGAAACTTGTGAACCTTCATTTCATGAACTGCTAGCATATTTGCTGTACTATTCTGCAAACAGAACTTAGACCTCTGGGAACATCACTTTGTCGCATGTCATCATTACTGAATGCACTGAAAAAGCTCCAGACAACAAAATGACATTTCTGTTTCTTGCCCTAGAAAACTTCTTGGGCTTACTGTGCTTTACCAGAGCTTGTCAAAAAGAGTATGTTGCTAGATTTTCACCAATTTACTTGCTTCCTGGTCCACCTCGATCTACATAAGCATTTGGAGGTTACTCTCCAAGGAAAAAAAGTGCCTAACATTGAAAATAACACTCAAATAACAGCATTTTAGTTCCATGGACATTGAAGTCTTCTCCTACAAACTCACCTTCTTGCTGTAGGGTATTTCAACAGAGAGAAGTATTTCTTCAGGCTTAAGTATTGTCTTTCTGTATCCAGTGAAAAATTTCTCATCCATCGTGACAGTCCTTTTGCCCTCTGTAGAGCAAGAAGAGATCAATGGAGCGTGAATGAACATCTCAGATGAAGAATGGCAATAGTGTATGTGGCAGATCCTTCAGCCTATACAAATTACTCTTGATATAATATCAGTTTTCATTTTTCCACCCTCTTTCACCAAATCAGGAAGGATTTTCTCAGGTTTACGTTGGTCCTTATGGGATCTATGACAGCTTCCGCCTGCACACAAAGTTATATTGGCACAGCAACTGATCAGAGAGACCTCCTTCCTTCTTTAGATAATTAAAGCTGAGGCTCCAGGTGAACTAGTTTCCAACACCCCAATGTAATACCCTTTTTTCCCTTTCCTATACGCAAACCATTACAAGATCAAACAGTCCACTTTCTTCAAGACCCTATTTTTAAAAAGTCTTCCAAATACAAATTGAGACATTTGACTTTCTTCATAGAAAAAAAACCAAACAAAAAACCAAAACAAAACAACACCAAAAAAACCCCACACAAACAAACAAAACCAATCTACACACACACAAAAAAAGCTAACCAAAAAACCCAAAACAAACCAAAACAAAGTTATCTGAAAAATCCATATGGATCAAAGTATGATAGTGACAGAAACAATTTCATGCCTATGGTTTTTCATTAAATAGGCATCTTCAACCAGCTCTTCACAAGGATGTGTCTGTAAGTACATACACAATACCAGAGATATATTTTGGCACAGAAGTTACAAATTCTTTAGGAAGCCAACCTTCGACATTGCCTTAGGACTTTGGCCTCAAAAAGGGCAAAACCTCCAAAGACTCAAACTAAGCCTATTTTATGTAATGTTAACTTCCACTTTCCTATTCTAACCTGATCTAACAATTCCTGGCAGAGGACTGTTGACTATCCCATTCCCCTCAATGTCACAAGGATATGCGAGTAACTTACCATTTGATACCAGAGTCAGTTTGCTTCCACTTGCCATTAACACAGGATTTAAGTCAGAAATTGGGCTTGCTGTCATTATGTTCCCACCAAGAGCCTAGAGTGATAACATATGCTTCAGATAAATATTAAAAAAACTGAAGATACAGACATAAAATTGTAATCCTGCATTACTCCATACACTAGAGGTTAGCTCTGCTTGAATTTGCTTTGGTAAATTCTTTCCAGCAATTTTAGGCCTTTAATGAAGTGGGAAAACATAAACCCCATGAAATCAGTTACTGTCTTACTCAATACCAATGTTTGCCTGAAGCAAACAGTTTTAAGAACAGTCTTTGGGTAATACATGAAACCACGTTTGCCCAACAATGGCAAAATTCAGTCACTGTAGCTGCAATTAAGGGAAGATCCATGAAAGTATAGAGCATCTTTTCAGTAACGTTCAGGGACCCAAGTTTTTTGTCTGCAATACAAATGTATGGCACAGTATTTTGTGGAACAAATATTTGTGTATGGTAGGTTGTTTCATCTGCTTGTTTGTTTGTTTTTTTGTTGTTTTTTTCCTTTTAGTATACTGAGTCTGAACACACCAAACCCACATCCTCTTTCCCATTAAAACTAGAGGAAAATTTGCCAGATCTGAAGCATTAGCACTATGACTACCATAATTGTGCTGGCAAAATCTACATACCTGCTTCTTTGGAGTTTGTTCAGCACTCTAAATACAAGTTTATTAAATTAGCAATGGAAGACCTGGACAACTACCATGTTTCCCTTGCTTGCTAAATCTGTGATACCAGTGCAGCACCGACACCAGCTGAGGCCCATGTTGCTATCAGTTCCTGAGGCTGGTTTACGTGTACTAGCTTCTTTGCCTAGGTTTGCAAAAGTTCTCTTGTGAGAAGCACAAGGCACACCAACATTGGATAAAGCCAGCTCCTCAGACTGAGCTGGAGCTTCCAATTCCAGTTCCTAAGGCTTCTGAGTCACTTACAGCAACATTCCTGATCTGTGGCCCTGCAAACCAGCGCAGCTGTTCAAGGACAGCCTGGAAGATCTCTGTTTTGTGAGGAGGAAGCTCTGCCACTGCTTTTCTCAGCACCTCCTCTACTGAGCTCAGGGTACAGGCAGCGCCAAAGGTGACCCCTGTAACCAAACAAATGAAAAGAATTGTTGTTCTCCCAAATGTTAAGGTACAGAAGGATGGTTATAACTGTGCCTACAAAGCTTAGATGTCACTGAGTTTATTTAAAACAGCAGGGTTTAGAGAAGACATGCAGTCACACTAGATTGCTTTGTACACACTGCATGTAAATATCACATCCTCAGAACAAAATTAACCTTTAAATCACAGCTCATGATGGTACTGTCTCTTACATGACAACAACCCAACACCTTTTGCCTCAGTGCATTATGAATAATATTGCCCTCCTGTAGGCATCAGAATTTGAGAATTGAACTTCTACTCCTCTCCAGTTTCTACACCTTAAACACGCTACCAGGCATTGTGCCACATGCACTTCATTGTTCTAATTACCTTTAACTATTTGTAAGGTTGGCCTGTTTCCAACACAAAGATAAATGCAATACTTCACTTAGTCACTTAAACTGTCAAATGCAGCATATCTTTCCCTAGTTGCTAAAATCTTTCTAAATAAAAAAAAAAGATTGCCCATTGAAACCCATTATTAACCCAGTTACTATATGTGAAACACCATGCACACAGCCAATAAAATGTCTAATATACCTTCTAGTGAAAGTCCTATGATTCTCAAAATATTTTTACATATCAGTAAATTCCCTGTATGGGCGAGGCATTTGTGCATACTGAAAGCAGTTTTTAATCTGGAGATTTTCCTTCATATCCTCTTTATTATTCCGTGGAGTCCCCACTCACTTCACAGGCATTCTGGCTCTTTTTTGCTCACCTGTATCAGTGTGCTGAACAGCATTCATTTCAGAGATCCATGCTGGTGCTATTATCACTGGATACAACATGTTCTTTAACCTCATCTCAATACCTTAGGGAAAAGAAAGACTCCTTCAGTTACACAGAGGTGACAGAGAACCTAAGTTAAATGCTTCCCAGTGAAATGGCATCAGACCTATTAAAGAGTCCATCCATTGACTATCTGTTACACAGATTATATAAGGTGACAGAGATACCAGAATAACAGCTGTTTTCTACTAATACCAGAACTCTCATAAGGAAGTTTTAGAGACTCTCTTCTAGGCTTACAATAACCTTAAATACACTGTTTAGTACTTGTGTAACCTGGCTATTGTTGTATATAATCCTTCATGAAAGAAAAATGAATCCAATGAATCATATAAAACTTAGGGATTGTCTCCTGAACAAATTGCTCAGGATAACAGAATTACTAAATATGACTGAACTCTCCTCCTTGGCACTTGTGTTTGCAGAAGTCTGTATTTTTTGTGGAAAAAAAAAGTATGATTTCAAGTCTTGACCATTTACTCACTGAAAAATCTTTCAAAACAGAGGTTTTACAACTGAATTAATTTGATTATGAGGACATTTTACACAGTGCCACTCTCTTCTTCTCAAAATTTAACAAAACTGGCACAAAAGCTCAGAGGACTAGATAAGTTGTTGGGGCTTTTTTAACCTGACTCAGCAGAGAACAAGGAAAAACATTCACTGTGAGATTAATCTACTTGAGTAAAAATTCTTTTCCTACATACAACCTGAAGGTAAAACATCTATTTAACAGCAATAGCATGAAGGAGGTTTACGTTTGCACTGTTCTCACAAAATACTCCATGGTAAGTTTTCCAGCTTCTCATAATGAGCATCAGCTCTTTCTCTTACCGACTTCTGTGTTCCCCACAACAAGCTTGGCATTGGGGTACTGGGATTTGAGAGCCACCAATTCTTTGAGAGTTGTAGGCTGGATCCACATCACACGCTCACCTTTGAAACACAGCTGTTTCTGCTGTTTGTTACTCTGAGTCTGTAAAAGTGAATGCAGATAGAGCTCAGACCCTACATCAAGCCAAGAATCCCTGCTCACAAGCTGCCCATGCCTGTGCCAGGCCAGGCTCCATTTCAGTCAAGTTACTGACAGGTTGCTGTCATATCTGCAGTGTTGTTGGCAGTTAGCCATTCCCTGAGACTCCTTTTCATGCTGACAAAAGTTTTTCCTTCCTGATATTGCCAGGTGCATTCTACTGCCACATGCCCATAGCAAGATCTCTGACAGCAAGCTCTATCTGACCAAAATTCTAGCAGATGCCTATGGCTTTATCTATCTTAGAAGTAAGGGGTTTTCCATTATCAACTTCCTGCAAAAATATCAGCTGTTAGCACTACTGAATTTGAGTTACCAACTATAAAATTCTGGTTCCCTTTCTAGTTCCTTCATCCAGTGACTGAAGAAAACAGACTCACATGGCTGCTCCCAACAACATCAGATCAATCCTTAGGCAGGAAAATGTCTTAGAGAAGAAACAGAGGGGACCTATCTCAAACTAAATATATATTGTGTTATGGTCTATGAGAACCTACTCAAGCTGTAGCTTATGACATAATTAGGCTGGCTGGAGCAGCAGAACTAACAACTGAATTTCAGTTGTTTGTTAAATGTGAAGGAAGGTGTAAACAAGCCATGTGCTGGACTAGATTCCTGTCTGGAACACATTTGCTTAGGGGAAAATTACCCCAAAAAGGACAGGAATTAAACAGAGAGAAAATAATAGCAACTAACTTCTGAGTTGGCAGTGACTGGAAAGAAAGGCAACTCAAGAGCAGGCATGTATGGTGAGAAACAGAGAGGAAAGCCAGCCAGCTGGGGCAGGCACTTAGCCTGCATATCTTATAATCCACCGTGGCTTAAAAGCCTTCCTTTTTATAAAACAGGGAAGCATTCATGCCCATGCATCTTCTTTTATTAACAACCATCTTCTGCACTGCCATTTCCTCAGGGCAGAGACACTGCAGACAACTCAAATCCTGTGCAGAACAACAAAACCAATGAACCACATACTATTACTTTTTGAATTAACTTACCATTAACTCTGGTGGGAAGATTGGCTCCTGAGTAGGGTCCAGTGGCTGGAACTCAGAAGAATTGAACAGACTGGAGGACATCATTGTCTGTAACAGAGAAAATGCAAATGGCTGGGTAGCAGAGGAGAGACCCATTCACATACAACCATAACTCATTCCTCTTTCCAGTCAAATTTCTATTACTATCTTACAGAGCAAAGAATGGCAAACACAGCAAAAAGATGCCACAGTGTTTGTCCAGTGTTTCACATTCTCCAGTCATTTTTCTGATCACAGTGCGTATCTGGTCACCTTGAACACACTAATAGGTCTTTGCCAATCAAAAGTGACATCACTTTCACATTACCATGTTAAATTACATCAAAGGTACCTTTTCGGAGCTAAGACCAGCTTAAAATATAAATTAGTCTAAACTGCTTTGCATAAATACAGCTAAATTAAAAGCACTGGGCTTTGGCATAGAACAAGATAGTGCTAAGACTCCAAAACATCAGAAATATAGGAAAAAAAAAAAAATTAGTTGAAAGGCACCTTACCACACTGTCTTCTTTTCCATTCATGCAACAGCCTGGACCATTGGCTTTTCCTTCACAGCAGCCCCCATTCTGAAGAGGAAACAAGCATACTTCAGCTATTCTACTCAGAACATTCTAACTTTTACAGGATAGATTCCTCCCTTTTTATCAATCCCTGGATCACAGAAATTTGCAGTAATGTTTTTCATTGATAAACTACTTTGACAAAAGAACTCCAAGCAGTCCTAATTGCTGGAGTATTCCATGCAACACTGGATGCATCTTATCAAAGAATCCACATGAATTCACTGGAATTTTCTAGCAAAGAACTGAACTATGTTCTCTCTTTCCTAACTCCACATTATAGTCATACTATCTTACACCCAACTCCTTGTTTTCATCCCTCCGTTATTTGCACCTCAACTAGTACATAAATGTGATTAACTTTTTTCCTCCAGATACTCAAAAAGGTTCAAATCATATAATTTATTGGAATGATGATTAAACTACTTCTTTCATCACTGGACTGCAAAGTTTGGGAAAGATCATACTAGGGAATTAACTGGTTTTTACATCTGTTTTCACAGAAAGATGGTTTGCTTCAGCATACCAAAAGCTGGTAACACATTACTTATAGTTGTCACCATGCTATTTCACAAAAGTGTTGCACCTCATAGATTCAGATACATTACGTATCTGTCTCACTATTGCAAAACCTGTGTCATGATGACCAGTCATGTCAACCAGGACATATGCAGTCGCAGTGTTTTCCAAGAGATGGACATTCAAACCGGCTCAGAAGGCTCTGAATATCTGCACCACAGTAGAGCCAGAGAGGTGACTGATACATCAAAACTCCAATACTATATTGCAAATTGAGGTTATGGCTTTTAAAATTCAGCTTACCATGCTATTTTCCCTCTCACTACGACAGCATCCAGTGCCATTGGCTACTCTGCCACAGCAGTTCAAGTCCTGTAGTAACAAAAACTGTTCTGAGAAATACATGCAGGTTCCAAGGAAATGAAGTAGACTTGATTCCCTTTTGAAAGAAATTGATCCCACATTTATTATATTCAAAGCAGAAATTGTAAGATGCCAAGCAAGTAGGTGTTTCCCTTGTCAATGGAAGGCAGTATCCTGCAGTGTGATGGTTAAGTCATGTCCAGTCTACTGATAGGCCTCTTGTTCTGGCTTAGAACTACTCTGACCGTTCAGCCAGTATTGCTGGTTCAGCCAAAGACGTGAGAAGAGTAAATGGGACAACCACATACAATACAATACCTAGTACTCTACCAACCACGAACTGCATTCAGTTCAGAAGGCTACCCTAGCTCACTGAGGTTTCTGACTCTTTAGTAACCCTCAGCAGCTCTCCATCCAAGTACCTGCTCAGTCTCCCCTGTATAAGTTTCTGGTGCCCACAACAGCAATTGCTGAGCTCTGCAGATCAGCTACCTGGTAATTGGCAAACCATCTGCCTTTGTTTGTTTTCAACTTGACTCCTACTAGTTTCATTTCTTGAGATCTTGCTCTTGTATTGAAACAGGCAGCAAACAGCAGATGCCTGTCCACATTCCACCTACCAGTCACAATTTTGACAGTCTCTATCAGAGGTCAAAAAATCCACTATATGGGCTATGTAGAGCCCCTTTCCTTGACATTTTTTTCCAGGCTGAAGCATCCCAACCTACTCAGTGCTTCCTTGTACAGAAGCCAGAGTAGCACAGAGGTGATCCTTATTTCACTTCTCTGAATCTTTTTCTGTTCTCTTATACCCTGTTAGAGATGAGAGGACCAGAACTGTACAGAGTACTCAAGTGTAGGAAGACTCATGATGCATACAGTGGCATAACAGTGTTTTCTGTTTTGTTCTCTACACCTTGAAATGTTGTTTGACTACCAATGAGTATTGAGCTGATGCTTCCATGGAACTGTCTACCACATCTCCAAGATGATCTTCCTGCATGGTAGAGGGATGATGATCTTGCACCTGCTCACAGCTTATGATTTTATATGTGAAAAGAGGACTGTCTTTCACTCTGTAAATTGCTTTGCATTTATTTGCCCTGAATTTTGTATCCCTTTCTATTCTTCAGTCTCTCAGGTTCATAAAATCCTGAAATCCCTCCTGTCTTGATTATCGAGACTAACTTGGTATCAATTAATGTATTTTCTCACATCACTGCTCACTCTCTTTTCTACCTCATTTAGGGATATCTTCAACAGCCTTGCTCACACCACAGATTCCAGCAAAACTCCACCAGTGACCTCCCTCCATTGCAAAAATAAACCATTTTCTCCTACATGCCATTTCCTGCCTTTTAACCAACCTTTCATCCATACAGACATCTTCCCTCTTACCCCATGGCTGCTTATTGTCTTTAAAAGCCTTTGGTGACACACTGTTGAAAGCCTGTTGGAAATCCAAGTAGACTATATCGACTGGGTTTATCAACCATTTGTAATGGATCCCACTCCTGCTTGTATTCTCTTTTGTTGATCGTAATTCTGGATAATAAAATGAAATTAATGGGCAGCATTCTAAATTCTTTACTTTTGATATTTAATACCAGTGTTGCCCTGTAAGCAGGTAGTAATCACTGAAGTATCTAATGACCTACTTTTCTTCACAGCCTCTAGCAGTCTTTCAGGAACTACGGAACTAGAGAAAACTTATGGCAAACCTTTGTACCTCACCCAAACCAGCAGATGAGTTCTGGACAAGAGCTATACAGCAGTGACATCAACTTCTTTACAGAGCTATTTCAGCTCTGCAGCTGATCTTTCAGGAAAGCAAATTCTCATCAGATTCTCCCCCAATATATCCCTATCTATTCACCATACCTTTACACTTTTTCCACATCAGGGATCACCTGCAAGCTGTATTATGTGGAGATGGTAAGGTTTTAGGTTTTTTTCCCAGAGATTTACAGAAAAGAATTACAGAGTCTGATCACCCGTGATCCAAAAAGGGACCATCAGGCAGATCTTACTAAAGTGCTCCACTTCCAGCAACTGAAGTGAGTAAAGGAGTTGGTCTTCTTGCATTATGAATGCATGAAGCACGTATGTGTATTTCCTTCCTCCCCATTCCAGCTCATGGTAACAAAGAGAAAGACAGCCAGCCTTTCCCAATTTTTTTATACATTATCTGAAGCCACTTACTTTAGCAAATGTCCTGTATCCTTCCAGAATGGGTCTGTACCCTGTGCACCGACACAAGTTTCCTACATTGACAGAGCAAAAAGATAAAGATTTAGTGCCATTTGGCTGAGAACTGCTCTTGTTTTAGAACATTTTATTGTTTCTCACAAAAGTTTGTCAAATCTAGATAAAGCTAATGAAAAAACTGGGAGGAGAAAAATTTTATTAGTCATCTTGCAACAATACTACCATTGCTTTTTGTCGAAATTTTAAATTAAAATTAATTTGGGAAAAAAAAAAAAAAATCTGCCTTGTTCAGTATTCTCTTACCTCAATTGTGTGAGACTAACCAGTATACCAACTGTCCAGTCTCACAAATTACAAAGAGGTTACTTTCTCCTGCATCTTGTGACAGCAATGAATAAACAAGGAGATGTTGGGGTTCTTATATGCACCCCAGGGACAATCCACCTTTTGTTTTGTGTTAAGCTTAGCAGTGTCCTAATCCAAGACTGAAGCCACTTGCCCTTGCTTCAGGACAAACAGTGAGCCTCTGTGAGGTTTTCCACAGGCCATTTTTGTTCACTTCATAGCACCTGGCCAGTCTTCTAGTGGAAAAGCTAGTTCTTAACCTCAAAACAATTGGCTATCTTTAACAAAATACATTAAACGAAGGAGCACCTCCATCCCATTTGGTGAAACAGATGTAACGAAAGCAGAACAGGTTGTATCTCTGTAAGGCTATGAGTGTTACCTTGGAAAGCATCTTCTATGTCCTCCATTTTGGGCTCAGGCTTGTTCCGAAGCAATGTATACATGGACATAACAATGCCTGGAGTGCAAAAGCCACATTGGGACCCATGACTTTTTGCTATTCTCTCCTGAGAAAAAGTGACAACAACGATCAGCTCATAATATCAATGCAAGTTCATTGCTGTGTTTGTTTCTGTAACATCTTTATTTAAAAAAAAAAAAATCAAATAATAATCATCTCACCAGAGGAGCTAAGACTATCATTAGATGTTCTCTGATGAGATGGTCAATTAATCCGTAATGCAGACTTCAAAGGAAAGAACACACTGGAAAGTTTGCACCTAGGCTTTGAACTCCCAGTGTAACTGAAGATGACTAGAAGCCTCCAATGAGATCAAGAGTTCTTCAGATTTACCATGCTGGAAAGGTTGGGGCTGCCCATATAGACCTCGGTTTGAATTTCAAAGCTTAGCTATTACAGTCTTCAGGGAAGGTAGGGAAAAGAAAACAAGCAAGCAAAGGTCAGACTAGCTGTCATCCATTCATGCACATCTAACTTACTTTTCACTTTGTTGTTTACTGTCTCAGATATTGGCACAAGTCCTACCCACTGTACAAATCGAGATGAATCATTTTCTCTTAAAGGAGAAGTGCCTCTGACAAAGCTGAAGCAAGTCTTCCATAAATAGTGCATTGTAACACCTTGCTAGAAGTGCAAAGCTTCACATTCCTGTCACTCCTCCCCACCAAGAAGATTTTATGACTCCAGAAACATTGCTGAGCCAAACCTTACTGCATCACTGCAGGGAAGGTTGCTAACTATGCAGGATGAGAAATCAAGGTCATTCATGGATGGCCATAGGAGGTCCAAAACCTAACTCAGATTTCCTGGCTCCAAGTCACTATACAGCCTTTCACCACAACATTTGTCTTTCCGGTTCTGGGATTTGATCCATGATGTGGAGCAAAACAGACAAGTAGCTCTAGAACAAAAGCATTAGCAATTCAGCCAGGATAGCACCCGTTGACTTGTTAAGACATAACAGAGCTGCAGCACTGACCCAGTAGTTTGATTCTGTCCCTTAGTCATTCCTGCAAGTAAAGACTACTCATGTGGAAAGTCAAACTCCTGACTTTACTCTTATGATGAAGGTCCCAACAGCCTCAAACAGGATTAATTAACATAGGAAGAAAATATGGGTTTTGAAGTTATCGGCAGTAATAGCTTACCTGGACTGGGTGCAGCCTGGATTTTGTGTTTCCTATGCCTTCAACAGTAGTTACAGCTACATGATGCAGGGCACAGACAGGGAAGAGGCAAGCATTGGCAGTATGGTGGCTAAAATAATAAATTAAGGTCATTTCATCCAACTGTGCTCCTCAACAAAGGAAAAAGGGAACAGGAGGACAGAAAATGCTCAGGAACTGTAACAGTAGGCACAATAGGAGAACTTTGGCTGAATAGGTGTGGCAGAAACTTAACTTGTAACTAATACATCTATCAAAATTCTCATCAACTTCACTTGAAGTCTAAACTGAGTATGCACCATAGAATCTGACGTAGAAATAACAATTTTAAACATCCTCATTGCATGTTAAGCTACAGAACCCATGTAAACAATTTGTAGGGGCAGATTACAAATACCAAGATGTTACACAGCTGGCCTGGCCCACGCACAAAGTTATGTAAGGGCACAGGGCTCTTGGCTATTTAACTGGGAAACAGTTTGTAGGTGGTACATATGGTGAAAAATTCCACGCTGAAGGTAAAATAGAATAAAGTTACCAAAATTCTTATAGGAACTAGCTCCTTTATTTCATTTCTATCAAGAGATATTAATGACCCTAAAGATGTTCTATTCAAGGCCATATTACTAAGCAGAACCACTAAGTTAGATGATCCCAAGTTAAAGTACCTCCAAGCATTATTCCAAATATATCAAAAATTTCAGAGCTTTCCACTCCCCACAGTAAAAATAAACTGGGGCCTGTCCCTCTGCCTTATCCTTTCTTTCCATTTCCCTTTTTGTTTCCTTCCGTTGCTTCAGTCTTCAATTGATTGAAGAGAGAACAGGAGGAAAGTTTATGTCTCTAGAAATCAGTCATTCTGAAGGGTACAAGAAAAGTAGGAAAAAGGGAGTATCTGCTGGCATACAGAAACCAGATTATTGTAGTAATAGAAAAGCAACAAAGATTTTATCACAGTAATCATCATTTGGGTCATCACAGCAAAATGTTCTATTACATTACAAAAAAGGAACACAGAGGTTTTCTGAATTGGGAAAATGCAGATAGCCTGTGCGCTAGAGCCAGTGCAGATATTTGAGGGCACAATGAAATAGTTCCCTACCAGCACTGTGAAATGCTGTAGGAAAAAATACCTTCTTGTCTTAGCCTGGGTTTATGTTGTGAAAGTAAAAATTAATTTTGGCAGAAACATGCATTATATAACTTTTTTTTAAAAATAGTAGCACGCCTGGAATGTCAAGAACCTGAATCTGTCCCTGTTTCATTTCTCCGTTGAAGAGCTCCAACTGCAAAGGATACAGGATTTTCTTCCGAAAGGGATCATACTTGGATATCATAACAGTACAAGCACCACATCCACCTTCTCCACAGCCTAGTTTTGTTCCACATAGGCCCACTGAGAGACCAGGAATCAAGGAAAACACAAAGAATGTTGGCAGAAGCCTGCTCAAACACTTGTCAATCAAGGCTTAGCAACAACTTCTTGCTGGAAATCAAGCACTCATTTTTTCCACTTATTAACTTAATATAAGCAAAGTTTCAAATGCTGGCATGTGAGCTTTGAGATCAATACCCAAAGCCCTAATAAGGAGGCAGTCCACATTCAAATAAACTTAGAATAAACAAAAATATTCTGAACTTCAACTGTTCCTACTTTCTGCTAGACTCAGAAAAGGAAGACATAAGGGAGACAAAGGACTCGGTAATTGCTGAGCAGGAGCTCTTCAGTCATGCAGCCACATCCCTGAGATGCACAGTGACATCTCCTTCAGCACCTCTCACCACTGGTGGTTGACTTCTTCCTACAACTAGCGATTCCTACCACCTAGAAGGGACCCAGGCAAGGCAGCCACACAGTGCTACAACTCCCAGTTTAAGCACCAACACGGGAGCTGTGCTTGAACTGCTTACAAACAACTCACATCTCAGGAGCCATGGCCACCTCAGCTTCAATCTTGGCTCCATTCATAATGGCTTCCCCATTGCTAGGGACACATCCAGCCAAGCACACACCCCAGTAGCCTGGTTCCCATAAAATCACCGGAGGGAAACACCAAGAGCCAGAACCAATGGGGATGCACAGAACCATTTCACAGACACTCAGTAACTCACAAAACACATGGATTGGCCTAAGCTGATTCCTCCACAGTCTGCAGAGTGCATGCCTGTACTTTACAATCAGAAATGACATCAAGTGTTCTGCAAAGGGACTTCAGGAGAAACTTCCTCAAGTCACTCCTGCTTTGGGTTCCTTCACTCATTAGAAGGTAATTAGATGGTGTTATTTATCATGAAAAGGACTGGCCAATGCTGGAAGACTTTTGGTGGGAAAAGAACAGCTGCTTTCATTGGCAACGAACATGTGCTGAGATAATCAGCTTAGGTGTGTGGAAAAGCAATGTGCATCATGATAAAGGGAACCCGAATCATCTTTGTATTCACTGCAACAATTCTATGATTTTATGAAAACAGTCACTTCCAGAAATCACAAAATCATTTATGTTGGAAAAGACCTTTAACATCACCTAGTCCAATCATAAACTGCCAAGTCCACCACTAAACCATGTCCCTAAACACCATGACTGCTTCTCATACAATCACATGCCTGCTTCAGCAGAGATAGAGCTTTCCTATGCCATCCAATGCTTCTCTTGACAACAGTGCTAATCTACCTCAATGAAACACATTTCTCAAAGTACTTGTCTGACCCTAATGAGACATCAACAAAGTAAGTTTATGAGAATGTTCATATAGAAGATCAAAAGGTTCTGAAGAGCTCAATTATCTCTTTACAAAGCTATTTGCTTTAGATATTACCAAATTTAGACATAAAAGGTCTAGTGGTAAGTGCACACCGGCACAAGAGTCACGCCATTTATTTTTTCTCTTGAACTTTATCCACCCAAGGTACTGTAAGACAAAATATGGCTGTTTATAGCTCTGCTGGCAACTTCAAAGAGGAGTGTGATTTGTATCCCCATACTTCTTTCAGATGCCAGACATATAGAGGAGGGCAGCATGGTGAAATATGTATGCATAATTCTTTTTGCGGAATACAGTGACACAGATGTGAACAGTTTGGCATATGTACACACCCAGCTGGTCAGGCAAAAACCTCAGAAAACATGAAATGACACTACCTACTGAACCAGACCTAGTAGATGCAGTCATCACAGTAATACCTACCCACCTCCTGAAGCCAGCCTGACTCATGTGTTAACCAGTTTCAAACAGGAGTGAAACGTGACTGTTCGCATCCGCTCATGTAAACATGCCCAGAGTATGTGGTGGGAAACCCCCGCCCCTGAGCTTGCAACCCCTGGGTCATCTGATAAACAGGCCACAGGATAATCAAATTATTGGGTATTAACTATGCAGTAGTATCCAAATTACTGGATGATACAGCAAACAGCTCAAGTGGCTGTAGGGTTTTGGCCAGAAAATTCTGTACAATTTGTGTGGAACAAACCTAAATTTCCTTCAATTTTATTGTCATCTCAATATTGCTTTCCTTCCACCATATTCTAATTTATTTTGAGATTTTTCCCTTTAAAGTACTAATAAATAATTTAAAGTTTATTTAAAGTATATTATTTAAAATTTGCCATTGTTTGAGCTTGGAATAGCAGCTGCAATCTTTGCCAGCAAGAACTACCAGACCATGCAGAGCATTCCCTCTTATACTTTGTGCACAAGCTCTGCCTAGCACTCAAGTGACAGACAGAAGAGTAAACAATAATGAAACACTGTAGGCATTTAAAGCCTCCTGTAGTTTCTTCTGACATAGGATACATTTTCTTCGTAGATAGGTTAGCAGAGTTGTCTCTGGGTCCACATCTTTTTCCACCACCTGCAAGAAGGGAAAGGTACTGTTACACACAGAATGCTTTACAACACAGATAGGTGGAAGAAGAAAGTTTGGTCTTTCTACAACTTCGTTTCCAAAGCAAGGCACAAAGACACTGGTTAACTCCCCTTACTAAGTTCAGCAATGTTGGTCACATATCCAGACAAAACATTTCCTTGAATTTATTATGATAGAAAAAAGTATACACAGACGTCAGAGCTTTTCATCCATGGCACGCTGAGGCAATCTTAAAAAAATCCTCCATCAAAAATAGCAGCCAGAATTAGTATTGAGGACAGAGAGGAAGGACTGTGTTTTGTACTTGAGTTTTAAATTCCTGACATTTCCCCAAATTGCATCTCATCTTTATTGACCATGCACAACTGACCTCTGTCCCTTCTTCTTACTATTAGAAGAGACAATGAGCTGATAAACAGAATGACAAACTGCATCAGTAAGATTTTGAAGAGGAAAAAAACCCACAACAGTGGAAACCTAACCTGACCAATACAGGTGCTGCAGGACAGACAACAAGCACCAATCATCTTGAAGTTTCTCTTTCTTCCATGCTAATGTTAAACAGTCAGTGTTACATTAGTAGCCATCCTAAATGTCGGAATGTGACATTCCAACCAAGGACAAATTTTGAGTCAGCTCTATCCTATTAGTGAACAACACTATTAGCAGTTATATATTACACATAAAATTAGACTTTACTTCAACCTCTGCCCTATGGTCAGAAACCAAAGTTCTGCCCTTGCTCGCCTCTGAACAGCCACAGGGCTTGTCTTCCCCTTTTTCTGTTATTAATAGTGTCAAGAAACTTTTCCAAATTAACTGTGTGCCAGAGTGTAATCATGTGTTCTTGGCTCTTGCAACGTGCATGTCCTAAGTACAATAGTTACAGTTTATTTAAATTAATAACTCCCGGTTTGAAGGGCAAATTGAAACAGAGGCCATTTGTGTAAGCCTTTTTTCTTACTGATAAGAAACCTTCAAAACTTCTGTACTGCTTCAGTTTTATACCTTTCACACGTGACAGGATTATTCTAAAGAGATAAGGTTCATACTTTCTATTTGAGGCCATGTTTTTAGAACTATCCGATAAAGTTGCTGCTACAAAACACACCTTGTCACGTTTTGCGTATCTCATTCCTGCACTGGGGATAATCTACAAGGAAACAGAGTTTATTCTTCTAGCTTGGGGATGTCTTTCTGTAAATCATGCAGCACTCATATTGCTGCTATTCAGAGCCAAGTCCTCCTGTTCCCCCACCTTCTGGATGCACAGAAACAAGTATGAGCATACAGTGGCTCTCTCATGACCAATTGGACCAGAGTAAGCATATATATCCCTCTGTGATAGTTTGGTGAACATATAGACGTGAGCAGATAATTCCAAAAATGCCTGGGACCATAAGCATCTCACAAAAAGGACTTTTGCAGCCATTTCACAGGCAAAGAGCCTTCCCCAGCAACTCATACCCTCGCTGTCAGGCTGAGCTTCTTCCTCAGTGCTGTGCCAGTGGCCATTGCAAACCCTTCCAAAGCAGCTTCCAAGATAGCCAGGCACAGAGAAAATGCTTCAATATGGTATTTAACCATCTGGACAACTACTGAGATTATTTTATGCTTAGATGAAAGAAAATGTTTCAAGAAGTTTTATTGAAAGACTCCGACAGTTCATTATGTACTCAAACCAAGCAATTAAAAGTTTGGCCTAATGGGTCCTCTTCAAGAAGTTAAGTACAGAAATAAAACACAGGCCTAAACCTTCATTCAGCAAGGCATTTAGCCACTCAGCTCCACTTGCTTTTTGTGAAGTACTTAAGCAGCTGTTAATTCCCAAAGTCAAATCTTTGCTCAACTTTATCAGAAAGTGGCTTCCACTGTGCAGCAGAACACATCCTGAACAATCCACTCTTATGCTTTTTGAACCAACCAAACCAGATTCCAACTTCAGTCACTTCAAACTGCTCTAGTGTAGCTGTGTATCTGCAATGCTTGCAGAGACTTGGGATCAGAAGGACGTAAGGGGTAAAAGCCTGGGGGACATTCTGGATTAAACCAAACCTCACACTGCAGAGAGAAAGAAGTAATTTCTTCAAGATCAAGATTCGTGGTGGGGAGATGCTCATTTTTGAGTCTCTTGATGGCCACAAAGTAAGCACTTTTTATTGTTTCTGCCTTTTCTTCATTGTCATTGATGATGGTTTTGTCCTCCGACATGTCATTTCTCTGGTGGTTTGTTACAATCACCTGCTGTGATATGTTCTTAAAGTATTTTAAAACCCTGTGGGTGGGGATAACATCTTCTCTTATATGATGCCCAGAACAATATGATTCACAGCTCAGTATCTTACCCTTCAAAACAATTCTTGCTCACCTCCCCCAGTGTTGTACAAAAGGAGCCTGAATTATATCCATTGCCTGCAGTGGGAGGAGGGTCTGCCTGCTTAGATATTGCAATTAAAGAAATATTTCCTTTTTGTTCAGTTACTTTTTTTTAGGGTTTGCATTTGGTGGGTTTTTTTGTTTTTAAACCAAATGTAATATTGTCAGATACATAAGATTCACAGATCAAAAGCTGTGGATTTTACAGCATGTGGTAGCTTAAATATTAATCAAACGCAGAAAGAAGCTGTTGGAAAGAAAATGGCACTGACAGCCATATGACTCCCAACGAATTTGCTCTGTACTGCTGTGTTTGTACTACACATCTATTTGTCTACTGATTCTTAGAAACTTAAATGCTCAGATCAAATACTCAGATCCCCTCAGCAGAGAGCCCAGCCTGGCCCTACAGTTCTTCAGACTTTAAGTACTACACAGAGCAAGTTCCTAAGCAGTACTCCACACTCTTAGAGCCCTTGGGCTGGTCCAGAGAGGTGTTGGGCTCACTTCCCCATGATTTCATGTACAAAACTTGTCCTTGAATCTCAATAAATATTTTGTTTGCCGTCTTTGCTATCTGGCTTTCATTAACTCAGATAACTTTGCCTTTACAATATAAAGCATCATATTTATATTAGTATTCCCAGACAGTTAAAGAAAGCATTTTTCAATTAAAAAAAAAAAAAGGTAGTTGAGTAAGGTAAATGAACAAAAAGGAAAAGAAAACAGAAGCTTTCCTATTTCACCAAACAATATGCTAAACTAAAAGAGAAACAGATGCTTTTCTGAATGACAAGTTCCCATTCCATCACCAGTCCCTAGTCACTCAAGTAGTTGCGAGAAGGTGAAAGGTTTTAACTAGGCTGCCATGCAGCAAGTCAGACTAATTAACAGTAAAGGTACCCTAGGACCATAAAATCTGTAAATGTGTATTCCTGAAGTCAGTGAGTTATTTCAAATTCATTCACTAGGGAAAAGGATTAGAACACAGACGAGCAAATTGAATGTTACCACACAACGCAAATCTGCTGTTGGTCACGAGAACATTTTGTTCTGCTTTAAACCAGCACACTGAATGTGTAATTCACTGTTGATGTAGGACACAGAGGGTCCTGTAGCTCAAAAAAATACTGTATTTTGGCTGATCCCATCTGCAATCAAACATACACAGGCTTTGGAAGAGGTCTAATGTGGCATCCAGCATAGACTCCCTCTTAACATTCAGGATAGCAATAGAAATACTGACTCCACATATTTGAACTAAAATTACATGCTACATATGCATGAGACAGACTTGTCAGCTCAAATTTAATAAAATTAAAATTGCCAAATAAAATTGCCACTGTTAGCTTTAAATTGTGTGTGTTGTTTTCCATTCTAGTCTAGGCAAACTATCGAGATAACATTGTGTTAGCTGTGTGCCAAGCTTTACACACAGTCAAGTAAACAGGTGCTTAAAATAAATAATCCTGAATGTGAAGTATGCTCAGCTGTTCCGAGGAGACTTTTTCTTAACTACATTGCAGACTGGGCTAATGCAAGAGACAAGAATTTGCTGCCATGAAAGTCCCTGTCTTATCAGCCACCTCTTATCATGCAGTTTTGTACTATGACAGAATATCAGCAGCCCATTAGCAATGTCACGCTGTCATGAATTCACACAGCAGTAACCTTTCCCACTGGACATGCTACCACATTCTTTGCAGGGAATGGATTGGAATATTTAAGCAGGACTCCAGATGGATGGAGCCATATCCTAACTTGCTACCTGCTGTTTCAGCAACATTGCTCAGGTGCTTCTCACCAGTGCTTTTATCGCATAGCCTCTTATGTGCAGAAATGTCCCAAGGAGCTCCACATTTGTTGGCACAAATGGGTTTGCCCCATGAGTCCAATTCTCTGTCTTAAACCTGCATTTGGTGGGAGAGTAACTCAAGCCACTTTGGCAGCACACCTAAAAAAGGAATAGAAAATAGTGTCACTGGAGGCTCTGACTAGAGCACAACCCAGAAACCAGCACTGATGGTTCCACGAGACAGCAGGGAAGGATGCTGAGACAGCCTTGGCACGTGGAATGATTTTGTACTATTAGTAGAAGTAGTTGTTCCCTGGTAGGTATTTTTACCCACAACTACCAAGATCACACCTTGATAAAATGCTTTACACATGTACAAAGTCAGCTCTGAGGTGTGGCTTTTGTAAACAGGAACAGCAGTCCTATAAAAATTGCTGAAATGCACCAAGGGCAATGCCATTCATAGCATGTTTGTTAGCTCCAGGACATCACAAGACAGCATATACAAAAAGAAGTGGTTGTCTTCTGCTGCTAGTCTTCAGGGTCTAGGCTGTTCTTTTTTCCTTTCTCTGAAGAAAGTCCCATAGAAGCAGTTCTGTGCAGCTCAGTCTCTTCTCTATGTCTTTGCTTAATTAACATTTTCATATGTTAGCCCAGAATCCCCTCCAGAAAGGGGCTTTTCTCATGATTTACACAGAGTAATGCTCCTGTAACAACTGAGCATCAGACACTGATGAAGCACCAGCTGTAAACATATATAGGAATTTGCTTATAAACTCTTCATACCTACCATAATTGCCATATTGGTTTTGAACCTTAGCTGTTCTGGCACCAGAACTATAATTCTCTTATATTAGAGCAAACCAGAAAAAAAAGAAAAGACAGTACACTTTATGTGGAGTCTGGATTCCCTAGTATGTTCATGGCAACCTGCTACTGAGAGACTTAAAAAGCTCCCAATTCACCCTCCAAAAATTGGGGCTCACAGAAGAGGCATCTAAAAATCACTCAAATCTTCTCAGAGCAAGACAACAATGAGTTAATGGTACACGACCTGTGTCCATCATAGCAAAAAATTCACCAGATTAAATTCACAGATCATCCTGTGCCACTGCTTCATGATCTTGATTACCAGACAATTAGCTACTCCGGATTAGCTTGGAGTTGCAAGTTTTCACCTCCCTTTAGAAATAATGAATGGCTGATATGCCAATTAATGGTGACCATTACCGATCTGTGTGAGCTTCATCCTTCTTTGCAAATCCTCAGAACTGGGGCTGGGTGCTACATCAGTATTACATTCAAGAGCTCTTTGACTAGTTTATAATCTGTAACAGATAAATGTTGATCTTCACCTAACTATTGACACTTAGGTAAAACAAAACATTTATATCAAATGCTCTAGTACCTTGGAAAGTTCAAATTCCAATCCAGTTTGGGATTCAAACTCATGAGTAAAACATCCTAATCGTAGCAACAATCTCATCCACATTTACACTTGATTAAATTAGCACAGAAGATCAACAAAAGCAAAATTGATAGTAATCCTGTGCCAGTCTGTAGGGCAGGGCACAGAGCTTTTTAACCAACTAAAAATATTGTGCTATCCCTCGAGGGATCAAAAAATTGATTCTCTAGCTCAAATTTAGCACTGCATGCGAGTTACCGCTGAGCAGTGCACAAGGAGGTTCCACAAACTCTTGGCTCCGTGGTACACAGTGGATATGCAACCCTCTCCTCTCCCCAAGTTTCCCAGATGGAAGCTCCTTTGGGACAAGATTCCCTGCCCAAGTATCTAGGCAAAGAGATGATGATCAGCCAAGATTAGCATTGAACTGAGCTCAGAAAAAGACTAACTTGGTTCTTAATAGCTCAAAAAAAGGGGCAGCCTTGACTTGTTAAAAGCTTTTGAAGAGCCAAGGCTGCAACACTAGCCTGGGGAAGTTCAAACTGAGAAAGGGGGCTCTGGAACAAACTGTTCAAAGGTGTCCAATATGTGCAAGGACCACCTCACCCTCCTGTGAGACATAGTCACTTCTCAGGTAATTGTCAGCAGTTGATCTAGGAAACAGTATCAGTTCATGGAATTTGATTGTTTTCCAGCTTCTTAAATGGAAATGCAATTAACATTTTACTGAATCTCTTAAAAATCAAATATCAGAATTACTTACTGAACATGTGAATTATATATGGATGCTTACATTTGAGTTACATTTTCCATATCTGTTGTAATTACTGAAATGATTTCTAATAGAAATGCCTGTATTAAGTCAGTGCACCTTTATTTATAAGTAGTTACCTCAGAACTGCAGTAAATTATTGCCAACAAATCTAAAATGCAAAAGGAACATTATATAGATGTGTTACTCTTCACATTATTCACAAGGTAAAGCCAAAGGAAAAAAAAAAAGTTACTTAGCAAAGCCATAGTCTTCACAATTTAATATTTAAAAGTCATGGAAATCGTGCTCTTAGTAGAAAACTTCAGAGGAGGGAAAAAGATTACTAGAAAGACAAGTAATCAAGCCACAATCCAGGAGCAAGCTGGACAGAAAGCTGGAATCTTCCTTACCTTTATACCATTCACAAAGAAAACAAGCTCATCCCCTGTGTCGTTTGGAGCCATCCTGCACACCTTCCAAAATTGCCTCAAACAGGGCCACAGCTCACCCTTCCGAAAGCAGCCCTACACCCCACTGCAAAGTGAGCACCAGCGTATAGGACAAGTAATACGAGTCTGCCTCAAGAATGTTTGACTTTATTTCTACATCAGTGCCCTCTGAAACCCTATATTATATAAGAGCCAACGAAGAGGCGTGCCAGCTGCCTTTGGTTGGTGCTTCTGCAGCAGTAATGACAGAAAAGGAGCTGGAACGAGCAGACTGACCCGCCCCCTTTTATATAGCAATAGATCACAATTCGACTGCATTCCCTTTAGATTATACTGCCAGGCTTGGGGCACTCCGAGTGTGCCACTGCAACGGCTGCCAGGAATTCACAGCAT
>WUAM01000309.1:394161-415661 GCA_024336885.1 Actenoides hombroni
TTTGCAATACAATGCAAACTCCAGGGGAGGGGCAGAAACGGGGCGGGGGGGGGAGGTGTCTCCCAACTATCCCTAACCGAATATTGATAAGAAAAAGCTGTTTCCCTTGCTCTGCGCAGAGCCATACACACGGCATTCAGCTCCCAGAGGTCTCTAAAGGAGAGAACCTGCTTATTTATAAAACTCCTTGATACATGCGGATCAGTCACGGGACTGACTGCAAGAATCTTTCACTACATATTTCCTTATGGTTTTAAAGCTACAGTACCTTTCACCTGCAAGGACATAATTTAAACAGATATATATTTGTCCAGATGAAAGCAGTTCTAGAGAACTGACACACTGATCCAGCACCTCAAAAGAGGTGCAGGGCTAAGATCATAATGTTTTCATTGGGCTCTTAAAGCATTTAGGCTTACCTTTTTTTGGCTTAATCCTCACATCCCGGATCTTCAGTGCATGTTGCCAGTGAAACACAGAGGAAATTCTTTGAAGAAATTTTTGTCTTCCATTTCCTTGGTGGCAGTTTCTTCTGGTTTCTCTATTACACAACTGTTTATTTTGCATTGTTTAAGTCTTCCTGATTTTCTTCTAATGTTGCCACAGAATTGTCCACAGACCCGTAGGTATGACAGTGCTAGTTTCATGAACAAAGTATCTAAACTTCTAGTTCCAGTTTAAAATTCCTCCACAAAACAGTACGATTCCAGAGTCTCATGGAATTTTCCTAGCATTGTGCTTAATCCTGTCTGCCCCATTCTGATTGTTGTGAATTTGCGTTCCTTCTTCAGCATATCAGGCTTATTAGTCTCAATTCGGCTGGGTTTTTTTTGTTTGGTTTCTTAGAATTCCTAGGAAAGCACTATATCAGTCTCCCACCCTGGAACCTCTCTGAACAATTCACGAAACAACAAAATCCAATTAAAATACCGTTTCCAGAAACAGTCTTGTTCTTCAGTATTTTGGAAATATGTCAGAGTGAATACAATACATACATTATTTTTTACCAGCTTTTATCTTCTGACTCATGTATTCTATTGCTCAATCTATCCCCTAGAAAAGCTATTTTATAAGAGGTGTCAATCACTGCTTCAGCACCTTCTTTACAGGCATTCAGTTTGCTGAAAAATATAGTTCACAGCAAACTTGTGTTTAACACCAGCTGCTCTAATCTAATCTACATTTGCAGTTGTGCATAGCTGAATCAGTGCTGACACCTATTGTCTGGCACCTCCCACTTTGAATACTAGAAAAATGAGATTTTTCTTCAAGAAATCTTCATCTCTGTTGCTTTCTATCTATGTGCAAATTTACACAAGCCCTATCCTCACTACCCTCATGTAATCTCAAAATTAGTGTACACAAACTTGGTAGTCGTAAATAGTTTTGTAATATTTCAAATAATTATTACTCATAACCACAGGTAACACATTACAGCAATCTTAAAGAAACCAGCCATTATAACATTAACATCAAAATCAAACATACTTAGTTTCCTAACCTGCATTTTTCCAAAATGCATGATGTTGTTCTTAGGTTTAAAGAACACTTGTAATAATGTCATCTCGTTTTTAAGGAATCCCATATGCAAATTTTTGCCTAGCCTTTGTGATAACCTTATAGCTAAACTAGCCCTTTCTGCTAAATCAGTAAACAGTATCTCATGATATCCCATTGTAATATTTATTCTTGACGCCTCAACCTATGACATATTTAATATAAAAAATAAAGACAAATACATTAATAATAGTGACCTCTATATGTAGATTACACAGTAATACAAAACTTTAGATCTCATCTCAACAATGGCACTGATCACACAATACCAAGCTCACCCATTCTCACCACTCTGATTGGATAGTCTGTTATTACACCTATTTCACAGGCAGAGATGAGATACCTAGAACAGGAATTTTCCAAATTCTCTAAATAACTTTGGAGCATGAGAATTTGTGCTACTGAAGTCTCAGCCATTTTCGTAAATCCCACCCCAAAACAGAACAGATACCAGAAATGACAGAGAACTGAAAAAAAAAAAAAACAACCCAAGAACAGCTCCATTGGCATAGAATTCTAAGCGAGATAAATTTAAAAACCTATGTCAAACACAAATTGGTTATGAGATAAAATATTCTGATTTACCAGTCAGTTAAAGCCTAGCAGGTTTCCCATTTTAGAAATCATCCCTTTGCCCATTCATAACTCAGAGATGTGTATGTTTTAGAAGTTCAAAATTATTCCCTGCAGTCTCACTCATGGAGCAGAAAGCAGTTGATCAAGTCAAGAATAATAAAAAAAAATAATTTAAAAAAGCAGCTGGCTTTTCTCATTCTGACTGGTTAATCCTGCAGATTTGCCTGTTGCAATCATAATAAGCTGCTCAATAGAGTGAAATTTATGGAAACACCATTCCTGCCTAAGGAATTCTTTGCCAGAATTAGGTAAACGTATGAAAGTACAACACCAAACCAATGCCAGAGGTAATGAAAGAAAAGGTTTAAAACAAGCAATGATGAGAAGGCTTGCTTTGTTCTCATGTTCCTCTTGTGGGAAATGGGAGGAAAGAAATTACAGGCAGCTCTGAAGAGGATTCTGGGGAAGGATTTATGAGGAGCAGTTTGCTAAAGAAGATAGTGAAGAAAACAGTCTCAAGTCAGTGCTTTAATACCATACTCCATGTATCAAGCTTCTAGGGTTTTCACATTAACTTAGTGCCTGCTGCCCCTGTCTAATAGCTGGATTACTTTTATGAAGTATCCACTGTTGTTAAAACACATGGACAGCATCTTTCAGCTGAAGTGGAAACAACGCGTTTGCTTTAGATCTGGAGATCTCTCTTCAGCTGGCACAGATGTCCCTTCTGATAGTGTGCACTGACACTCCTTTCATGGATCTCAAGAGGTCTCCACCTGCTTAAATCAGGTTCAGCTATGAGGGCATAACAGGTTTGTTAGGGCTTTAGACACTGTAACTTCTTAAAGAATTCTTTTCAGAGCTTAAACTATTGGTGGTTGTATTGCTTTGTTGTGAGTGTTCTCTATAGAAGTTAAAAAAAGTAAAAAAAAAAAATTTAAAAAATAATCACACAGTATTACTACAGACAGTGCATGTGAAAGCAGAGTGTTGCCTGAGGATGCCTGTTCTCCTTGGCATCATCTATTGATCACTGCTGAAGACAGGCTCCTGAAGTGGACTTTTTACCTGACCGAATAGGGGCATTCATACTTCATTGGCAAAGTCTCCTGAAAGATCTCAAAGAAATGAAATCTTTTCAGGATCCTAATATAGGCAGTAAATTTATTACATTGCAATAACAAAAAAAATTCCATAAAATTGCCATATGAATATGAAAGTAAGGTATTGCTTAGTTTTCAAATGGATTCTCAGAGTAAAAAAAAAAATCATGTTTCATGCATTTTCTTATGAGGTGTCTAAATTCCTTTATGATTACAGATATAGGTTTGAAAAAAGATCATGATCACAAAGCAAATATAAATTGTATCTTCTCATTGAGGTTTGTGAGCGGACACTACCTCATTATTCATGAATCACTAATCATTCAGTGTTTAGCTTATAATTGTATGAATATTGTCTAATTGTGTGGATTCATTTCATGAATTATGATCTCTTCACCTGCATTTGAGGATGGGTGGAGCTTAATTATAGTTCTTTTCCTAGTCCAACCACCTGACTTCCTCTGACAACAAGAAGAAATGTAACAAAGGTAGTTAGTTCTGCCATCTGTTGAGAAGTACTGGTGGTCACTAGTCTTCAGAGCATTTAGCAAAGCAAGATTTTAGTTTCAATTAATTTGCAGTTTTTCTTTCATTACCTAGTTCCAGTGGGCCAAACAAAGGATGTATCAGATGTCTGACCTGAAAAACAACTTCTTTTCAGGCAGGTTTTTTAATGTGTGTTCCTTGTCTTCATTAGCATTGTCTTCAGCAGCAGCTAACTGAGATCATTACATCTGGTTTTCTCTTGTCCATACACAAGGTGCAGTCTAGCATCTTGTCAAGGCTCCTTGTCAAAACTCTGATACAAGCTATGCGACGTAAATTTCTTTATACTGTACTGTTCTAAACCTGTCTGGGCATCCACACAAGTCCTCTGGCTGTCCTGTGTATCTCACTGCTAATTGCTTTCTCATTTTAGAATGCAGCATTTTGGTGGACAGTTTGTTCAAAAGACAAAAGATCCTGCACAGCTGCTTCTGATTAAAAAAAAAAAAAAAGGCTTTCTGAATCAACCTAGTCTTTGACTCCTCTGTCTAGAAAGGATGTGTATGCCAAAATCTTGTGAGCATTCTCCAGCTACTTACATTTCTCTAAGAAAACGTCTGCTTCTTTTCACACACCCTGCCTAAACAGAGCCCTGTACATCCTAGTCCCTTGTACTATGGCTTCCTTCTATCTCCCAGCTAGCTTCTACCATTAAGATGACTGATGGTTGTCAAAAGTAGACTTATGTAGGATGAACAAGTATGGCAAGCCCATCTGCCAGAATTTCAGAAGAGCTTTGTTATCAGTCTAATGCAGGAGAGCAGATGCCATCATCACTGAGACAGGCTAGTTGTCTCAAATTATAGCCATCATAACCAGCTTATATCACCCAGAATGTCTTGATTTTGCTTCAGAACAAACTCATGCTAAATAATTTGCCACTAAGTAATAGTAACAGACAATGAACATCACCCAGGAAAGAAAATGCCCTACTGGAAAAATCATGGACAGTACTGGCTCAAGAGCAATTGCTATAAACTCAGCATGAATCATTTAAGGTGAAAATTAGAAAAGCCATAAATGTTATAGCAGTAATGTTGAAGAACACACCCTTCCAAGAGAAGTAGTGAATGAAAAAAAGATTAACTGCTTTCAAAACTAACCTTGAACAGCCTACAAACTGGATATGCATACATTACAGAAGCTGAAACTTAAATTACTTCAAGTCCCTTGTTTTCCCTCCAATCCTACCTCACATCCAAAAGACAGATTTTCTTAAATCATGTTCCTGATATCCTACAGTCTCAGCCTGAAATAAAAAAGCCTTCATACTCCAAAATTTATTTTATTAAGATTGGACAGGGAAGAAAGCTGACTGTACGTAGAAAGACTGGAATAATGTACATCTTAAACATGTCTGTGAATCCCTGACTACTCAGAAGAGATACTTGTAATTCTCTGGATTATTTTCAAACATAAGCACCTCAGTCAGACTTGCTGCTTTCAGTGATATACTTTATACCCAAATATGGGCATTTAAAAGCACTGAACAGAAATCTTACACCTTTATCATTCCTGAAGCTTTCTAATTCATGAAGAACAATCTATCTCAACATTTCAAGAATTCACTTGGAAACCAGTTAAAGGAGATTAATGTATTCCCTTCATTACAATTCTTCCTGTATTTGCATGATGAACATACAGATCCCAAATACTTCTGATCATTGGCCATGATTGCTCTTTGTACCACCTGATGACAAATATGACATTATTTTCCTCTCTTATCCTGACTTCCTTTTTCAATAAAACTGGTTTCCCCAACTGTTATTTTGCATCTTGTATTATTTTATATTTGAATACAAAAAGATAGAGCTGATAGTTTCCAGAGGCTGACAGAAGGTTACTTTGCAGAATTCAAGCAGGCAAAATGAGGTTGAGATATTTACCAACAAATTAATTACAGGGCTGTTGCAATAAAATATCCATCATGACTAATGTAGACACCTAACTGCGGTACAGATATACCTGTGCTTTCATGAGAAGGCTGCTGAAGTATCTTCATGTAAACATGATTAACAACTTTGTTAAATTAAGGTAAGATGGGCTTTAAGTAAACATCTTAGAAAAATACTTGAGAAAAATGGTGAAAGAGTAAGGTAAGGTATACAGATGTGTGCATATAAGAATTCTCAAAGCTGCTTTTCCCAGGACAAGGTAAGGGTGCCCTAATGGTTAACAAGATTGGGACTGTAGAAATTGATAACAGACTGCTAGTTGTTTTCTGCTCTCTGTTATCTCTATTACTAGCAATACAGGAATGTCCAATCACACCTCTGTCTGGCTTCTGTGGAGTAAACCCATGCAATGATTTTTTCCAGTGATTTTCAGAAGATAAATCAGATCTAGACAAATCATCTCCAGTTAAGTGGTCAGAGTAGCCAACATTACTCACTGCATAAAAGATGACATAAAAAGCTTTTATTCCCTTGAACAAAGTATAGGCTATTCTGTATAAATAAAAACACAGTGAAACTGAATCCAGAATTTCAAATTCATCTCCCTTGAAGACTAAACTGGATACCATCCATAAAAGCTCTGACATTTCTGTCCCAGGAGAGTTGCAGCAGTGGTCTTAAAATATTATTTGATTTATTACAATAGATTACTTCCAATAATCAGGAGAGATTTTAGTTTGTGCCACAACACTTGCATTCTAAAACAGAAGTCTCTGAAGAAAAATAAATAAATAAATAGGCTAAGAGAGCCCAGAGGAAAGACCGAGTTCTTATTTTTATGATGGTGATTACTGCGGCAGAGAACAGCTTTTAGGAAGGACTAGCATGCAGCCTGTAACACACAACCTGCTGCATGTTCCATGTCTCACAGATTAAGTGCAAAAATACAAACAGTAACCTGCACTGAGAGCTGAAATAACACAAGAAGAACTGACAGGATTCTAGCCTCATTGACACCAAGTATCCAGATTCTAAGGAACATCAATGGTCATCTGAATTAACCTCTCTTTTCATCAACACATCATCCCATATCGCAGCTGTGCATGACAGAAGCAATTTTTTTATCAGATCTTTATTTTAGTGAATTTATCTGTTGTACTGGTCAGCTAGTATTTGCATGTGTTCATAGATTTTACTTTTTACATTCAGTCCCCCTAGTCCAGAAGTTTATTATTATCAGCCACTTTTACTTTAGAGGTGAATGAAGATCACAAATAATGCTACAATCCATTAGTCTTCACCAGTTCAGAGCAGGAAGTTGGTCTCTGCTCCACCACTTCCACTTTAGACAAAGCAGCTACAGACTTAGGGAAGAAATAAAATTTAGCAGAACACTCATAAGAACAAGGAGCAGCAGCCAATTACATGGTAATTATTACTTTATAAACAGCAAAAAGTGATGGTAGACAAGTTTTCACTAGACTGTTTTGAAAGCTACTTTTTATTCTTCAAAGGCAAGGTCCATTTCTTATACTTGCCTCTTCCTTTATGAGATGCAGACCTTAACTACAGTGACCTTCAAAACTTCACTTTGACCCATCTATTGGGGTCACGCATTGAGTGATATCCACTTTTCTATGAGCAGAACCAATATTTGGACCAAAAAAAAAGATAATTTATAACTCTCTTTTATATAAAAGTGTACAAACCCATTCTTTTAAAAGGAACATTCTTAGAAAAATCAGCCTTTTTACACACTGTCCTTCTCATTTCTATGGGGATTAAAAAAAGATAGCTTGAGTTTCTCATCTTCCAGAAGAAATTATTGCAGTCCGGAAGTTAGATGACCTCACCAAACAGCAGGACAAACAGTGATGACACCAAGGGAGATATTTTCAAGAGTTCTCAGTGGCATAGAAGTTAAATAAATATCAAATGCTTTCTGAATAATTCCACCTAGTTAGAAACCACCCACTGTTTTCACTGAGACTAGAATCTGAACCCAGAACCTAGCCCCTGTTGACTGCAACATAATATGCACATGCCTTTACTTTGTTTACAGTTCCCAGCGCTGATGCCCCAGCAAAAGGAAGCAAAGTCAAAGAAGATCAATTAAAACAAAAGTAAACACTGTTTTCCCACACTGATCTGAAAGGCATGAAGGCAACGTAAGATAGAAGAACAACACAAGTACTACCAATTTTCCTGGAAGGGTTTTGTTTTGTTTTCTGGAATAAGAAACAACTATAGAGTAGTTTAATCCACAGTGCATAACCCAGTGGGTTTCCAAGAGGAGGAGAGTTTAGAGAAGTCAAAGCATATTCTGTTATCAGAGCTCCTAGATGTCCATTATATCTTATTTGGATAAAGATCTTTAGTTAGTATAGCCACTCAACAAGTACTGTTGCAGTTTCCTAAGATAAAAACCGAATGGTTTAATTTGTAGTTATTCACATCTCTTCCTTGTATCTCAGGAAAAATCTCTTTAGCACAAGAAATGCTTTTTACATTAACACCACTAATAAAAATATATATATACAGATAAAATTGAGTACCCACCAGTTTTAGGGCACCATTGACAGTATCTTTGATTACACGAGATATTTTTCCCACGCTTCAAGTTTCTCAGGTCTAACCTGACCAGTGTTCGCGTCAGCATTTCTTGTAAGAAAAAATACAATTGTCCTTGATCCCTTGCTTACACTGACGTAAGAGGAAGTTTGGATACAGAATGTATCCAAACGATGTTCAGGATAAGCTAAAGGAAAAAAAAAAAACAAGTAACAACCCAACATTCATGGTCAGGGTCTGCTGATCTGTGAAAACCTGACTTAGCAGCAATTTAGCAAAATGCAGGCCCCTATTGGGCGAGAAGAGGGAGCGGATCCCAGAGCTGGTCAGATGAAGAGGTCAGCGGCAAGACCGCAGGGAAGGTCAAGGGCCTGGCAGACAGTGCCTGGGCCCAGCGCCCAGCGAGGGCAGGCAGGGATAGCCAGCAAGGTAGTTCTCATCTGCCGTGCTCTGGTCGCTCCACAGCCCTCAGGAGGACCACAGCAGTAGGATATGGCTTACCATCCACTGATGGCAGCTTCTTCAGGCTAAGACTTTGTGGAAACCAGTTTAAATTCAGCAAGCCTTCTCATAAGCAGACATTGTTAACCGTATCCTGGACTGCACCAAAAGAAGAGTGACCAGAAGGTCAAGAGAGGTGATTCTCCCCCTCCATTCCACTCTGGTGAGACCTTACCTGGAGTACTACATTAAACTCTGGGCCCTCAGCACATGGAGGACAAGGACCTGATGGAGATAGTCCAGAGGAGAGCCATGAAGATGATCAGAGGGCTGGAGCACCTTTTCTATGAAGACAGGCTGAGAGAGTTGGGGTTGTTCAGCTTGGAGAAGAGAAGGCTGCGAGAAGACCTTACTGCAGCCTTCCAGTACTTAAAGAGGGCCTATAAGGAAGGCTGAGAGAGACTTTTTACTAGGACATGTAGTGATAGTACAAGGGATAATGGCTTTAAGCCAAAAAAGGATAAATTTAGATTAGATATAAGGAATAAGTTCTTAACTGTGAGGGTGGTGAAGCACTGGAATAAGTTAACCAGAGTGGCTGTGCCCTCCATGGAAATGTTACAGTCAGGTTGGATGGGGCTTTGAGCAATCTGGTCTAGTGGGGGGTACCCCTCCCCATACCAAGGGTGTTGGAAAAAAATGATCATTTTAGGTCCAGGTCCCCCCGAACCCAAACCATTGAATGATTAAAAAAAAAAAAAAAAAAAAAAAGAGGACCTGCAAAAAAATAAAAATACAATTCAGACAACCCACTGCTTATATAAATGGTAACAGCAAGCGAGTATATACACTGTATTGAGCCTTGGTGGATATTCCTGCCCTTCTCCCGGTCTGTGGCATGCCATCTAGTGGCAATTTTTTACAATTTGGGATGGTCTTAACTGAACAGCCTGGGAGCAACCACTGTGCCTAGAAGGACCATGAGACAAATGTGTAACATAACCATCAAAAGCTGAAAAAGTCAGCTAGAGAAAGGGAAAAACAAAAACACTTTTAAATAATTTTTTTTTAATTATGGGCACTGAAAAACTATTTGATGGAACAAATATGATACATTTTTTCCTCTGGAAACAAAAAGTCCTCTGGCCCTAACCAGACTGACAAGGCATGGTAGGATATCTTCCTATAGGATTGAACACCTCCTGGTTTGCACAGGACACTTCAACAGCTGCCCTGACAAGCTATAAATAATTAACTTAATCCATATTGTGCAAGAAACATGCCAAAAGATTACAAAATCCACTTATGCAATTCAGACGTGTTACATTGGGACATCCAGAATACACCTCAGCAAGCTGATTGCCCTCTTCTAGTTTTTATACATTAGATGGAAAACACTGGGAAAAACAAACATAGTATAAGCTCAATTTAATTTTAAATATGAAACTCCTAGGCTGGAAAAGAAAAATATTTTTAAAAATACTCATTGAGGTTCTGACATACAGGATTATTAACATTGAACTTGGTTTGTGTTACCTTTTTTTTCAAGTTGTTTATTCTATTTCTTCCATTGTAAATGCTAAAAGGGATCTGAAATCTGGCAATCTAGATAAACCATGATAAATAATCTATGTAATTTTTTTTTCCTTTCCTCTTTCAATTTGTGATCTAGCAAGAAGATGACAGTTTTCCTTTAGGATTTCTAGTTTTAAAGTCTTTGCAAGACATTCCAGCAAATCCTTCTTGATGTATCCATAATGCAAACTTCTACAAGTGTCTTCCACAGTGAAAAAAGTTTCCAAACAATTGTGACTAATTACAATTATGTATACTACTTAATCGTTTAAATATCATCGTACAATTGACAGTATTCACTTCCTTGCCTAGAAAAGGCAAACTCTTGTCACTGTTGCTTGGTGAGGCTTTACTGACTCCCAATGAAAAAAATCAAGACCAAAGTTAGCATTTTTGTCTAGCTTTCCCATATATCGGATGTCTCAAGATCATTGTGTACTCCAGAATTATCAAACTGCAGATCTGGATGCTCCCACATCTCACATACTATTTAAAAAAAAAAAAAGCATCCTTGAATTACAAGAGTGAGAGTCAGAAGAGCTGGTTGCCAAGTTATGACAACACATTGGAACTCCCTTTCCTCAATGGAAAGGAATAATTACTTCAGATGACACCATCTTTAACAGGGCAAAACCCACACAGGCAGGGATCATTCTCAGAAAACACATCAGTGCTTTGTTGAAGAGGTACCAAGTGAGTTATAATGTAAAAAGATGTCTAGAGCTTTTTCCCTACTGAGATGTCAGAGGACAATTATTTGCTGTCATAGCCTGTGTTGTAAGAGTCTTCTCTAAGGCAGCATGGATTCCAGTCTGGGCTGAGCAGCTCCACAGGAGGGAAACTGATCATGCAGGACTCGAAGTCAAGCAGCCTCACACTCCACTGAGTTGAATGTACCCAAGTTCAACAGGGGCCTGTCTGTACAAATATGCCCACAGACTAAGTCCAGCAGGGGTCACAGTGTTCACACCATCAGACATCTCATCTGTGGTTGTGACTAGGTATTTTGAGTTTCCCATTGAGCTCCACAGAAGTTCTGCATGAAAAAAAAAGAAAAGGCTGGAATAGACATATCTTAATATGACATATCTTTTTGTCATTCTTCATTTCCTTCAGCTTTTAGTCTTCCTCATCCATAATCATTGTCCTGAAACCATAACTCTTCCTCCTTTCAACTGAGAGTTTTTACTCAGAATCCACTTCTTTGATTCATCCAGAACTGTGACACCAAAAGTCCCTTCAACATTTCCAAACAGAATAATCATAAATACAGGTGGACAGTGAATCCCCTAGAGAAGTTTCTTGAATGGCTCCCACTACAGCATCTATCCCTAAATCTTGTGGATCTCCACTGATTATCATGAACTCCTGAAAATCCAGGTTGATGCTATACATCTGCTACTTGCTAGCCTGCAGAATCACACTCCACAGCAGATCACTGCTGCCTCAAGTTCCAACTATGCTGTCAGAAGAAGGATGATTACCTTTCTGATCTAGGCTGTTTGTCTGGAAGTGTGACAACGTTATTTCCCTTCCTTATATTTTTCCTCTAGTCAGTTGTCTGTTTCTGCTCGGCAGCTTACTGACTCAAGGCTGGCTTACTGCTCCCTCCATACAGCCTTCCTGACATACTGCATGAATGTCTTCATTTGATTTCCTTCTCCTTGGCTGTGTTTTATAAGGACCATGCTAAAAAGCACAATGTCTTCTATCTGACTTTTTCAAAACCTGTGCTCAGTAAGGTGTCATGGGGTTTTGTTTTGCTGGTGCATCTCACTGTTCAAACTTCATCAACAGGAATTTCTTCTCCCTTTCAGTTACTGCTGGGGATCCTTAAGACAATTAAACTAAAACTTGCACAGACAGGCTGAAAACATATTGCAAGCAAGTGTATCACAAGCATTCAGGTCTGTTGTGGACACACAAGTATACACTGTTCTAAACCCAAGATTAACTGCAGAAGCAGCCTTAGATCAGCACATATTTAATTAACAAGTAATTGGAGAACTGAGTATTGTGGATGCTCCATCACTAGATGTGTTCACATCCAGGTTGGGTGGGGCCTTGAGCAACCTGGTTTAGTGGGAAGTGTCCCTGCCATGGCAGGGGGGTTTTAACAAGATTATCTTTAAGGTCCCTTCCAACCGAGACCATTCCATGATTCTATAGTATCAGAGTAATGAGATATTAAAAGTATATATCTTATTCAGACATCTGATTCTGCTGTTTCCCCTCTCTCCTGTTCCTGTGACACTGACCTCTCTTCAGTGAGTGTTTCACAATCACATTCACCAGAACTACCTTCTGTTCTTTCATTGTCAGATGGTTTCTCCTCCATGAAGGAAATAAAACCTCAGTACACACTCCATAACAGATTCGTGCCCTTTTGAAATAAGAACACGACCAGGATTTTTACAGATTCTCTGAATTTTTTTTAACTCAGCTGGTAACTTCAGTCTCAGTAACTTACTAATGCCAAGAAAACATAACCAGCTTCTTCCATTTGGTACAAAGTAGACCTGTGCCATGTTACCTATTCAACACTTCCCCATTTCACAACCTCTGATTAATTTACTGCTCTCCTGCTGTGTTTCTTAGTCTTCAGCATCCAGAAAAACTGGTTTAAACTTTGTGTATGCGGTTTTCTCCCCAAATTGTTAAAGTCTTTCTGTTGCCACCCTCATAGTACTTCTTCCCATAACCAAGTAAGTTAGAGCCCCAAGACAGCTTCTCTGGCACAGCTAAACATTCCCCATCCAGGCTTCGATGCTCAGCTTGACAGATTTACCTGAACACTTCCACCCTAATTTTCCAAGCCCTGTAGTATTTTTTAAGAAGCTTAGGAACTCAGGCAACTGTCTGGGAACATAATCATCAGGAAAAAGAATCCACAGGTGTGTCCATCTGGCAGAATAACACCACAAGCCCCATTAGGACAAAGTCTTGAGTCATTGCTCCCCTTGACTTCCTTGAGGGTGAAGACAGTTGACCTCCATCCTTGGCTATGCAGTTCTCCTTTGCATCTCTCTTCTAATTTCTGACCTCATTGAAGGAGATTTGGTTGCAGAAAAGACCACCATTTGCCAAGTTTCTGTCTCCTT
The DNA here is from genome assembly GCA_024336885.1 of Actenoides hombroni. Taxonomy (NCBI): domain Eukaryota; kingdom Metazoa; phylum Chordata; class Aves; order Coraciiformes; family Alcedinidae; genus Actenoides; species Actenoides hombroni. The sequence goes on from WUAM01000309.1 coordinate 407,527, forward strand.
GATGTGGAGCCGTGGGTTTTCCTCCTCACAGCAGTGTTGGTGTATTCCAGGATCAAACCAGCTGGCTTCCTCCAGCCTGAGTGTCCTTCAGACAAAAACCACATACTCCCACTTTTGCAATTCAGTCACCACCTACAGTAGCTGTTGTAGCTCATTTGGCAGCTGGCATGTTTCACTTTGGGTGGTACCTCTTATCCTGGCATCCTTTCACAAAAGTATCAGAACTACAGCCCCAACAAGTCAGGACCAGGACCGAGGTGGAGAGCTCCAGAGACAAAGACAGAAGCAGAAACAGCAAGAGACAGCAGAGTGCCCCTTTAGAGGTAGAAAATAGACACCTGCTGCCCTCTCACCTAAGGAATTCAGATGGTCTGTGCCAAACAATGGTTAACTTTTGTTTCCTTGCCACCCTAGACACTATTAGTAGCCTAAAGGAAGAAAAAAGGCTGCAGTCCAGCATGGTTTACTATTTCTCTATTAGTTAAAAGTAAACAGCCTGATGACAGTAAGCTTTTCAAGCATAAAATATCAGCAGGCCTTAAATGAGCTTCTTCCTTTTCACACAGGGTTGGCTTCATGAACTCGATATCTGAGGTCCCTGCTCTGCTAGACAGAAAACCCCAAAATGAAGCATCCATACCCAATTTGCCCAGCCTCTGTAACTTATTCAATATGCATGCAATTCTTCCAGAGGAGCAATTTAGATCTCACTGATTTCTCTAGTCCCATACAATTTCTTCTAGTAAAGAATTTCTTTGCCAGTTGCAGCTTCCCCTTCTGTCCCACCCCGTATCACATGTTGCATCAGTTAAGCCAGCGCTGTGGGAGTTCAAAGAGCATAGCAATCTCTTCTTGATAGAATTCTTGGACAACTCCCTTCTGTGTGTCTCTACTTGGGTACCATTTAGTCTGCCACACCCATTTCCTGCTCTTTCAAACAAGGGTCCCATCCTATTGAGGAGTAAGGCAGCACCGACAGGAAGGCACTGACCTCGCTGAAACCTTTTAAGTGATACAGAACAATAGGATAGTGCTGGGGAGCAGGACCTGCCCCATTGCTTGACTAAAAGGTCTTTTCCAACAAAAATGACACTAAGTCCAATCATTAACTTATCACTGCCAAGCCCACCAGTAAACCATGTCCCCCAACACCTCATCTACATGTCTTTTGAATACCTCCAGGGATGATGACTCCACCACCTTCCTGAGCAGCATGTTCCACCCCTTCACAACCCTTTCAGTGAAGAAGGTTTTCCTAATATCCAACCTAAACCTCCCCTGGAGCAACTTGAGGGCATTTCCTCTTGTCCTATCACTTGTTACTTGGGAGAAGAGACCAACACCCATCTCTCTACAACCTCCTTTCAGGTAGTTAGAGAGAAATAAGGTCTCCCCTGAGCCTCCATTTCTCCAGGTTAAATAATCCCAGTTCCCTCAGTCACTCCTCATAAGACTTATTCTCTAGACCCTTCCAGGTTCATTGCCCTTCTTTGGACACTCTCCAGCACCTCAATGTCCTTCTTGTAGTGAGTGGCCCAAAACTAAACTCAGTATTAGAGGTGTGGCCTCAGCAGTGCCCAGTACGGGGACATAATTGCTTCCATGGTCCTGCTGGCCACACTATTTCTGATACAAGCCAGGATACTGCTGGCCTTCTTGGTCACCAGGGCACACTGCTGGCTCATATTCAGCCAGCTGTTGACCAACACCCACAGGTCCTTTTCCACTTGGCAGCTTTCCAGCCACTGGTCTCCAAGCCTGTAGCATTGCAGGGGTTTGTCATGATCCAAATGCAGGACCCGTCACTTGGCCTTGTTGAACCTTATACCATTAGTCTCAGCCCATCGATCCAGCCTGTCCAGGTGCCTCTAAAGAGCCTTCCTATGCTCAAGCAGATCTACAGTCCTGCCCAGCTTCATATTGTCCACAGACTTACCGAGGCTAACTTCCATAAGGATCAGTTATCAATATTACAACATATTCAGGCACATTAAAGAACGCCCAGCTAACTATTGCTAGTCAAGCAAATATTGGTATTGACCGAATCTTGAAATGAAAGTGATGATTGACTCCCAACAAACCCTCCACAACCAACCACATTTCATTGTAGTGTATGTGTGTGAGGTATGTGGATTGCCAGGGTGGCCCAAGCCCAATATTGACGGAGAGGTAGAATTTCAATGAACCAAGCTAGCTACCGTGCTGCTGGAAAGTAGGGAACTGACGTATCACCTCATCATCCACTGGAATGGAGTGAGAAGTGCTGCAGAGCTTAACTGGAGATGTAAGGAGAAATTAACATTTGGAAATACCACATGCCTCTTCCAAAGTAAGTTATGCAATTCCACAGTGACAAAACCTAGCTGGAAAACAGACATGGCAGAGGAACTGTAAAGTCAGACATAGGTTACTACACATGCCACAAACTGAGCCTTCAAAGAGTATGCCAGAAACAAAGCAAATAAGATTTCTGCTCTGACTCATTCATTTTATAGGATACCTCAAATGACTCAGTGGTACACAGTCAATAAAGTCACGCTGGAAAGTTTATACAAGTGTTTATAATCACCAAGGAATGGTTTATAAATTGGCTAACCAAAGGAGACATCCCATTCATAACATAATCCTGTTCTATCTTCCTAGTGTGGCTGTGAAATTAATAGAATATAAACGGTAAACTTAAAACCATCTAATTGGAACCCAATTTATCTACCAGGTATAGGCCAAAAATTACACCTTAGAGATGAAAGAGCACATACAAAAATATTGACTTTCTCTCTAAAGACAACACTGCAAGAAAAAAAAAAAGTAGGGCATAAGAGTCACCAAACTGCAAAATAAGAGAATGAAAATGTGTCTGTGTATTTATTCATAGTGTTACATTCAAGACGTAGCTGATGCACATAAGCCAACTATAGCAGTGACTTCAAAGCTGTACTTATACAAAGCTGTAGAATGCCATCACAGAGGGAGTGTCTTACAAGAGTACTATAAAGGGTAGTTTTGGTCAACTGAACTGCTTATTAAAAAAAAATAATCTTAAAACCCCACAAACAGAAGCCCTTTTCTACAAACCATCTACTGACCTTTTCATTTGAGTTTCTGTAGGGTATACATGTCCAGGAGAATTATAAACTTAATACTACCTATCTCATATCTTTCCAATTAAGCTCCCAAAGTCAGTTGTTAAAGGCTTGGAATTGAAGATATAAAAATTCATATTTGAATGATATCTTCAATGTGCATATTAATGGTTTGAGAAGAGCCTGTAGGAAATACCAGAAGTCCTTTAAGTCTACTTTACCAAAGGTTGATTTGATTGGCTCTATGCTTGAAAAACTTTAAGAGGTATATTCATTAATTTTTGCACATTGCTAGTCCTGGGCCACATACTATTATTTTTCTATGTAATAGCTTCATGTTGCTGTGTTACCAAGAGCTAAAATAATGTAATGAACATTAATTAACCTTTGCACAACACCCTGCACTAAGAGGAACTCTTAGATCATGTATTGAATCAGCAGTAACACAGGAAGAGAGACAATAAATTCACACTCCCATTTCTATAATGTCTGGGCTAGGCTGTTTTGTAAGTGACTAAACCATCCAACTAATTCTATTACTTCCAATTATTGCTTCAAATCAATTTGTTGAAATTGATATTACAGCTTTCCATCTAATGCTGATGGATTTGATTTTCATTTACTCTAGATTATAGATAAGAAAAAAAAATAATCAAGGTTCCTTAAATTATTAGAAAGCAGCAACTGCAATACTGCAGAGCTAAACTAGCAAAGTTCCCATGATTCCACTTCCAGCTCCCACCTGCTTCTGTGGCAGAGTAGGGCAGAGGAATTTTCCACATTAACATACAGCATTCACAGATCTACATATACAGAAATTTCTACTAGGCTTGCCCAGTGGATCCAGCAACAGACCACAGGAGAAATCACTGATTAAAGCTAGAGCTCTTCACTTTCCTTTGCCTGCAAATTCCTTCTCTCCCCCAATAACTACATTGTCTAGATGTTACCCGAGATCACCTAGTACTTTTGGTTACAGGTCTACCTTCCCACATACAAGTAAATCCATTTTTAGAGAAGAACATCAGCTGTCAACTTCAGACTCCTCCTCAGAGGAGGATCTGGCACAGAAACTGAGGGAAAAGCAAGTTCCCAGTCTCACGCTACCCCACGTTCTCCAGACACAATGAACACTCTCCTTAAAAAGCACTCTTCCCAGTACTGTCCTTCAGAGACAAATCCAGTCCACGTATCAGTTCAGACACTCTCATCATGTGTAAGGATCACTTCCAGACATGTTCACACCTCTTTTGAAGCCTTAGTTTTGGACTATTAAAAGTTTGTTCAAGCAAAAAATTGCAAAAGCTTGGTGTCCTTCACCAAGGGACATGAAACCGAGCAGTTTTGCAGACTGCTCCAGGGACTACCAATTGCACAAGCTTTGTAGAACATTATTTGTCATTTTATCTTGCCAATTTGTTTGCATAATAGTTGAAAAGTGGCACTGATTAAATTTCTCTTGCAGTTTGATGGGCCAGTGCTAACTTGTCTCTGGTTCAAAGCCAAAACATAGAATAAAGTGAAAACTAAAGCATTCATAAAATCAGTATCTTATGCTTAATTAAGCTGCTAATGTTTCTCTTAAATTTAAGTATCTATTTCCTGGTTGGTATTTTACTAACTCCTCTAAGGTAACCAAAGTTCTTATTGATAGTTACTGACTACTGTAGTTAAATCTTACCTTTTTCTACAGTCTTTACCAATTCTGCCTCTTGAAGTTTTTTCCTTTTAGAGAATATACCCAACCCACAGTGATCTTCATTGATTTATGCCAGTTAAGAATCTGAAAAGGTTTGCTGCTACCTGGAAGATGTGTACTTATTCTCACTGCTCCTTCTAGATTAATATCCATGGTTACCAGTGATGGAGTCTTCCTGTGTGTTCAGTTTCACGCTGATAAAAACCAGCAAGATTATGCAATTAGCAAGATACCATCCAAGATTTTGATTAAATTTTAACATTCACAAGTTCTACATAAAGCTCTGTGCTGTTGGATTGTACAATTAATACAACTTCAGTCTTCATAGTTAGGCTCAGAAGTCATCCTCCATATGTCTGTAACGAGTTAGACACCCTGAAGTTCACTAATCCTGGTAATGATATAATCAATAAAGCACTTGTGTTTATTCTAGAACTAGTTCCCCAAAATTGTGCCTGAAGTGCAGTCTACAGGTGACACTTGATTCCCTAGTTAGAATTAAGACAATTACAAGTAGCATCAAGCCAGTAATGATGATTTTACAGGTAACTATGTCCATTCTATTTCCAGCTCAGATAATGCAGTATATTACAAAAAAGTGGTTACAACCCCTTGGTGACACCACAGTAAAGTGAAGCGATTCAACCTAGTTCTGCTTTTTCCCCAGTTTCCATTAATAAGGAACATCATGAGTTGTCCATTATCATGAGATCTTTTTAGAATATAAATCCATCAGTTGCAATAGATAACTGGTGCTTTAACACTTTAACAAGTTGTATGAAAGCACTCATTACTACCTGACTAGCTTCTCCTTAACCATAGTAAAGGCAAATTACTCCCACAGCCTCCAGTTGACTGACACACCTCAGAACGCCTAACGTTAGGTCATTTCTACAGACATGTGTATGCTTTCCCATCGCAATCACAGAAGAGCAAACACTGACTGATTTAAGTAACCTGTTGTTCTGAGATGAGTATGTGAAGAATTATGACCTTGATCTTCCCTTGTGTAGCAAATGTCTAGATGACCTATCAGCTGCAGCTTGCAATACCTTTTCCAGCCTTTCGCCCACTTGGGGTGAATGGCGCAACCCCAAGCAGAGCCAACGCACTTTGGAACATTTGCCAAGTATTTTACTGTTCCCACAGCATACGACTGGCTTTATTCATTACAAAAGCACCCATGTTGTTAGTCCACTTGGCAAATGGTGGAAATTGAAAATGCTGGAACCAAAGCTTTTCAAGTGTACTCCCAAAGGTGAAGATTTTGTCCAAACACAGTATGTTCTGATGAAACAGTGACCTTACCTGCAGTCACAGTCACCCTATCTTATGCCTTCAGGGAAGAGTTTGTTAGGAATAGTGCTATCATACAGCTCTTCCCTAGTTTAGTATTCCTTATGACACTGAATTTAACCACATCTGAGGAAATACGCACATGCTCTCCTTTTTTTCAAAACATTATGTTTCTCATGTCAGAGATGAGGGGAATGGGAGAAAAAGGACATAATGCCTTTCAAAAGAGGATGAAACTGATACTGAATATTTTCCTAGTTCAGGTTGCCTTCGGTTGCTTCAAGAAGGAAGTGCATTTGACTGTGCAGAGCTTTTCAAATCTGCTAGTCACACCTTCTTGCAAGTTCAAGTGTCAGACCTAGAGTTTTCCTGGACACCCTAATCTATTGTTGAGACAGGCACTCCCTGAAAAATGGTTTATCATATTCTTCTAAAGAGAGTATCTGTCATAGCATAGAAGTTGTGGAAAGCAGTATTTGTGAGTATATTTACCCTGGCTTAACACTGCAGAAACTAACTCTTGAGACATTTAATCTCCTGTCTTCAAAGGCAATCTTACTACCTTTCAAAACTCCTTATATAATTTTTTGTTCTATTCTTTGCTTCTCCTTTTATCATTTTTGCAACACCAAAATGTGTGCAAACATATCTTCATCATTGCCACATTACAGACTTCTTTAAAGCACCTAGACCCCTCAGTCTTCCCAGTCACAGCACATCAGGAAGGCACTTTCCTGCAGCCTGTCACCTGTCCGTGTTGATTACATAGGTTGCACTCTATGCAAAGAATATGACTTGCAACACCCTGCCAATCCCTTCCAAACCCAAATTCTCATGAGTACCAAGGTACTTCTCCCATGAACTAAGCATTCAGCTAAGCCCAAGGCAAGGGCATATCACTGATGTATATGCATGTGATGCAGGGAATTTCCCTGGCCTGTACTCAATGCAGTGGCAGAGTAGGGACTTTTTAGCCAGTGGAAATCAGCAGATCATGCCCACGAAAGACTTTCCTGACAAACTGCGGTGCACAATTAGCACAGGAGACCTGTTTTTCACCCCACATGTTGCTGCATCAGCAGAGCCAAAGGAGATGGAACTAGTATGCCCTGCTTCAGACTGTGTCACAAAACCAAGACCAGACCTTGGATTTACACTACACTGGTCACACCTCTTTCAGGTATTCACGCTAGCTGTCCCAAAGAATGTAGAGTGTACAGACTATACTTTCCACTTGGCCAAAACAGTTACCCTTCCAACTTGTTAAGATTCCACTTTTGCCCCACAAATTTAAGATCAAAGACCTTTGAAATGTCCTGAAATTCTAGGATACTCCACTGTTGCAGATACCTATTCCTCCTTCAGTCTCAATCCAGTCAGACAACAGAACTGATAACAATGCTGTGGATTTACTGCTGTTTTTGGGAGGTTTGGACTGCATTGTTTGGTTCTGGTGTTTTGTTTTTTTGTTGTTTGCTTGTGGGGTTTTTTTTTAAGTAAGCCAGTCAAGAAAGATTGGTCCTCATGTTTCCCAACATTAGTTCAGCCCAATCACTACTTTTCCAGGTAGGTAAGTCCAGCTGCAACTCTAACATTGAAATCTGATCAGGCAATATGTAAAAAATACCTGCAGTGAAGGTGTAAACTGTTCGCGACCTGCAGCTCCTTAGATATGCCAGTGTTTTTAGAAGACAATTAGCAGGAACAATAGCTGGATACTTTGACCTAGAAGGATGCAGAAAAAGAATTAAACTGAGCAGACTACCCAAGGACCTGCTAATTAACTTCCTCTGGGACCAGTCTATGAGTAGGATGAAGTTTGAAGCAATTAAGCATAGAAAATGAAATAGTGAAGTTATAAAAATCTCCTAACTGCTTTGCTCTAGCTGCACACATCTCAAACACTGGGGATCAGCTTGCACTGTGTTACTTACACCAGCCTATCATAAAGGCATATCCTATAACTGCATTTCTATAGGCAGCTGGAGTATGACATAGTATAAACAAATAATAATAATTAAATAAAATAAATATAATAAAATATTAAATACTACTAT
>WUAM01000309.1:422981-470518 GCA_024336885.1 Actenoides hombroni
AAGATTTTAAAAAAAAAAATTATACTTTTATAGGTGCTTTTGCTTCTATTGGAATCTAGGCTACGCAGAAGCTGATGGACCTGTGAGGCAGTTGGTATCTCTCAGCCAGACCCTGAGCGCACACGTTTTCACTTCTCAAACCGCCACTGCAGAACTCGACTGGAAACAACAACCTTGGAATGGAAACAAAATTAAACAAAAACCACCAAAGAAACAAAGCTACCAGCTCCCACCTCTGAGCATAGCAGTAGGAACATGCAAGTAAAAAATACTATCTGAGAAAAACACCTATCCCAAACACACCGTCAAGGTGCAAATGCAAAACTCTGTCTCGCAGCCAGAGCACACAGCGTGTCCTAGAGCTAAGGTGACCACCCGACATTCTCCGTTACATAATCCCCATTTTCTGCCAGTTACAAAATTCTGCCAAACTGATGCAATTGAAATTTCCCCTACTGGTTATCAACAACAAGACTAATTACCTAGAAGAGTGCTAAATGGTACAGCCATTTCTCTGAGCAGCATTGTGGGGATTTTTTTTCCTCTGAGTTTAAAAAAATAAATAAATTTTTAAAAGCTATTTATTTTCCCTCTGCCTCCTCCAAAATTTGGAACCAGAATCTGAAAATATATTTTGCCAACCTGCAGATGTAGTACTCACACTCTTGGTACAGTTCAGCAGTTACTCAACTATCCAAGTTCCTTACAGGTATTTTTTCACCTCAGCGCTGCAAGGTGTGGAGGTGAGGGAGGGGGATGTTGTTTGTGTTTGGGTGGGTTTTGCCTTCTCCACTTTTTTTTTTTAAACACATCTTTTCAGTTACACAAACAAAGGAAATTGAAACAATATTAAAATATCATTTTAAAAATGTATCAAACTAAAAATGTAAAAAATGGCAATAATTAAGGAGGCGTACAGGCAAACAGAATTCAGACCTTCCATGTACACACTGTGTCTTTCCATAGTAGTATCAAGACATCCCCTTCCTCCAGCCAACTGTAAAAACAAACAAACAAAGCAAACCCCACCCAGAACATGCCAACAAACCACTTGTACTGAGGTTCCATGGCAAGGTTTTGATGGGGGGGCTACAGGGGTGGCTCCTGTGAGAAGCTGCCAGAAGCTTCCCTCGCCCCCATGACAGCAATCGCTGATCTCTCCCTGTCCTTACCGTGACCCATGAGTCTTTTGTTATATTTTCTCTCCCCAGTCCAGCTGAAGAGGGGAGTGATCGAGTGAATTTGGTGGGCACCTGGCAACCAGGCAGGGTCAACCCACCACACCACTATAAATAAACTCTGGCATTTCCTATCATGCAAAGGGCTGTTTGACCCAGCAGCCTCCAGCTTTTACGCACTCTCCCATTTGTTTTCCACTCCCTCCTATCGATCCTGTCGGTCTTTTCAGAGTCAGATTTTAGGCATATCATGCTCTGTGTCTTACCCAGCATGGACTCTCCAAGTAGAGCTGAACAGGTAACAAAATGAGAAGCTCCTTTAGCAGAATAAAACCAATCCTTTGCTTGCTGCCTCCTCCCTCACAGGGGAAATTCCAGGCTCCAGTGTGCACTACGTACACCACAGAGACAGAGGAAGAGAAACGGCAGCAATTTCCCACTCCCAGGGAGATAGATGTACAACCACTCACTCCCACGCTGGGTGCTCACAGGTGTGCTTATACCACATACTGTGGGTAGCAAGCGCTGCTTCTTTCTGGTCTGTAAGATGTTTAAAAAACCTAAATGATCACAATTGCATATCACCAAGGCCAAACTAATAAAGCCCGTACCTTTGCTAGGCTCATTTCCAGCAGAGACCACCGGTAGGGTGAGCCTGTGCCTGCAGGACCCACCACCCATCAGTGTCACCAGAGAGCAGGACAAACTGTGTGTCACACCCTGCATACCACAGCATGAAGGGCCAGCTCTGGACACTGCAGGCTGCCTGCAACATCTCCTTTTCCCTTCCATTTTCTATCTTTCTGCACAGGCAAAGACATGTGCTGGAAATGCAGCACTGAGTGATGCAGGAGAAACAGCCTAAACACGCTCCCTCTTGTCAAGAGGATGAAGAGCCTGTGTGTTGCTGGAAGTGAGATTTGCCACATGCCCATCAAATTTGAATCCCCATCAGGAACTGCAATCCAGGGACCCAGGTAGCAGAAGGTCATTGAAGTAAAACTCCTCCATGCTCAGGTATCAGCATCGCTGTTCACATTACAACACTCACCCTTCATAGTACCTACTCCTCTTTATCACAATTCCTTTTACATCAAAGAAGAAAGCAGAAACAATAGTTTGTTAAGCATGTACAATTAACAGAGTAATAAAAATCAGAACCACTGCACATTGTAATACCTTTCATTGGTTTTAAAGGACTTCTTTGACTATTAATGACAACATGCAATGAGGCCTGCAGCAGCATGGCAGCACTAGAAATGATTCATCACCACAGGATTGTTCTCAGCCAATCTATTTAGGAATGCACAATTCTACAAGGTTTTCCTGATCAACCTCTGTGCATAAAAATACAGGGAAGACACAGCATCGATGAGGAATGAACACAGAACCCCACAGACTGAAAACAATATAGACAGTTATTAGAAATATCTTATAGGACATTCACTACCAGGTGTTCTAATTTTATATGCAGAACAAAAAATATGATTATTATTTGATAAGGAATATGCTGGAGTCATTCCTCAATAGGACTGAATACACAATTCTGCAAATGCTTACACTACTGTGGGAAAACTGCACACACTGCCCATCTCTGGAAAGTAAGTTTTCATACAAGAGACTCTGCAATCAGAAAAAAAGCCAATTGTACCTTAGTAGATCAGGAAATCCTCTAACAATCACTTTAGGACAACTACTTTGAATCTGAAGCCTCTTAAGCCTGACTAGGACAAAATTATTTTACAGACCATCTTGGTATTTGCATTTTGATGTTGTTTTAGAAGGAAGTCTCTCCATGAGAAAACAAAACCAAAACAACAATAACAAAAGGCAAAAAAACCCCAACAAAGAAAAAACCCAACCAAACAAAAAACCAACCAACCAAACCAACTAACCAAACAAAAAAACCCCACAAAACAAACGAAGGAAAAAAAAAAATAGAGAGAGAAAAAAATTCACAAAACCTGAACACCAACTGTTGTCCTACATCAGGATCAAGCACCAGTTCAGCTGCTGGGCAGATTTCTCACACAACAGATCTTCCTTTGGGGAGAGGGAAAGCTTAGAGAAGTGGCATATCAAATGGTGATGCTGATGCGTAATTTTGTGACTGTGCATTTCATAAACAGTAGGGAGACCAGGTACAGTAACCCAGTGGAAAAGCAGCCAACAACCCCCACATCGTCAGCAAGAACTTCTGCTCTATGCACAGCACACAGCCACCTCCCAACAGCAGACATTCTCATGCCCTACACAGCATCATAACCCTGCAGGTTCCTGTCATGAATCTGTCCTAGATGGGGATGCAGTAGTTAGAGATTTGGGTAGCTCTAAAAGTTTGTTCCTTCAGTAATATAATCTCATTTTAAAAAATGAAGCAGTAATTCTGCAGGGTCTGAAGGTTTACATTTTAACCATCTCCCCTTTGCCCTTTCACACGACTGTTCCCAAAGGAAATTCTGCTTCAAAGCATCACTATTTCAGGCACCTGAATCAATAAGCCTCTGCTCCAAAATATGCAATAGCAAGGGAATACACTATCCACATTGCTTTTAAACACGCATGTCCTTATCCTACACATACTGCTACTGGCAAAGATATGCTAGAGTAATGTAACAGATTTGTGTTAAATTTACAATGGAATAGAAAATGCGGTTAGTGATGACACAACCCTGCTCCCAGGCTTTGGTACCAGGCGGGGAAGAGAACCTTCAAGACAGCCCAAAAGACTAAGAAAAGACTTTAATGGCCACCACTTCAGTTAAAACAGATTTTAGCTTGAAGGAAAAGATTCACCTGGAACTGAAGTCTGGAATTTCCAAAATGCATTTTGCATTTATTAAGATATTACTAACATCAGTAAAAATAATTACCAATCAGCTCATACAGAAGGCCAGACTCATTTAAAGGTTGTTAAGAAAGTGGTCCAGCAGGAGAGGTATGAATGTAGCTGCCATGAGGTGCAGGAGCAGTGTCCTGGAAACATCATCCAAAATATCACTAATTCCCGCAAATGCTATTTCTGAAGTCTTAGATTCCACTTTAACATCTAGGCTGTAGTCCAAGCTTCTGAATTGAAACAACACGACTACTGACCCTGTTCAGGGCTTATCTTTTGAAATCCCAGATCACTACAGAAGGACAGACAGTACAGACAAGTGACCTCCATCATCCCAATGATGTTAATCCTGGCAAAAATGGTGGGAAAGGCCTGCTTTTCACCATCTCCTTCCTACCTGCTGCTCCCAAAGATACATACAACCAGGGAGTCATTTTTGCATCAATCTTGGCTTTATACTTCTACCTCTACCTGGAAGATATTACATTGTGGTCACCAGTAAATTAAAAAGCAGTAGCTGAACTCACTGAATTTATAACAAGAGATAACTAAATAGCCTACCTTACCTTGTTGCTGGGAAATTTCCCTATTTAACAGCTGCTTCCCCCTTGCTAATGTAATCCCATTCTCCTCATCATCCCACCCTGAATAATCTCTCCCCAACCCTTCCCTGTTTATAGACATTCGATAATCACAGGCTTTCATGTTCCCCGTTTGCTGTCAGTTATCCAAATGATACAAATTTAGCCCCTTTGATCTCTCCTCATACATCAGTCCCTCCAGGCCCCTAATCACTTTTTTCACTCTTCTCTGAACTCCCTCCAGTAATGATGTGATTCTAATCCTCTGAAAGGAGAGGCTTTTGGCATTAGTTCTTCACACAGATGCAAGCAAACTAATTCAGAGAGACTTCACAAGCTCTGTGCGTAGTACTGTCACCAGCCGTGACACTAAAACAAAGATCAAATTGTCTCATGAACACTAGAGATGCCAGAAGCTGAAAGAAAACATAATGAAAATGAGAATGATTAACTGATCAGCACTTTATACAGCCATCAGGATTTTGCATGAGTAAAAGCCACATTTGGGAGACAGACACAGTTGTCTGCTGGATGCTTTGAAGAAGCCAGGTTGACAGTCCCAGGAAAGGTCCCTTCCAGCCCAAACTATTCTGTAACTCTGTGATTCTGAGATAAATAAGTAAACTAAATGCTGAGACTCTATGTTCACTGAAGAACGAAACCATCTTAATAAACATTATGAATTTCCAACAGAACAGCCTCTCTGTGATATTTTCCATGTTCATCGTTCACTGCTCTTAAGGCTCAGAGGACCACAATCCTCTCTGAGCTTTTACATAAGTCAAAGTGTTTATATAACACCTCTGCAACTCACTCTATTTCCTTGTATATGGTTTGCTACACAGCAACAGTCCTCAATACTTTAGATGATTTTCCTTCCTGCATTTTCCAGGGAGCACAAAAGCAAACTACGACAAATTGACTCTAATTTGAAAACCAGGAAGTACTCTTTAAATCCTTTCCACAGACGTGCTGCCTGATTTGTGTATTCTTCACTACAGTTAAGAGAACACATTTTCTGACAACGGGAAGTACCTTTAACAGAATCCACAGGACTCTGCCTGTTGCAGAAAACTTCCCGTTTAATGCACAGGGATTACACCAGGTCCCTAATCATACTGGAATTACATGTACTCCAGTCTGATCAGCTACCCTCTCACAGCTGGATCCCATGTGCACATCATCACTTCTCTGGGTAGGATGCAGAGCTCCTGCCTTTTCACACACGACAGGAAAGCCAGGAGAAGCCTTATGCAAAAAACAGATGACAGAAACAGCTCAAAACACCGCATTTCGATGTATTGAGACTCAGCTTCTGCTGGGCCACAAAGTGTTACATCCAACAGCTACATGCCTGGAAGGGCACAAGGTACTGTGCTGCAATCGCAGAGGAAATGAAATTCATCAAAGCAGGATCCCAACCAGAAAAATGCTGACGGAAGCACAGCAACAGGACTCGCGGCAGCAGCAGCTGGGGCCGCCATCTCAGCGCCAGTTTAATGGCCACTGGTGATGTGTCTCCATGGCAGCAAAGGCTGCTGAGAAAGGATGGGTCTGATCATGGGAGGACTGGGAGACTAAACAACAAATGCTCCAGCTGCAGCAGTCTGTCTCCCTCCTTTCTGTGTTTCTAAACGAGGGACTCGAGATAAACAGAAATGAAAACCCTTCTGGAACTCAGTTCATAACAAAGTCAGGTCGTGAGCCTCAGCACCTCAGACCGTTCCCTTCAGACAGAGGCACAATCAGGTGCAGTGCTATAGTGTAAAATCCCTCAGCTAAGAACCCCTGAACATGTTCAGCTGATTCAGGGACAAGTGATTTTAACGTAGCTCTACGTGATCTTTTGCACAAGTCAAGAGCTTCAGTGCTGTCTGCATCCAAACAGCCTAACAAGCCTGCACTGAACACCTCAAAGGATTCAATGCCGTTTAAATAAGGACGTTATTTGTTCCAATTAAAATAAGTTTCAGGCAAGGAAATGCTTGGAACCCACATTTGTGACTGGACACAGTGAGTGATATGGCATCAAACATACTCGTGAGTGGGGACACCTCCTCGCACACCGTCGCTGATTACCAAAGACTAAGACAGGCCTGGGATACAGCTTGACATGAAGATAATTATCAATTTGACATTCAGTACAAATAGCATTAGATGTATTCTGCCTCCAAAGATGTAACTAGTACATCTGTGTACACAGCATATATTATCTAGGGTGAGATCTGGGTTTTCTAGGATTTACTATGGAGGCTTCAGTTTTTTGCACAAAAGTGAATAGGTCAAGCACCAGCCAGATCGTGAAGATTCTAATCGTCTTGCTGATAATGTCTGTGGAGATACCTGCAAGATCTGGGGTCACTTCTACTTCAGCGAAACAAAGAGCGTACAGGTTAACGTAGCTGAGAGGAACATCTATAACGGGGCGAATCCTAGCTTTAACTGCTTATTGGAACAAAAACATTAATCGGTCAATGCTGAGATGATTAACGGGATAAGATTAAGGTTAAAACTAGAAAATCTATTAACTTGTTTAAGAAATAAATGTTGTAACTGGCAGGTCATCAGTCTTTCAAGCCTCAAGGGCTTTGATGCTCCAAGTAAACAGGAGACTGACTCACGCAGCCAAAGGCTCTGTGCAAAGACTAACCGAGCTGCGGTTGTCTTGCCACATCAGAAGCCATGCACCTTCTCCCTAAACTAAGTGGGGTATGCAACAGACCATTACTTCAGGTTCAGCTACATCAGACAGGATGTAGCACAACCACCATGTGAGGTGGGACTTGGGGGGAAAAGTCTGAGCTAAAAAGCGGTTGCTACATACAACAGGAAGCAGAAAAGAGGTAAATTAAAAAAATCAGCAACAGGAATGGCAGATTCAAACTCGTGTCTATATCATAACAACTATGAATTCAGCTCGTAATAGAAGTTTTAGTCAGAAAACTAAATTCACTTAGCCTGACTGTTCTAGTCTGCATACATGCTTGTCATTCAACTGTCACACTTATCCATTCACTGTGTGTTGTGAGAATAATTTGAAATAATTTTAATTATGTCTCAGAAGGCGCATCCTCTCAAAGAAATGAACAGTCCACCTGCATCTTTCAGTCTAATTTCCCTTGGGAAAATTTCCTTCTAATGCATTATTTCACATCATACACCCTACTACACAGAGCAACTCTCCAGACTGCAGTAACTGTTAAAAGTTCAGTGTCTATCACTCCCCATATCTTAAAGACACGTACAGAGCCAGTCAGTACTGTGAGAGCACAGAGACAATGTATTCAGAGGGATGCTGAACCACTGAAATGAGGAAAGAATGCCAAAGGTGCCAGGGGTCTAGTACTTTTGAAATGCAGCTGTAGAAATGCCAGGAACATCATCACCTCATCAAAGAAGCAGATCAATGCACAACCCAGACATGTAACTCCATAACAATCCACACACTCACACTGATGAGAACGTGTAGTTATGAAATTATAATGTACAAATATGGTCGGATAACCAGAAGCAAATAGTAGTGAAGTGTCCTACACCTTCCACAACTAGAGGTTGCGTCCAAAAGGTTCAGCTTTAAGTATTTACTTTGAGACTCATCACAGAGGGTTTTCTTCAACAGCAGAACTAGAATATGAAGAAATAACAGGAAAGCAAGCTAAGGAGCTGCCAGTCCTGACCGGATAGCCTCTCCAACTTATTTTGCACCCACTTTTCAGTAGGACTGTCAAGGATCTTACAGACAGCACCATCCAGAAGACATAACAGTTGCCAATGCTCTTGTGGTTTGGACTCTGGAAAAACAGAATAAAATGACAACAATTCTACCTGTAACCACGGGTCTCAAAATTAAGCAGGATTGTAACTAGCTGGTTACAATCATAATGGCATCAATATCTTGCCTCAGGTAAAACTGGACATTTGTATTTTTGCTGCCAATGCCCTTGTTCTGCAACAGTGGGAACCAAAACACTTTCCTACTCTCCTGAGACTTCTCCTATGCATTGATGAAAACTAGGGAAAAGCTAAAGTCATTTCTGAGGAAATTAGTAACAGGAATAGCACTGGACTGCTCTTCAGCAGACTTGTAAACAATTTACCCCGCCTTCCTACTTTACTTATATATCACATATTAGATGCTCTTCTTACAAAAACTGCTTATTAGTCACCAGACTAATGAAGTACGCAGCTGACCTCAGCAACATGCTTCCCTACACCAGCTGGCTCCTCCACCCATGGCAGTTGGGTGCAGCTGCCATCATTAGCTTCCCAGGGAGAGATCTTCCACTTTGCCGGAGACCAGATGACAGCCTGGTTCACACTCACTGCCTGGGTGCCAATCACAGTTGCATCTGTCAGTCCTTCAGACTGCTGGGAAAGGCTGACACCAAAGCTCCAGCAAACTTCACCTCCTGAGCCAGAAGGGCTGGTCATGGCTCCCAGCCTGACCCTCACGCAAGGCAGGCCGGGGCCACCTGCCAAAGCACCGCAACACTTGGCCCAGCTCCCACACTCCTTCTAGAAACACACACTTGATGCAAAGCCATCAAGCACAAAAGAACAAGTCACATCCCTACAAAACTTGTTCAAATACTTCTTTATTGCTAAAACTGTACATTTTTCTATTTGAAATGAAACTTTCGGTTATGTGCCCTTGTTCTGCCTTGTCTCAGGAAAAGGCAAGTGGCTTCACAGCACAAACTCTTCAGCACCCAAGCACACAGCAGGACTGTCACATCTGGATCCTTTTTTATGGAGTCAGCAGAAGTGCCAAATCTCGAGATGGGAGTTGTAAGCACAAACACAGCACTGCCTTCAGCCCAAAATAGCTTCTCTTCACAAAGCCACTCCATATAACCCTGCCAGCTCTGCCCAGCTATAGGTCAAGAACCATGCATGATGCTATAGTCCAACACTGCAACCAAACATCGAAGTAGGTGAGACAACTAGTGAGTAACTGCTCCAATGAGGAGCACGCCTTGTAATCCAACCTGTCCATTCCTCTTGTTTGATCATGGCATGGCAGTAGAAGACATGAATGGAAAGAAGGGAATAACTCTCTGCTTATGACAAGCTGCATTACACTGCACACCTGAGGAACCTGTAAAGACTACACGCTACTCATGTTCCCTAAGAAACCAACAACAACCTGCAGCGGGGTGACCCTGGCCAGCAGCTAAGTACAACACAGACACCCACTCGGCCCATAAGTGGGACAGGAAAGAAAAGAGCAAAAGCAAGAAAACTGGTAGGTCAAGATAAAAGCAGTTTAATAAAAAGAAAGAAAGCAAAAAGCAAGTGATGCAAAGGTAATCACTTACCATGTCCCACAAGTGGACCAATCTGAGGTCTGACCAGTCTCTGAGCAATGGCTGCCTTCCCAAAAATGCCCTCCCCTCAATTTCCATTGCCAAGCACAATGTGATAGGGCATGGAACAACCCTTCAGTCAGTCTGGGTCAGCTGTGTCTCCCCCAGTCCACCCCGGGAGCAAAGCAAGAAACAGAGAAGGCCTTGATGCTGCACAAGCACTTTTCAGCAATAGCCAAAACACTGGCATGTTATCAACACTGTTCTGATCACAAGTCCAGAAGAGCACCATATTCCATCCCAGCCACACCCAGCACACAGCCCTGTGCCAAACCAACACAACCATATGTAGCTCACCTATCAACCACAGCATGAACACTGTGTTTTTCATACATCAAAAAACAAACAAAAACCCCAGACACTTAGTTAGTTACTTACTTGTGCCAGCTATGAATGAATCTGATGTAGATCATTCAGCATATTAATGGCTTTACCACCAGTCTTCCTACCTGGTATTTGTGCAGTGAAGTACAGTCAAACATGGGCAGTGAATTCACATGTACAGTCAAACGTGGACAGTGAACTCACATGGTACTGAGCACATCAGAGCACAAAGTATAAGCTTCAAAGGCTTCCCCTTTGGGATGAAGAAAAAGCCCAGAAACAACTGTGGCTTTGGGGAACTTTACATCTCTCTCACTGAGTGTCTGTGCAAAACAGCCTTTCCCTACATTTCTTTACCCACCGAAACACAGGTCTTATCATTCTAACCACTGTGCACATCCATGTCCAAAACAACAGATCTCCAAACCTTGAGGAGAGAGGACTTCATAGGGAAAAGGCTGCAGAAGACAGCAACTGGGCCGCTAGAGCACATCTGCACTAACTACCCAGAGTGCCCCTTTGCTATGTAACCAAGGAAGAAAGTGAATCAGACTTCAGCAAAGCCGTCTTCATCAGCTTATGAAACACTTCTCTAATCCATGATGCAATTAACTGCCAAGAAAGTGCTGAGGCAGGCAGAATTAGGAAGCTATAACAAATCAAATATATAATCCTGCAGCATTTACATTTAAAACAGATGAACTGCTTATAACTCAAAGTGCTGTAGCATGTTTACAATTTTATTCCATAAGATCTAGATGTCTATCCCCAAAGCAGGACAAATGAAACAATCCAGCTTCAAAGCCAAAACGTGCGCAGCTTTCCAGAGCTTCCTGACCTAGGTGGTAACAACTGCCATCCCGAACACCCATCACACCCCCAAAGTCCTTGGGAAAATTCAGAACCACTAAAGAATGACAGCTATCCCAGAAGTTCTTGATTAGCTCGTAAGGCACTTGAGTAAGGTTCACTGCGGAGATCACCGTGTTCCAAAAACACTTTTGCATAAGAACAGGGGTGCAGGAGGTTCAACATTCTTGATGGAACATCTAGTCAGCTGGCAAAGAAAGAAAAGCAAGTTTGTTGTTGTTAGATGTTAAATGTTGTTAACTTGTTAAAAAAGGTTTGAAATCATGTGTATCACCTCAGCACTGAACCAAACATCAAACAGTACACAACCAAAACAGAAACTGCTCTTGACATTAATTTACAGTATAAACAGTCTATCCCTTGCCTTAACTCTCTCAATTATAATTGTCAGAATGTTATCCTGCCCAAGGTTCTGAATTATCCCATGAGAGAACACCAAGTGAACTCTTTTGAATCAACAAAAGGTACAAAATTTCCATTATCCTAAAGTCTGAAAAGACACTAGCTTTCTAAAAAGCAACAGTGGGAAGGGGGACACAGGATGAGGAAAAATGGACATTTCTATAGACTCTGAAGACTTCTATAGGAGTCTATTAAAAAAACCCAAACACAACACACCACCCCCACACCAAACAAAACATCCCACCCCAAAACCACCAAACAAGCAACAACCAAAAAAACCCAAGCAAACACAAGAAATCCTGCCTCTTTCTTAAAAGACCTGGTATGACAAGGTCCAAAGCTTAAGCTACAGTGTCAGAAAAAGAACATCTACTATTCAACACTAATGTCTTCAGCAGCCCTGGAACAAAATAGCAGGGCAGACCCAGATCCAACAGCTATCAAAGATGACAGGAATTCCTCTGCTAACTCATCTGAGTTCTGCATTGGACTGCTGGGATGAAATTGCTGTAAGTAATTGTTCAGAAGATTATGTCAGTTATCAAGAAAAGCAACACACAAACCACAGAAAATGCTTTTAATTTCTGCAAGCTAGACAAAGTATGGAATAAATGTTTAAGAAAAACATACGAAAGTGACACCAGTACTCAAAAAACTCATCCTCATACAACCTGCTGCATTAAGATGTGTGATACACCATGACCTAATGCTGAAAGACTTTGCTAATTCTAATGGCTGGCCTGATGACCCTTCGCTACGACAGAACCGTGCTGAACAAGGCACGCTGGATTCCTCCCAGCGCTGCAGAGCAGGTCACACAGACTGTAACAGTGGCAACACCGCACGTGTCAAGCTATCAGGTACTTGTTCAGAGTCATCAGAGCTAAAGCACAGCTGGGGCTTACGCCCATATGGAAAATTTCTCTCTTTAATGTAACTTTGATACCGAGATGCGTTAAATCTTTGATTTTGTTGGCAGATGCTGACCGTATCTGCCTAACCTCTGAAGCCTGCTGACTGACAGTGTTAATGCACTTTGTAATGGATGAAAAGGGAAATGACAGCTTTTGGCTCACTTTCAAGCATATTTTTTCACTGCAAAATACCCTATAGCTCAATCTGCTCTTCGTACAACCTAAGAAATCTATTCTTTATTGTGTTGATAGTAACTGGTGGCGTACTGAAGAAAACAGGAGCTGGAGAGGAATGCTTACTGAGGGAGCCACTTTACATCCTGAAAGGATGATGTTTTCTTCTTTCCTTTAATTCAAGCTGCACTGATGCGATCTCAGAAAATCCCAGATGGAAGTTAAACATTACTTTCTCATCTCTTTCTACATCAAACAGTTTACCCCCAGATATTTCAAGAAGTGCAGCTATGCTAAGAAGAAGCTAGTGATCCAAGTGTCAGAGGCAAGTTGCATGGACTGCTGTCCAAAATAATACCTCCAGGGGCAAAGGGACTGCATGCTTATACATGAAGGAAACCATTCACACAATCACAGAATGGTTTGGGTTGCAAGGGACCTTACAGATCACCTCATGCCAACCTCCCTGCTGTGGGCAAGGATACCTTCCACTAGACCAGGCTGCTCAAAGCCCTCGCCAACCACACACTTCCTCTGGAAATTTCTAAGTCACCTTTTCCATCTGCGTGCCTATTTCATAAAACTGTAGAGCAACACAGGCTGGAAGAGATCTAACAAGGTCACTAATTCAATTCTCCTTGTCTGTTTGTCAGCCTCAAGCTAGTCCTCTCTTCATCCATGTACTCAGGTCCGAGTGATAAGACATACCCATGGTGCAACTCTGAAATGATTAGAGGGGGCAGGAGGAGAGGCGTAAAAACAAAATAACCAGTTGGAAATGCAGAAAGTTCTGTAAACAACCTAGGAGCCTACCTTAGCTGCATCTACTACAAGCAGTTTGATTATCACATCAGCAATTTCACAGAAAATACCAATATGCAGTATATATCCAGGTCATTTGAGTTACTCTCCATTTTCAGTGGATATAATTCTGTAAGTAGGCAGATTTTTTTAGTACCCAAGCAAACTGGGACAGAGCAATCTTAAAGCTTCCCTAAGGAGAGTAAGGAAATTCTCTGAAAAGAAAATTTGCTATGGACGTCCACAGCAAACTGGGACATATCTCTTCTTAGAGCCAGCAAAGAATTTCCTAGAATACACTTAAGCGATTCTGTTGAAGACATAGGCTAAACTTTAACAGAATCTCATAAAATGAGAAGTTTAGTACAAGATTCTCCCTCCTTTTCTACAGGCTGATATGTGAAGCTCCATCAGCCCCACAGGGACTGAGTTTTGTTGCTGACCTCTGCTCTGGTCAAAGAGCATGCTGTCATTATCAGGACTCTCAAGGGGGGAAGAAGGCACTGAATCTTCTTGTTAACACATCTGGAAGCCTACCAGTTGTTCTTTACTCATCCTTAAGTCTCAGAAAAATCTATTTCCTCTTTTGTGTCCCTGAAACAGTCCTGGGGTCTGAGCTTAAGTATGAATCTCATTTTACTCTATGAATGTCAACCAGGATGGTAACTGTTTTCTACAGCATCCATTTTACAGCACGGGCCTGACACCTTACGCAGGCCTAGAAGCCAGTGGCAGGTCAAAGAGGACCATTAGCAGAAAAAGAGCCTAATCTAATTCAATAATAGCTGGCTGTAAGAGTGGCCATTTATTTTGCAAAACTTCCTGTCTAGAAGATAATAGAATAAACAGAAGCAGAAATTTAAAAGAAAACTGCTTTTCTAAACATAGAACTGGTTCAGTTATGAGAGGTCTGTCTTTCTGTCCGTGGAACTGCAACCAAACACCGGTGAGATAAGACTGTAATGATCACAGAATCACAGAATCATTTAGGTTGGAAAAGACCCTTGGGATCATCTTGTCCAACCATTAACCCTACTCTACAAGTTCACCCCTAGACCATATCCCCCAACACCACATCTAAGCAATGCTAAAAGATATTTTGTCTTGTTTTCTCCTAAGGACCAAAATAAAAGCAAGTTCCTGCACTAGATCATATTCTATCCACAGGCTGATAATAATACAAATTAATCTAAAATGACTGAACTGAGTACTAGTTAATAACACTGTGAATGATTCTGGTACTTCATGCTACGAATATAGAGAAAAGGTCCCTGAAAATTGGATGAAGTATCTATAGTGGTATTTCTGATGCAGAAAGAACTGAAGATAGTCTTTGTGTGATCACCTTCAGAAGATAGACAGCGGTAATACCCAAAATTAATTCAATCATCCTGAAATCATCTATCTCAATAAGGGAAATTTCCTGTGACTACACAGAGTAAACACTTAGAAGTCAAAACAGCCCAATTTGACTGGTGGCGAATGAGCCCTGGCCTGACATGTTTGGTGCTGGACAAAGCTCTCTGCCTGCAGAGATGCCAGCCAGGCAGTGGGATATGGACATTGGTCCTGCAGTGCTGAGGCAGAGGCCACCATTTCCCATGATGCAGAGCTACAAGCACTGGTGCTACAAGATGTTAAAAAGAAAATGCTTACACTCAGAGGGTAGTACCTGACTGCCATCAACTCTGCTCTGTGGACCTGAATGTATGAACATGAGACAAGAGGGCCTAAAATCACGTTATTTATCCCTGATCTATCAAGTCTTCCCCTTCCTGCTTTCTCCTCCAAGTATTTTCAAAGGGCTAAAGCCTCTGGCAGGCACCGTATGCCACTCCATGTGTTGCTTCAATCTCCTAACTTGAAGGAAATTTTTTATTATAAACACTTAAACATTTATGGCATTTCTTTCCTACACTGCATCTGGAATGTACTTTATTTCTCTGATCTCTGCTGTGCTACTTCAGAAGATATATTCTTGTATCTGATTTGTACTGACTAGGATACATTTTTTTCATAGACATCACAGAAATAGTTAATACTGTGGCACTGGCTGTCTTTGATGAATCTATTCTACCTAGGACACAGTATAATCGTTGACTATTACTATCTGTCCCCTTGTGGGCAGAAACCAGACTGAACTCAGCCTACAGATTTAACAGATCACTTGCCTTAAGTAAGAACAGCTTATTTTGCTGAAGAGGGAAGCTCTTGCATAGCATACTAGTCCCTAGAAAGCCTTAGATGTAGCTATTATGGAAGTAATTTTAATGTCCAAAATTCAGATTCCCCTTTTGAATACTCTGAAAACTGGTCACATTCACATCTGAACTCTGAATTCTGCTATTATCCATCTGCAAGCAAAATCTGGATCCAGGCCTAAGCTTCAAGTATCTTTGGTGGTTGAATCACAACAGATGCATGAGCAAATTCAGAAATAAAGATTCTGTTTCACAGATTCTCATTCACAGTGAAACACGCATAAAGTCTGAGGCTACATCTGTGCAATGTTTTGCACAAATGACAGTAGCTACCCTTTATGGAGAGAGCAGAAAACAACCTTAGCCTCTCAGTTTTGCTCAGATAAGTGTCATTAAGTCTTTAAGTATTTTCTTTGGGTAGTTAACAATGTAGATACAATTGGCACATGCTAAATTTTAAGTCGAGCAGCAACTAGAACAGACACACTAAGCATGGTGGTTTGGGAAGAACAAGGCCCTCCTCAGTGGAGTGAGCAGCACAGCAAGATGCACAGGTAGGAGGCACCATGGACTGTGAAAAAGGAGCTGTGGAAGAAGACTCATACCTCCCTAGCAGAAAACTGCCTAGATCTGAGGAGCCAGAGTGAAAGGAGTTTCACAGTAGAGTACCAAGAACAGCAATGAAGGTTCCTGGATGTGAGACTACAGAAAGAGCACAGATTTGTGGAGTTTTGATTTCTAATCTGGAGTCACTTGGCAAACCTTCCACACTTCCTTTTGGTTTACTCCTTCTGTGCTTTTAGTTACCTCTAAGTTGAAAGACGGTTTCAGAAGCAAGCCCATCTCATGAGGTGGATGTACCACACGTACAGAGGCTCCCTCCCTCCTGATGCATTTCCCAAAAGCTGCTGCTGGCAGTCCTGACATTAATCTGTTTCAGTGCTAGGGTTTCATGAAGCACCAAGCATGCTCTTGGCAGGCAGAATGTTTGTGCATCTGGATGTAATAAGGGGCTAGACTCCGGCTGATGTGGTGGCTTGGTACAGTGAGCCACCAGGCACAGGATGGTCAGTTTTTTCCTGCTGCCCGAGTTCAAATCGCACCAGTACTTTGGAAGCTGGTTGTGGTGCGAGCCTCTCAGTAAAATCAGCCAGACCACAGAGACAGAAAGGAAAAGAAGGTCACAGGGAGTCAGTTGAACAGCTGGTTTCTGCCTAGAGGACTCTGAAGAGTGGGACAGTATCTCCCTCCAGCAGAAGTAGCCAAGTCTCCCCTCAACAAGAACGGGGCAAGCTAGGAACATCCCAATCCCAAAGGGTGAGGAAGGAAGGTGAGGAAGGATTCCCCCATGGGTTGGAGAGATGAGATGTGGGCCCATCTGGGATTGCTAATAAAGATAAAGTTGGTGCAGAGTTCCAAGGACACCCCAGTGGAGCACTGTGCACCGCTGCGCTTCCTTGGAGGTTTTAGTTTACTCTTTAACATGGTGGGAGGACCATTGTACTGTTGCACTAGCTGGGCTGTTGCCACTTCCCTGCAAGATCTGTTAACACAAGGGTGGCACTGGTGTGCCACTGAAGCTCTCCTTGTTGGCAGCATGAGCTCAGAGGGACAGTTCCACACAGCTGGTCTCCCGCACTGCTGAGCAGTAGTAGATGTCAGGATTTTAGTAGGGAAGGAAGGACCTTTGGAACTACTTTGAAACAAACTGGGCCCAAACCAGCTCACACCAGCCTCCAGGATCCCAGCTGCAACCTTTGCCCTCCTCTCCAGTCCTGTGCCAATACAAGGCATACCCTCGTGACTCCACAACTTCACTGGACATACAGACAAATAAAGGAGAGCAAAAATGATCTTGCAGTTAAAAGTCATGCTTAAAAAGCGCAAGCTCCCTTCCCTACAGTCAAATTGTCGCTGCCGGGGCTACAGATGGTTTTTTCCCACCCCCCCCCCCCCCCCCAAAAAAAAAAAATTTAAAAAAATCACAGTAAAACCTTCATTTAAATGCTATTTAAGCAGATCTGACTCTTAAGATACATGCGAGAAACAGATGTGCAGAACAGAGAAGTGCTGTTTTTATGGAGTGGTCCTTCAGTGTTTGAGCCACACTAGATTACATTGGGAGTGTAAGCTCCTCATCTACACCATGTAATATTTATAATAGTTCACAGCATATGGCCAAAGCTTTCTGCCAGTGAAGCCATGTGCCTCTTTATCAACCATAGCACAAGGTGGCAATATACCAAAATAAATGGCATATTAATACCTTGTTGCCCTACACTTTCCAGATATCCCACACTTCACCCTACATTAGATTTACTTCTGTCTTTCTGCTGTTGCTCAAGCAAGGGGTTACTTCTCCCTTACTTTTATGTCCTTGGATGCACATTCAGGGAGCACAAGTCAGTGTGAGTTGTTTATCAGGCAGAAGCAGAGCCTGTACCGTTGTCAAGTCCCTGAATCCCTCATGTTAGTGTTTTTCTCTGAAACTCTGTCCCATATTTGGGCTTTGGGTAAGCTGACAGGAATGTAATTTCTATTTAAAGATACACTGTCTGTTACTTTTATACTAAGTAATAAAAGCGGTATTTGAAGAACAAGCAGCAGGGAAAAATGGTTGGACAATTTATACATTGAGTCACCTCTAATAAAACACCATTTTAAAAAAAAATAAATCTATTCTTATGCACTTCCTCATGATCTTCCCAAAAAATTCCCTTGGCCTGAAATTTCCCATGTTTGGTCTCTGACCAAATGTGAATATTTAGATTCCTGCCAATTGTTTTCAGTCAGTTTTCAATTATGTGAGGATGAAAAATAGACATTCCTTCCTATTTCTAGGACCAGGGCTATATTTTCCCATAGCTATGCTGAAGCAATCTGAACACTGAAATCTAAGTTCAGTTGTAAAAAGCTATCAGTAGGGTACAATCCCTTCTGTGAGTCTAGGGAAACTTTTTTAAGTTTTACAAATGCATTTTTTTACCAAGAAAAAGACTGTTACACTTGTGCCTCCTTCCACATATGTGCTACATGTGTATATTCAGTCATAGATAATTACTTATTGTTGAAAGAAAATGCATTCCTCCTTAGTCCCATTACCCTTCCTGAACATGCTCTTTGGTAAAAAAGAAAACTGGATTCTGTTATCTCAATTCCTGCAGATGGCTTTCAAAAGTACTTAGGAGTAAGTAATCATTTGAATCACAGTGATTTTCAGCCATCACTCATATATCTCTTTAATGTCCTCACCCACATTCAAAATTCCCATTGAAGCTGATATTGAAGAATAAATAAGCCAGAAAGTACACAGTAGGGCATTCAGGTTGCAGGCAATGCTGAGAATAGGCACTGGACTAAATGCAGCAGATATGATAAAGAAAATTCTGCAGCTTTATGTTGGAAACCCAACATATCACACTTGAAGTTTCTTTGTGGAGACAAAAACCCACCTGCAGCTGAAACACTACTTGTCTGAATCAAGGCTAATATTTGCTCTCTTCAGGCCTTGCTTTAAGACACTGACAATGACCTCCATTCATATTGACTAATACAATTACTTCTCCAATTCCCAATTACCTCCCTACTTCCCAGTTTCCCAGCCAGTGAAGTACGACACTGGTCCACAGAATTTATTAAATACTTAGTTCACTCACTAGGAGTATTCGTGTACTCAAGTGCTACTCAGTGCGACTAAGCATGACGGATTCAGCATCCTGCCTCTAAAGACCTTTTTTCAAAACCTAAAGCCAAATGAAAGAAGATCAATCTGATGAAAACATTTTGCTTGTAATTTATAAGCCTTCATCACTGTTTATAATCCAGCCACTGTAGTTTTGGGAGATGACAAGAAGCAGATTGTGATTATTGACAAACAAAACCGATTCATCACTTCTTATCATTGCAAAAAGTAAATAAACCTAAGGGCAACCTTCAAAACTTCCAGGTTCCTTACTCATGGCTTAAGGTCATTACATAGCAACTAGTCCTGATGCTCTCTCTTATACTGAATACACCTTTTTCTCCAACTAGTCCCACTAATTTCAGTAATACCACTTCTGTAGGAAAAGCCACAGTCAGGTTAAAAATGCATATCTTTTCAGATAGATTTCTCCTAAGCATGTGCAGAGCAAAAGGAAAGTAAAGGCATCAGGATCCAACCACAGAAATAAGGAAAATGAGTTCTAGCAAGAATAAGCTTCCAGAGAAGAAAGAAAAATGAGAAAGAGCAAAAGGAATGAACAAAAGAGATAAAGGCAAGAGAGGAGAATTTATCTTACACAAACAGAATTTGTGTTGGCCCATCCGTCCATGACACAAGCACTAATGAGGCTGCCCATTCATGGAGGCCTCAGATAAACATACAGATGGCCATTTAAAGCACCACAATGGAGTATGTGTATTACGTGAGCTAGTGTTTTCACTTGGAGAGGGTAGAGAGGAAAAGACACAGGGCTGGAGATGATGAAGATAACAGGCCAGAATTATTGGACTTTTCCTATGCCTCAGCTTTCATAAGTTATTCTACGAAAATGCTCGTAAAGAGCTGGGCTATAAAAATTCCAGACTTTACTGTTGGCATAATTGATCTCAGATATGTCACCACAGAAGGAGACAGAGGAGTATTCATGTAAGACATACAAATCTTGGAGAGGAACCAAGTACAATATATCATCTTTCCTTCCCAGAAAACCATTCATGGTGGTTTTGGAAGAGATTTATACTTTTAAAACCTGTTCTCTGACCTGCAGCACATTTCAGACAAAAAGCTCTCAGGATCACAGTAAAGAACACTTGAACTTGATAGTGTATTATTAAACTAGTTTTGAAATAACAATTCCTCAGTGATACTTTCTTATTTCAGAGACAGAACACCGAGGAACTTCCTCTTCAAAAGACATTCAAAGGATCTGAAATTTTACAAAAAACAGAGACCAAACTCACAGCTGGCACAAGTGGGCACTGCCCCATTTGAGCATGTAATCTGGGGCTTATAGAAAAATTTTTGCTCCGATCTGCCAACACCATATAATTATTACAATACCACTACAAGAATTTGTAGAAGCCTGGTTTTTATTTTCGCTGTATGTTTTGGTGGTGGTCAGGTTTTTTGTTTGTTTGTTTGTTTTTAAATATGTTGTCATTGTTGTTAGTTGTTGCTGTTGTTATTGGCACTTTGCCACTAGGGGTGGTTGGGAAAACCTGGTTTCTGTTCCTAGTCATTTTTTCCTTTGTAGCTTCATCACATTTCTCTTCACTTTCCTTCACAAATGCTGATCTTCAGTCTTTCTGACCGTTCTTTTTCAACACCTTGTTGTCTCTTTTGTCTTTCTTCTCTAGGGAGTACAAGTTCTTATCTTCTCCCTTTCAAAGCTGTTGCCACATCAGCAGTGACTATGTGATTCACCTCGAGACCACAACCAACATTAGAAGCTGTCATACAGCAACAGACACAGATAGTGCCCTTTTGTGCCTCGTCTGCTATTGTTTTACACTGTCAGCATCTACCTTGGAAGACATGAGGACATGTGGCCCAAACTGATGATTAATGCCTTGATCTGCAGTCTCTTGACTGAATATCAAAAAAAAAGACTCACCCTGGGTTCAGCAGGCTGTGAATCAGACCCTAAGACACCACCAGAAATCTCCATCAGGGTGTTAGAAAACTAGCTGAAGGAAAACAAAATAAATTTTCCTGTGGAAATTAAACCCTATGTCCAAGATGCTTACAAAGTTAATCTTAGGAGCATGCAGAGGGGGGAACTGCTTGTCTAAATTCTCTCTGTGTGTCTTTGTGCATCTGTGTGTGTGAGGGAATGAGCAAGAGACATCCTGTGGGCCTTTTAGAGCTGGTTACATTTAGCTGCTTTGTGGCTGGTGCCAAGTGTTTAGTAGCTGTGACTCATTGACCAACTAGCTGTCTTAACGTCTTGCTTCATTGTCCTTTTCTCTTTATAAAGGTTTCCCCTCACCCCCATCTGAGATGTCAAGAACAGTGATTCCAGATGTAAGCAAAAAGTTTTCCACTGCAAGCACATTACAGGATCTGCAGGCATGTCTTGTATGAAGATTGCAAATGAAGTGGACATTGTTAGACCACTGAACACCTTGAGAGCAACGTTGACTGATGGATGGAAGTGAATGCTCAAGGCAGTCTGCCTTGTTCTGTGGCCTCCAGGTGAATGAAAGATTAGTTGTTAAGATATTTTGAGATGTGACTGTGTATAGCTTGGAAAGCAAATGTGAGTTTCTTGTGAAACGGGCAAAGGCATGTGGGGTTTGGGGGGTACTTGTGAATACAGAGGAAAAGGAAACAGGGATATTCTGAAGAAATTTTTAAAAACACACATCAGTTGCTGCCCAGTTTTAAAGGAACAAAACCCAGTAGCTATTGCAGAGGAACAATAACACTGAGGATTGCATTCCTCAAAAGAGCTCAATAAGAGCAGGTGCCCTGGTGACAGATAATACAGAAAAGGTAGAGTTACTGAATGCCACCCTTGCTTCAGTCTTTATCACTAAGGCCTGCCCTCAGGAATCCCAGTCCTTGGAGGTAAGAAAGTCTGGAGGAAGGAAGATTCTCCACTGGTCAGTGAGGATTGGGTTAGAGATCATTTAAGCAAAGTGGACACTCACAAATCCATGGGCCCTGCTGGGCTGCACCCATGAGTGCTGAGGGGGATGGCTGATGTTGTTGCTATGACACTCTCCATCATTTTTGAAAGATAAGGAGAATGGGAGAGGTGCCTGAGAACTGGAGGAAAGCCAGTGTTACTCCAGTCTTCAGAAAGGGCAAGAAAGAGGACCCAGGAAATTACAGACCAATCAGCCTCACCTCCATCCCTGGAAAGGTGATGGAACAGCTCATTCTGGAGATCATCTCTAAGCATGTCAGGGAAAAGAAGGTTATCGGGAGCAGTCAGCAGGGATTCACCAAGGGGAAATGATGCTTAACTAATCTGATAGCTTTCTATGATGCTGTGACCAGCTGGGTAGATGAGAGGATAGTAGTGGACATTGTCTACCTTGACTTCAGCAACGCTTTTGATGCTGTCTCCCATAACATCCTCACAGGTAAGCTCAGGAAGTGTGGGTTAGATGAGAGGGCCCTGAGATGGATTAAGAAGTGGCTGAATGACAGAGCTCAAAGGGTTGTGATCAGTGGCGCAAATTCTAGTTGGAGGCCTGTTGCTAGTGGTGTTCCCCAGGGGTCAGAACTGGGTCCAGTCTTGTTCAACATGACCTGGATGAAGGGCAGAGTGTACCCTCAGCAAGTTTGCTGATGACACCAGACTGGGAGGAGTGGCTGACACACCAGAAGGCTGTGCTGCCATTCAGTGAGACCTGAACAAGCTGGAGCGTGGGTCAGAGGGGAATCTAATGAAGTTCAACAAGGGCAAGTGTAGAGTCCTGTACCTGGGGAGGAATAACCTCATGCACCAGTACAGGTTAGGGGCTCACCTGCTGGAAAGCAGCTCCATGGAGAAGGACCTGTGAGGCCTGGTGAACAAGTTAACCATGAACCAGCAATGTGCCCTTGTGGCCAAGAAGGCCAGTGGTATCCTGGGATGCATTAAGAAGAGTGACCAGCAGGTTGAGGGAGGTTCTCCTCGCCCTCTACACTGCCCTAGTGAGGCCACATCTGGAGTACTGTGTCCAATTCTGGGTTCCCCAGTTCAAAAGAGGCCAGGAACTACTGGAGAGAGTCCATTGAAGGTCTACAAAGATGACTAAGGGACAGGAACATCTCTCTTATGAGGAAAGGCCGAAAGACCTGGGGCTGTTCAGCCTGAAAGACAGAAGACTGAAAGGGGATCTTATCAATGCTTATCATTACCTAAAGGGCGAGTGTCAAGAGGATGTGGTCAGTCTCTTTTCAGTGGTGCCAGTAACAGAACAAGGGGCAATGGGCACAAACTGGAACACAGAAAGTTTTACCTCAATATCAGGAAAAACTTCTTCACTGTGAGGGTGACAGAGCACCGGAACAGGCTTCCCAGAGAGGTTGTGGAGTCTCCTTCTCTGAAGACTTTCAAAATCTGCCCGAATGTGTTCCTGTGCAACATGCTCTAGGTGAACCTGCTTTGGCAGGCAGGGTTGGACTTGATGATCTCCAGAAGTCCCTTCCAACCCCTACTATTCTGTGTTTCTGTGAAGAGACAATAGCCATTCTCGTTTGAATCAACATGTGCTATACATGATCCTAGACATCAGGACACCTGAACTAAGGCTCCAGCTCTACAGTGCTTCCAAAGGGGTAACACTCCATCCAGGTGAGCTCATACACCTCAGCTCTTGTATAGAGATATTCACCACTTTGCAGCAGTGAGATCCCCACCTGAGGATAGTAGGAGGCTGGCTGAAGAACCTGTCTCTGTTCCAGAGAGGTGGTGACAAACAGACCCTGGGCAGGAATTAAACCAGCATCATTGAGTGCTGTGGGTATTCGAGGAGTAGATCAGCAATATTTAGTGCTGTGGATATTTAAGTCTTTTGAGATCATGTGTCTTCATTTGACTCTTCCTAGGCAGAAAATTGCTAATTACCTTTCCATGGCAGGAGAAGTTCAGCTCCTGCAGAGCAGGGAAGTGAGAATTGGCCGTAATTACAGGAGTAGCCACAGAACACTCACCCTGGTAGTGGAGGGACTGAACTGCAGCTAGCATTTAAAGGCTTATTAACGTAACTGCTTGCAGTCAGTATTGCAGCCACTTCTCAATTGTCCTTATCCTGGGAAAAATGAGATGCTGTCAGCATAAAACTTAAGAAAAAGAACAATAGAAATCAAATTATCTGTTTTCTTTTGATATTAAATCAATCATAATTTAAACAATCACATTAACAATAAGATTTTTTCTAGCCCTCCAGTGCTTCTTTTGAATTTTCCCCACAACCCATGGTTTGGAAAATTTGGTTTCAGACTGAGTGAACTATACATGCATTCAATAACGGCTTGAATGTGGGTGAGGGGCATTGTTCCTAAAAAGAGCTGTGTGAATATTTTAAGTTATTGAGTAGGAGGGGTGGTAACAAGAACAATAGAAGAACTAAATTATTGTTATTTTGTCTTTTCTAGACCTCAATGCTGTCATACATTTGCCCTTTCCCCTGAAGCGAGGTTTGTCTCCCTGATGGGTTCTTCTGGGGAAGCTGTCTGAGCTAACACAATTATTGTGTCGAACTCCTATCTCAGGGACCAAATAATGGAACCAGGCTTTGACTGACTGTCGCCTCTGATAGTTAATGAACTGTTTGTTGCAATTAGCACCCGTGTTCTTTTAGTTGGGTCTGATGGAGGAGTGTGTTTAGAAAGGTCTCAGAGGGAAGAAGAGCCTGGTAAGAAGCAAATGGATTAAAAAAAATAAATTAAAAAAAAATAATTAAACTAATAATATAAGGAGGATGGTGGGAAAAGAGAGAGAGAGAAGGAATGTTGGGAAGAAAAGGGAAAAAAAACTTCAAGGAATTGTATTTGCAAGAACATTTCCACAGTGTACTATTTATGAAGACCTTAAAAGACTAATAAAAGCATAGGAAAAACGTGGACCCTTTCCTCTGGCTACACGTTAGCTCAGGGTGGTCACAAACACGGCTGCACGGTTGGTCCTGCAGTCTTTGCTTAGCTCATTCAGCTCAAGAGTGAACAGGAGAGGGCAGCATCGCTTTAAACTTACGGTGAGATCTACTATTGAAGTGTTGGGGAAACTGCACATGGACAAACATCACTGTGGGTCACCAATAGACGGATGACGGGAGTTGGTCAGCAGGTACCTCGCTGAAAGAAATGTCTGCACGGGCAGAGGGTGGAAGAAAAAGGGATTTTTTAAGCGCAGGGTAGAAAGTAATGTGAATGTGGTATTTCTGCAGTGCTTTTGTCTTGGCTTAGTTCAACTGCTGAGTAAAGAATCCAAAGCTCAGCATCAGGCAGCATATACCTAACAACAGAGACTTCCAGCAGTTCCTTTAGTTACATTATAGCTCATCCAAAGATCACCGTACTCTTACGAGACAAGAAAACTCATTTGAAAGGGTGGTAAGTACCCTGCCCAGTGTGCCACACAGCATCAGGACAGCACCTGGATGGCCGCACTCCCCTGCTAACCATTGAACCACATCAAGCATGTCCATTGCATGAATGCAGGGCACGATTTTAATGACACAATGGACTGCTGAGATGTAATCAGCAGACCATCAGCAGAATTGCTGATTCCGCTTCAGTTGAAGGATCAATGCCCTGCTCTAGTGTGTTGTTTCAAATTAATTTCTTTGGTTATATAAATATATATAGGAACATCTAAAGCCTGGCAAAGATACAGTAGCCTCAATTACATCAGTGGAAATGGCATTGTAGTGACTTTTAACAGAGAACAAAATTTGGTCCATTAACTTTTATTTTTCTTCTCTGACAGCAGTTATTAGCGGCAGTTGTGGATTAATGAACTGCTCTGGGCAGGGGTTCTCTCTGACATTTAAAGTTACGCAGTATGAAAATCACGTGGCAGAGAAATTCCCATACATGTATAAAATAGCCATACCTATCAGCTGCAATCTTGGCTCTGCTTCCTTTCTGCCACTATGTTATGCCTACTTCAGTGAAGAGAGAGTAATTCTCTTTACAATTGATGGTTCTGCTAGTACATTACTAAGTCTGCAGAGACGTACAGGATTTGCTGCACTGCACCCTTTTCAAATCAGGTTCACAATTCCAGAGAGGGAGACTAGTGTCATTTCAAGGGAGGGTAATGGTACATTGGTTCCAAGGGAGTTATTTTGTTCAATCGTTTTGCAATGTAGATGAATGACAGAAATCTCTTTCATTTCATAGACAATATTTTAATATCTCTGTCCTATTCTTGAGGTGCAGAATGAGGAAACTGGGTTTTCATTTAATGAAGTTTGATGGTTAGTATTTCACCATCCATGTAAATTAGTTGTTTGATCTCTCTACAGAAATTATCACTAAAATACCAATACTGAAAGAAGTAATTTTGGAGGTCACTCTGTGGGAAGTCTGGGAATGAGAACACCAAATACACATAAACCTACATAAACCACCAAACGTCTGTTTGGACATGTCCAGAATTACTAGAAATACAGAGATAAATGACTGCTTGACCTTTTTATCACAACAGACATTTTAAGTAACATTTTCTAATTGTAAGAGTATTTTTGATCCACTGTCTTGTTACATGTGAAGTTATATTGATTAAACCTAGGATTTTCAGGGAAGTGTTGAAATGGAAGTGGCTTTCTTTTGACAGTTTTAAAAATCTGATCTTAAAACCATCTTGTTCATTTGTTTGTTTGTTGCCATTACTAAATTTCAATACCTGTGTTGGAGTAAATGAACCATTATTACTGGCACTTTATCATAATGACTGAAGGATTGCATATGATTGAGGATGACTGAAATATGCTATTTTAACACATTTTCAGAATAATACTGCCAGATGCTCTTTAGCACTGAATGAAACATCTTTCCTAGCCCAGTATGTAGGAGTGGCATCTGATGATTTAAAAGCAAGTTTCCATCAGTAGCCTCATTATGTAAGGAAAATTAAAAGTGAAAGAAACACTAAACCTTGAAATTTTCAAACAAAAAGGGTCTGAAACAATTCTGTCTTGGGTTTTCTGTTTTATGGTAATATTTTCACTTTATATATTCTGAATCAGAATGAAAAGTAATATTTCAGTGTCAAATTTCCCAGAAAACAGAAATTCCATGCCTTGACCAACTATAATTACCAAATGAATGAGTAATCCACTTTCTCCCAGGCCCGCAGTTTTGTCAGCGCTAAATTTACACGCAGTCATTTTTAAGGAGATACAGGAGGAAATGCACAAATGCCAAGAATGTTTGTTCAGGGAAACGACACACCATCCTTTTCCCAACATCTGTTTATTCATGAAGGGCTGACAAATCTTTCAGATGCACTGAGCATCAAGTTATCTATTCTGAGGGGATCTGTGATAAAAGCAATTTTTTTATGGTAGGGAAGTTTAAGCTGAAGCCTAATACAGACAGAGAAAAGAGAGTGGAAGAAGGAGAGCTGCTTTTGTTGGTCTGTGGCTCAGAAGCATTAGCCGTCTTCCTCTCCAGACCTCTATTTTTAGATGACCTCTAGTGCATTAGATCAAATGTATAAATTGGATGAGTTCAAACTGTTTCATTCTGTGAATACGCAGCTCCCAGCAGTGTGGCAATGTCTGTGGAATTCAGCTAGCCACTATTAACATGAACCTCATCAAACTCAAGCTACAACATCAGTCTTTCTATTAAACACGGGCCTGACAATCTTTTGACAATTTGAAGTTGAATTCTGATTTAATTTGCACTGCAGTGGATGTAGAGATGTCAGCAGAAGTGGTGTTTTTAGTTTTACATTGTCTTCCTTGCTATAGTAGCAGCTCACTGCCAGCATAAAAGGTCTCTGCATGAAAAAGATCATCATCCCTGAAAACAGTAGGAACCCTGTGATTTCTACTTCTGTAGCAGTTCAATTTTATTCTAACTGGTGTTGTCAGAGAAGATTTTATACAGTGGAGCATACTTCAGTAGGTATAGGTGTGTGCTTATAGACACACCACACAATCGGTAGTACAACACTTGTTAAATCATTATCCAGGCAATAGAATAAGCAAGCCCACTTCAGCAGATCACAGAAACCACTCACAGTAAGATCCCTTGCGCAGCATGAGCCTTCTTTTCTTTTCAGAGCCCTGAGTGACTTGAATATCATGTGTCATTTGTTTGGCCCTTGTACCAAGAAGGAAATTTCACCTCAAAACCATGCGGCATGAACTGGCAGCACCAAGCTCTTCGAGATTTATGTGAGGCTGCTGGTGGTGTTGTCTCACTTGGTAATGTCGGACTGTGTCTGTGGAGGGAATAACATGCAATGTGGAGGCGAGCTGAGGAATTAAATGGGATGGGATTTGCATTAGAGCTTCACCAGAGTTAATCAGCTTTGTCCCTGAAATCTGGCTGCAACTTGCTGTATGGCTTCCTGCTCTGGTCAACAGAAACTCTAAGACTACAACATATAAAAATGCCTTGAAGAAATATAAGAGGAAAGGAAGCAATTATTCCAGTTTGGCTACATAAGTGCCTAAGGGATCAACTCCCAATCTAAAAAGTGTATTGGCATTCTCAGCCTCATGACACAGATTCTGCAATGAAGAAAACCCACATATAGAATGAGGTCAAAAAGTTAGCTGCTAGTGTATTGTCTGGGCTTTAAATTTAACCTTGCCTTATGTCTAAACCCAGATGACTGAAGCATTCTGCTAAGTCTTTGTTGCTTGCGATTACATGTATTTTAAAATATGTGGAAAGCTCTGTGGTTCCTTCTCTTCCAATGGAGCTGGGGATTCAGTTCAGTAAGTATACAGGCTGATGGATACAAAGGTCACCAGTTACTTCTTGCAGCAAATTAATTTTACTGAGTATACTTAATTATTTATCCTGTATGCATCAAAAAGAACACCCATCTTAGACTGAAATGTGTCTGCATTTACATTCATAGGGAGATGAGAATTGCCAGACTGGACTAGCCCAGTGTCAGTCCACATAGTCCAGCAATCTGTCTTTGATAATAACTAGCACCAGATACCGTAAAGAAAAAAAGCCTCTACCGAGCCCTAACCCTGGTCATTAGTGTTTTACCCCAATCAGAAAGAAGTTGGTGCCCAAAGCATGAGGTCTTTTCCAAACATTTGCTAATCCGGCTGGAACATTATCAACGTAAATGTCTGATTCTTTCCAGATCTTGCTTGCCTCTTCAGAGAAACCATGTGGAATAAAAGAGCAGTTAGATGAGGAAGAAGAAAGAAATTTCCAAAATGTGGGATATAAACAAAGAAGGTTTGGGGCAGAATGAAAAATAAACAGAGAGAGTGTCTGGAGGGGAGGAGGGAATGAAAGCAAAGTTCTGTCCTTTAAAAATAACACAGGCTTCCTTTATAGCTGACAAACCAGTGAGGCTTACCTTACAGGGAATAGTTTATGACTCATACCCTGTTTTGGAAGTCCAGCAGAGATCACCAAGATGTCAACCCAAAATTCAGCTATCTCTGCACATGTGCTGATCAAAGTTCTGCCCAAGACAGAGCAGCAGACATTGTGGATTATAGCGACTCAGCGAAGCCAGAGGTGACCACGGAGGATCTGCGAGTCTAGATCCTCTGGCTCTAGTCCTGCAGAATATGACAGTGCAAGGGCTTGATGTAGAAAAGGAGTGGCATTTTATCTGCTGTGCAAGTCAAGAGGGTGGAAGGAAAATCTCACTTCACTGACAGTGTTAAGGATTGAAAGCTACAATTGCACCAACTATAGTAAGAATTCAGGACTAGCAAGATTTGTGCTTTCAAAGACCTAATACAGAAAAATGTCTCAGCCTCTTGACCATGTAAGCTGAGAGATAAAGCATTAGGATAATATGCTCTGAATATGCTTTCCAAATCAGTCCAATGTGACCATCCTGCTTAGGGAGACATGATTAACAACTACTTGCTCAGGGATGCAGTGCACAAGGCGAGATGGAAAGTGAGATATAAAAGTTGAAAGAGTTTGCAGAATAAGGGAATACTGAACTCCGAGAGTCATACCCTCAAATACAATAGAGAAATCCACTTTCTATGGTTCTAATACTGCGAGATCTTCTCACAAGTTTCTTCTCCTCACATGATAAATAACCCTGCTTCCAGATCTCCTGAAAAAGCTTAAGAGCATAGCTGGTGACATTTTTTAAAATGATTTCTGTGCTGATAGATGGTGGCACTGACATTTTGCATGTATTATTTAAGATTGTTTTGCACTTGTAGAAACAGTAAGTGAGTGCATTTTGAAAATCTGATGGTAATTTGACATTCACAAATTTCTTGTCACCTGGCAAAGTCTGTTAAAATGTTACAAGCAATTATTTTAATCTTGTTGAAGATTAATCATGCTTTAAAACATCGTTTCTGGAAATAAATTCTAAATGTTAATACTGATAAATTACTGTTGCGAATGATCATTATGTAGAGGAAACATTTAGTTTAATTGGAGTTGTTCCTGAGCCTCTCTACATACATTATATGCTGCAAGAAGCTGAAAGCAAGTTTTGTCCTTTTGAAGAAAAAAATACAGCCCCATCCTTGTTTTAGCCTCTGTTGTAAAGGGAGTAAGGGAAATCAGATCAGACGGCGTGCCTTGCTTGGATGTCAGTTTTTAATCCATCAGACAATTCCAACCAAACTGGACAGAGAATCCACAGAGATTAAGTTTTGGCAAAGCTGGCCAAAATAAAAACTTTACTAGGGCTCTCCCATCATGAAAAGAAACGCTTCACTCTTGAGGGTGGAAGTTCTTCACTCTGTGGGTGGTGAGACACTGGAACAGGTTGCCCAGAGAGGTTATGGATATCCCCTCCCTGGAAGTGTTCTAGATCAGGTTGCATGGGACTTTGAGCAGCCTGGTTTATTGGAAGGTATCCCTGCCCATGGCAGGGGTGTTGGAACTAAATGATCTTTAAGGTCCCTTCCAATCCAATTCATTCTGTGACTCTAACCTAACTCTCTGACAGCCGAGCCTGAGACTTGTTTCACATTGGTTTGGAGCCTGTTTTTGTGAAACATTGAGCATTGTTAGCATTGATGTTGTTTGGGCTGGATGTCTCCCAGACCACTTTGATGAGCACTGTGCAGAACTGGGGTTGATTCTCTGCCCTGCCCTGTGACTCTTCTGTGCCTAGGCGCATGCCTGAATCTCTACATTTCTGGAGGAATTTCTAGCAAGACAGATGCAAAGACACACTAGAGAAGCCTTGTCCAAAGCATACACTTCTGCTGCACAGCAGGCATTAGCCCTATACAAAGTCAGCAACAGTTGGTAACAACTCTTAACACAGTCTCCGAAAGCCAGCTTCTTTAGAGAAGAGTCTTAAAAAAATTCCTCTTGTATCTTCCACAGAAAAAGCATCATAGAGGATAGCTTTCAAATGCCAGGATCTCCTGGAAGTGCTGTTGATTTCTATAAAGGTCCTAATTTCTTTACTAACTCCAGGAGCTAACTGTTGCTAACTAACTGCTGTACTCCCATGTGCTGCATGCACCACAGCTCCTGTGCTTCTAAAAGATGGAACTGTCTCCTTAGAGTCCACCTACTCCTCGCCATTCCCTACCATCAGGATGGCCACCATGATGGGGCAGTGCTACTTGACCTGACTGTTTCTTTGATGGGGAAGCTTTTCTGCTAGAAAGCTGACAAACAGCATGGACTATATGTACCCAGGCAACCACATTGCCCGGACAGTAAGAACGGAGCTGGATGATGTTCAGGTCTGTGCATGGAATCCAGGGTTCTGTGTCCCATACCTGGCAAAATGGACTAAGAACTTGAACTATTTCAGGCTACCACATAACACTAATATGTTAACTTCGGCTGTTACTGAGCTGGGTTAGATTCAAATCCATGGACGAAGGTAAAAAGTTTAGTGTTCTGTTACTGGTGCCAAACATTCAGTTTTCTTACTTGGCTCCTTCCATTACAGTGTTTTTCAAAGCTGTTAGAAAGCACCCATTAGCACTTCATTCTGCATAGCTAATCTAAAAAAGGGACAGGTGAAGTGGGAGGAGGGAGAGGATGTGCAGGAACTATTGTCCAAATTAAGTGTTAAGCTCTGGCTTCTGCCCCCACCTTGGGTGAGGGTCGAGAGGATTAGAGTGAAGAGGGGGAAAGAAACTTCTGTTTCTAGAACATGACTATGAAAATAGACACACTGGTAACTATGAACAAAATGGAAAAAGTAAATACAGTCCATGAAGTAACACCATCGGGAAAACAAATGTTCCCAAAGAAAAATTTCAGAAACTGCATAACTCTCTGCAGCATGAAGCACTGAGAGCCAAGGTCTGTTTTTTTGGAAAAGGTCCTTTGCATCTGGATCCCCATCAGACTTGTAAGAAGGAGAAGTCTAGGAGGGCTGTGGTTTGGAGTGTGCCAGTGCTCTCATTGCATACTG
Source organism: Actenoides hombroni (assembly GCA_024336885.1). Taxonomy (NCBI): domain Eukaryota; kingdom Metazoa; phylum Chordata; class Aves; order Coraciiformes; family Alcedinidae; genus Actenoides; species Actenoides hombroni. Next base: position 455,635 of record WUAM01000309.1, read on the forward strand.
TTCCATTTTCTTCATAATAATAGCAGAGGTTTCACGTCTGACATAGAGAGTCTCCCCTTCTCTGCCTCACCTGAGATGTTTCTCACCACAGACCAGACACTGAGGAACTGTAACAAAGCAAAACCAGAAGCTGGATATTGATCCCAACGTGAGACTCAAATCACATGTGGCACACATACCACCTTTGAAGATTTGCTATAGCATCAGGCATTGCTTGCCTCAAGCCCTGCTGTTGCACTTATGTCTGAGAAAGAGCTCAACACAGATAGCAGCAGAAACTGGAAAACAAGATCAGTACATAGTAGCTCAATACAACCCCTGAGCAAAAAATGTTGTGGTGTATTGTGATGACTTCATGTTCCAAGAGATGACACCACAGCTGTTAGTGTTAGTTATGTCAGACCGTGTAGTATCCACCTAAGAATGGCAGTGTATTTATGTATGAAACATTAAAGAGTGTCTCCCCTTTTATGATCCCTCTTAACCTGGGTGCTGGTAGTAGTGCCTTAACACTTGGAACACCTGCAGATTTTTGTAGTTAAAAAGTCATTGACAAACTGCATCTATCTTATGCAAAAAAGAATTTAAAGTAAATTTCTCATCACTTTTCCTCCTCTTCTGAGGAGGAGTTTGCATGAACTGAAGTCATGAGGCCTTTCTTGACACTGCCGGGAATAATTCCTGAATATAGCAGAAGGGTATTACAAAACAGAACAGAGTATATTTCAGTTACAGATTCCTGAGAACACCATCGCCAACTGACAGCAGAACAATTTTGGGGTTTAGGGAGTGATATGTAATTTAAAAGTCATGTTCTTTGGGATTACAGGGGAAAAAAATCTACAGTTTCTTGTCTTCCAGTTTCTTAATTTTTTTTCAGTCTGGTGGCAAACCGAACATTTTTATGCGTTTGACGACAGGTCCAATGCATTTGGCAACACGTGAAATCCTTGCTATTTTGGTGACACAGTGTCCTCAAAAACAAGGCAACTCAGGAAGCAGGGCTGTGCCAGACTCTTGTTTGCTCTGGTTGGGTGGAAGTGCCTGTTAAAGACAACCTACAGCAAGCCCTGCTCTGCACCGGGGCCGTGGCCTCAGCAGGGAGCTGGGTTACCTGGCTTAGCCTCCCCATCTCCTTCCTGACTGCTCAAGGTCAGACCCAGGAATCCACTGCCCTCCATGTGGGGCATGCCGAGAGGCAGCAATCTTCACCAGCTCCCTATCGCTGCCTCTTGGCTCTAGCCCCAGAATTGGCTGATACTCAACTGGCAATACACCCTGACTTCATGCCTCCCTGCTAGAAGTCACAGTTGAGAGACAGAAAAACAAATGGCCCATAAGAGTAAAAAGCTCTCTCTTCCCAAAACCTAAGTTGGTGCATAAGAAGAGCCTCTGATGCATTTGTATGTACTTACTGCATGAATCAACTGAATGAACAGCTCTCATTTACTGCACACAGGAGATGCATCTCCTAAGTGCATCTCCTCCTCTCCACTCCAAGTACAGATTGTCATAAACAAAAAGCAGGATTTAGATCCTTCATCCCATCTCACCAAGCCCTGCCCTCCTTCCCTGCTTCAGGGAAGTTGCTTCAGGGAAGTTGCTTCTTTTTGTCACCAGTAGCCTGAGATTAGAAGCTGTTGTCTTGTTTGGTTAGTAATTATACGTCCTTTAAAGAGCAATCTTGTTTTACAGAAGTTCAAGAACTGAAGAAAAGTTTATCCTGGTTAGCAAGTTTGTTATCTTCGACACTCTTACTCAAAGCAGTTTAAAGTGAATATGGCACATATATGTAATGGAAACTCTCATATATATGATGGAAACTCTCCCTAGGCTTGAAAGCTCTATTTACAAAGCATATCCTAGGCACTATGTGAATACACCCTTCCTTTAAAATATAGCGGGTGGGATCCAGACAGCATGTACATTTACAGACATAAAGACAGAAGATGATTACTTCTGTTAAGATCTTAGACATGGAGATAAAATTCTCACAAACTGGTGTTTGAATCAACTGTTTCGTCTCTCCAACATAACCTTATGTTGCACATTGTCCTCACTCTTTTGGGTAAAAGCGTTTCATGGAGTGACAAACCTGTAAATTGACTTAATAGCCATAAGATACATATTGCCTTGTCTTCTCCTTGCTTTAACACATATGTCACTATACCAGCCAACTTGGATGAACAACTGGCTCATTTTAGGTGCGTACATTGTAAGATCCTAAGCGTACTTTTGAAGCTGTACTTAAGCAACAGCACACTAATGAGATAAGAGGTGCAACCTGGGGGACAGCAGCTGTGAAAACCAGCAAAACCAAACAAGCTCAGCTCTTTTTTCTGGGTGACAAAGACATACACGTTGAAATATGTTCATATTTACATCAAATATTTATCACATAGTAGAATGCCTCAGTTTGCGGAATACACAAGCAGTATTCAGCACACATGATTTCTCTCACTGCCACTTTGGTACTGGCAGCCAGGCAAACCCCGATATACAAATGCTGTTTCTTTTCCTCTCCCACACTCCGCAGCTGCTGCATTTATGCAATTTACTATATGGTATTTCTCTTCCCATCAGAAAGCACCTCTGACCTCTCTCTCTCCAGAGGCAAGGCACAACTGTAACACCCCACAGATGTCTGTACTCTGAGGGAACCAAAGGAGTTCAGGAATCAGCAGGTGAGGGTGGTGGGAGACCAGGAGCATGGAGTACCCTTACTGTTCTGCCCGCCACAACACCTGGAACACTCCCACTCAACACAGATCAGGCTGCCCTGTGCAGCCCACTGGGCACAGGCAGGGACATTGTTCTGTACTGTGGTGCAAATGTGGCCAACATACCCAAGAGGAAGCGCTGTGGGACAGGCTGATCAGTCCCTGCTGTATTCCTGAAAGGGAGGCACTGAAGCTAAAGAAGCGGATGGGGTGAAATCTTGTCCTAATTATGTTAATAGGAGTATTGTCATTGTCTTTAGTGAAGCTAAGCTTTCTCTACAGGGAACCTGCCAGAAAATCCCAATACCCATTTGTATTTTCCTATTTCAGGATGAAAATTAGGTACAGCACGTATTTCACCCACTGGTGTACGGCTGTCACCGTGGAAACCATGTTCAATAGAGTGTGAAAACTTTTACAGTATTGGCTGGGTTCATAGAGTGTTGAACACCATTTTCCCCCCATTAACTTTATTAAGAGCACTATCATTCAAAAATTAGGCTACCCACGTGTGTACAAATAGCTGTAATTACATACATAGCTGCTACATGTCTTCTGGAAACAAATCCTGTACTGTATTTCTCAATTAAATTCCACTCTTCAAACATACCACGATGATATAACAAGAACTTCTCTGTTTTTCCAAGCATATACTAAATAGGTTTTCCATTGCAACATGCTATGAGTAGATGCTGCCCCGTTTCACAAATGGGGAAAGCAGGGTACACAGGAGCCACAGACCTTGTCAAAACCATGCAGCCAAGTCCTGGCAGACTCAGGAATGGAATCCATGAGTCCTGACTCTTTAGTTCCCTGCTCTGATCACCAGACAGCACTCCCTTCCTCTGAAATAGGCTATTTTGATTGAAAACAGATGGTGTACATTTTTGGCACGGTGTTTTAACTATATTAAAATGCTCCGAATGAATATGTGCTTATATCATACCTATGTACACATACACGTATATACATGCATACTACATCTATGCATACAGAAATAAGTATGAGTTAAGGCCATATTAATTTACATATATCATATGCAAATGTAATGGATATGCTGAAAGATACTTAAGTGAGGCTGGACAGCTGACATACCTAAACCCATAAGCTGTATTCTTTGGTGGTATTGTAATTACACACTACGTATTCTCTCTCTCTAAGCAACAGACTTTACACTGTTGATGGAGTATACACTTTAATGTAATGTACCTATGAATGGTTTTTACCATTTCATAAGAAATTCTAGTGTAGTTTCAGTAAGGGATGAATCACTGCCTTTTTCATTAGCTTCAGGGACAATCTCCAGCCTAGCTGAACCATGCACTTAGTGGACATTGCCTGCATTTGTAGCGGGGTTTTTTTCTGCAACTGAATTGTTATGTCTTAAATATCATGCTTATCTTTTGAATTTGCTCTTTCTGTCATAAGATTTGCCACTGCCTTAAGTCTTCTCTAAACAGTTTGTTTCCAGCTAAATCCTGTCTTGGACTTGCTGTCTTTTGGGATTAAAATATTTCCATGCATCATACCTTGGAGGAGATGACAAGGGCTAGTTTTTAATTATCCAGCTCTTTGCCTACTCACCTACCGTCTTGGGTGCAGTAAAGATGGTCTGTCATATCAGCAGGCAGACAGCTCAGGAGGTCTTTCTTGTGATTGGAAACCATCAGAATGGGCTTCTAGTGCTTGCTGTCTCCTGTGCATCCCTGGCAAAGATGGGATACATCCTAGTTACAACTCCCTTTCCACAAACCCCTTTTCTACGACCCCTTCCCATTGATTGTATTTCCATTTCTTTTATTGGTCGACTGGATTTTCCCCTTCACTTACCGTAAAAGAGGTAAGGAAATAAGCCTCAAATCCACAGTTATGCAGGGGGAGTTGAAAACAGCTCATTCCCCACGGCTGCTAATCCTTTGTCTGCACATTGGCCCCAGCTACCTCACGCCTTATATGCACAGAAACTGAGCTGGAATTGGGGGTGAGATTAGGATTTGGGAATTCTATCCTTGTAGAAAGGAGACCCTGAGCAAAAATAGTTATTTCGGTCTGTGCTAATTCCTGCTGGACTGACCCTTGAGTGTGCAATAGAAAAAGGAAATATTGCTGATACTGCTCTTCAGTCTTTTTTGGTTCTAAATCTGCAGAACTCAGGAATCAGGAAATGCCTGCAGAAAGGTTTTGAGGAGGTCACAGAAACAAAAGTATGCTACAGTGCTGCTTTATCTATGGATAAACAAAATATGGCTGCTTATTATAAAGAAAAAAAGACCTTAAAAAAAAGAACTTATTCTCTTTCAGCACCATAGCTCAAAATCTACAAAAAGTAACATTGGCATTTTCTGGTTTCACATACAATGCTGTAATGAAATATTAAGATCTCCACAACTGTGCTTACCACATTGTCTAGAAGCTGTTAATCAGGAGAGTACTTTACCTCAGCTCTTATCTTGCACAGAATGTATTAGCATGTTTATATTTTCCTGTCTGTTTATTATGCTACAAAACTAATATTATGGCACAATCTATTCTTAGTAAAGATTTTTTAATGCTAATTTCCTCTGTATCAAAAGACACAGTAAACATATGTACTCAGGATAACTCTCTGGCAATTCAATACACTATGCTATTTTGCTCTAACTTTGCAAAATGTAATATAAATTTTCAAGTAGAAAAAGTATTAAAAGAAAAGTCTGTTCTTCCAAACTATTATGTGGTAACCAGGCCTCTCCTATATCAATAAAAAGCTCTCCACAGTGACACTCTTGCCCTTTCTCTAGCCACTTTCTGCCAGGTAGGAATCAGAGAAACGCAAAACAGCCTTAAAAGCTCCATATCTGATCAGAGGAAATTGTCCCCATGCAGGCTAGGCAAAGAATGCCAAAGGCTTTGTTCCAGTTCCCTTTTAATAGCCATTGCAAAGGGGGCCGAGTTCATTTTTTAGGCTGCAGTATGGCATGAAGGTAACAGCCTGGACAAAATCTTCTGGATTCACCTCCTGCAGCAGGCCAGTGCTGGCAGGATGATGAGGCTGCTTGAAGGCAGCACAGCCTGAGCCATTATTGGCTGCTGGATGTGTGCAACGCTGGATCTTCTTCCATTGGTTTCTACGGGATTCAGGCTATACTCCTGCCATTTAAAGTGCAAATGGACTCTCTACCAATGAGCTACCCAATGTCTTTCACAAATACTTAGCAGACTCCAGAAACTAAAGAAAAAGCATAAGGATAACGTAACACACAACATATACCCAACGCAGAAGCCTGTTTTCTCTGCAGGGCTTTTTACCTTCTGTGATGTTCTGAAGAGTTTTTTCATGTTACCTCATTATCTTCCTATCTTTACCAGTCAGAAAAGATACTCTATGATAAACATGTGCAGGAAACTAAGCCCCAGAACAACTCCATGATTAGCCTGAGACTACTTGGTGAACCGGCTGGAGATGGGAAGACTGCCCAGCTCTCTCAGTAATCCACCCTTGGCCCCAGTTCAGCAGAGCACTTAGGTACTTGTTTAACTTAAGATACAGTGCTTTACTGTGAATCATAGACCTTTTTATTATTATCACTTTTACTGCAGGGTGAGGGAATTAAGTCTTAGGAAAAGCCTTGAAGCAAACAGAAGCAATAAATTCAACATCCTGAGGCCCTGTGCCCTGGGTCTGTCAAAGTCCCTGACCAGAGGGAGGATGAGGTTCAGAGACCGTGGCCTGGCTCATTTCCTCCTCCTGTTGGAGATAGCAGTGAGATTAGCGACTGTAGGATTGCTGCTGTGTAGAGCTGTGCTAGTCATAGCTGGAAGCTAATAATACATCCACTGGCCACTTTCCTCATTATTCAGTCAAGTAAGAGAATCTTCACTTTGTTGGAAAAGGCAAAAAACCAGCTAATAACTGCTGATGTCTTCTTTTGAGAATGTGCAACTACGGCTATCACTCTTTGTTATAAAAATAGAATTTTTTTCTTTATAACATCTTCAAAAATGTTTTTTCATTATGTGAACACAATTTGCACAGACTCTGAAATTAAACCCCTCCTCTTCAAGAGAGAGCCAAGAAATCCATGGCAGCAAACGCTGGACTCCAGATGATGAATGTACCTGGACCTTGCTTCCTCCTCATGCATCACACATAGAAATTGTCAGTCTTCTGGACAGACTGTGCTGGTCTCCATGGCCTGGAGAAGAAAAGGGTTGAGATATAGCTGCATTATGATTCATATTTCGATGACAGATAAATACAGTAATTGACTAAAATTTTACAAACCTTTTATATGATGATTTTAATTCACTGTGTGCTTTGGCATAGCTTGGGGATGTGAAGGGAAGGCAGCAACATCTCTGTGGTTAAGGCTGAAGGTAGCTCCCATTATAACACCCTATTTCCATCCCTTTGTCATAACTTTGGAAAGCTACTTGGGTCTGAAGCCTGCCAGATGTATGTTAGTCACTTTTGCAAAAACTGAGAAAAACCCAATGACTTTCAAGTTATGTGTTGTAAAAACTTACTCTGGTTGGAAATGTTTACTTTTAATATGTTTAGTCCTTGTCTTCAGTTTGATTGATTGATTGGTTGATTGAGTTGAATTAATGCGGTCTATAGCAACACTGCTGCTTTAAGAAAAATTCACTTAAACTTCTCCACAGCTGAATGACTGACTGTAGAGCAATATCCTCTTTCTGACCCATGTGTGTCCCATTACGAGAGTTTATTGTCCCCAACCCCATCTCTGATGCTTGTCTTTACCCATCTGCTGGAGACTCTCCCCTCTTTTGATGTCTTGGGAGGACTAAGTGATCCCCAACTTATTTCAGCCAAGGTGAACTGGGTTACTTTAAACAATTACATAATGATTCATTGCCAACCTCACTCTCTTGCACTGATGCACTCATCCTAGCAGACCTGCTCTTGCTTCTGTGAGAAACGTGGTGAGGTGGTTACATTCACCAAGGGAGCACTATTAACAAAATGAAGCTGTACCACTGGCCAGCAGCTACTTCCACAAGTACAATTATTTCCACCGCACAGGCCTTGCTATCCACACATGAGGATCTGAGCCAGTGTTATGTTCACACTTTGATTGAACTAGTACAAAGAGCTGTCTTTCTCTACCTCAAAAAATACTTGGAAACACATGCCTAACCTTTCCATATAATTAAATCCTCTTAATTTGTGCACTGACAGTTTACAAAGAAAAATGGTTAACACTATGCAAAGATATAAACCACTCTCATTACTCATAAACTAGAGTCCAAACAGTTTTGTTTGTTTCAGAAGGAATTATGCGTTCACTTATGTTCTTGCTGAGATCAAGGAGGTTTTTTTGGCACGTTAGCTTGGGTGGGATCACAAATGAACACTACATAACTTTTTGAAATTGTCTTCCATTGCCCATTTCTCCTCAAGATTTTCTTCTCTTTGTGAGGTGACCTAAAGTTACCTACTGAGTGGCAAGAGGTCTTTATTTACAATAAATGTTTCTTCACAAGTCTCTCTAGTTCTACAGAGCACTTCCTTTTTCAATTAGTTTTCATCACAGAAGAAATCAATCTGTAAAATGTAGTACTGGCAAATAATAAAGGTGCTGGTTTCTAGTAATTGTTAGCTATACCATTGCCATTACCTGCTTAAAATGGGATGACTGATTGCAAATTTAATCTGTGAAGAAAGACATGGGGCTTGCTGCCTCCCCATCTAAAGAAAATTTAGCAAACAAACTGAAAATGCCAATTGTTGATAAGCCATGGTGTTGTGATTTCAATCTGCAGACCATGGTGGAGGTGTCTCTCTGCATTAAGTGTCCTATCTCTGATTAAAACACTGACTGCTATCTGAATTGCAACTGTCATCATTGCCCATATCTATTTTCCCAATGAAACACATATTTTAGAGTCTTGTTGCTCTTTTGCAATTTTTAATTTAAAAATAAGTGAGACATAAAATACAGGCACCACTGTTTTCAATATATCAATGTTCTTTCAATTAAAATTCAAATAAACCAAAATACAACTTTAAAACGAGAACCAAATTGGTCACATTTCTAATCTGAAAACTCCACAACCCTGAGGAAATTGAGATCAGTGTGTGATCTCTCGCACCGCCTTCCGTAATGAGCTGGGCACTCTGAGCATAAAAGTAATCCAGCTCAATCCACCCTGGGTTCACATTCCAAATTATACTTCCTGCTGGTCTTGTTTTAATCTAAATGCAGAATTTACTGTTTTTGACAAACAGGGGTTCCCCCCCCACACAAGCTTTCCTCCCACTCTCTTGCCAACACCCCTGCTCCTGGTTTCCCCTTTCTAAAACACTCTTCCTTCCCACATGATCTCCAAATGAATCATCAGTCTCCCTCTCTCTCCTTTCTCTATGCTACTTTTCCTCACTTCATTCTGTTTCCTTCCCCTGTCAAAGATCTCTTAGTCACAAATTTCCTCATTCCTCATCTCTTCTATCAGTGTTACTTATATGACAATAGCAGCTCATTGAATTTTTTTAAACTCTAAGTAAAAAAACCCACCTCCATAATGCAGTATTGGGTGTTCACCAGAAGACAAGGTACTAGGTTTAGAGGAACAGATATCAAAGGCCTTGATTATGATCGGTAAAAACTATGAAACATTGTAAAGAGAGCAGCTTTAGAAGCAGCTCTCATGCCGAGGTATTGCAATTGTAAGATGAGCAACACTAGTTTTGTACAGGAAAATAATGTAAATGTATCCACTCTTTTGAATCAATGGATTCTCTTGCTGTGCCTTGTGTGTCAGTGCCAGAGATTTGCATCCATCTAGTTTCACAAATAAATACATGGTCTTCCTAAGAACTCTTCAGCTTTGAAAGCCACTTGACCCAAGGAAGAGTTCTACTTCATTAAATAGCTTCATTTAAGGGACTGAAGTATCTTCAGGAGAGTTCAGCTTTTGAAGGCAGCATAACATGGGTAACAGATTCAGGAGACAGTGGAAGAAAACTTCAGCATAGGTGGAGGAATCCACCGGAGAGAACTGGACTATGGAGGGTCTAAATGCTTGAAAAGTTTCTCAGTATAAACTACAAAAACAAGAGAGAAAAGAAAATAAAAGAGCAGTCTTAGATTTATGTTAGTGAAGAAAGAAAAGTAAAAAGAATCTCAGATTGCTACACAGACGCTAATTAAGCTTAACAGCATCCCTAGGAGCTTTGGTGGACTTGGTCCCACTTTTACAGGAAAAAAACAACATAGTGAGAGACAAAACAGCACTGTCAGAGGGCAAACAGGGTCCTGTTTGGAGGACAGCACAAGACATGATTTTTGTCAGTTCCTCACTTGCATCATAAAAGCAGGATTCAAAACAATGACAATTCCACAGTTATAAACGTAATTTCATTGCTTCCTCTCCTCTTCTTTAATAACAGAGGCTATCTTGTTTCTGTCCAGAGCACAGCACTCCTGGACACTTCAGCAGAGGGGCCAAAACCACTCCATTCTTCACAGAAAATTGTATCCCAGTGGTGGCCACGTTCTCATTAGTTTTAAATGAAGACTAAAACCAGGGGAGTGAGGCCAATACAGAACCAGTGTAGAGAGATCAGTATGATGCAATTTGTCTCTGAGGTAAAATCAGTCAGATCAGCCATTCACAGAAAATCATTAAGACTACAAATAAGACTCCAAAGACCAATAAAAGAAGCATGAGGGAAAAGAAAGATAATTCCATATTTACAATATCTATATACGCATACACATTTGTGATCACTGTTTGGGATTAGGCAAATAATAAGCACCAATTTTGCCAGGTACTATTTAGTGCTTGTACTCGGACTTATCTGTAGAAACAGGAGAAACAGGTCTTGGCAAGACAGTTAGAGAGGAAAAGAATAATAGATTTACAAGTCTTTAAAAACATCACGGTGTGTTACTAAATGCATTATTATAGGTACTGAGGCTAATTAAGTTCTGCAATAGACATCAGTGAAGAGATCTCTCTCTGCTTGGATTAACTTTGCCCTAGTAGTAAGATTTATGTGAAACTACAGTGCTACAGATACCAGAACAAATTTTGCTCACTTCACACATGTAAGTCTTCTGTTCTATCCTAGAACACAACCAGCGTGTGCTCCATCTGTAGGTATTTGTGACCTCTTATAGTAACCTAAGTTATTACTATAGTTCAGATGACAGCTGTAGGACCTCTTTCCAAATGGTACCACCACATGTCTAAACTCACGTTCTCTAAACTGGGTGCCAGTAGAGTACTGCCCAAATTTTCTTTGGGACAGAAACTGTTATGTCAATACAAACAACGTGTGTATACAAAGTGAAGTTTTGGAGAACAGAAAAGACTGGATGCAAGATTTTGTCAACACATAAATGCCACTCATGAGTATTTGTCCCTAACCATGGAACAGATTTACCAGTTGCAAGCATTTGTTTACCTATTGGGAAGCACAGGGGGATCCCCTTGACTTTAGAAATGGTTTGCGTGCCAAAAGCAGATATCTGCAATATTTCACACAAAACAACAAATCTCATGTCCCTGGAGAGAAAAGGCTGTTTATTATAGTGACATTAAGCATTGCAGCACTCAGCATATACATTGTTAGTACATAAACTATACTGTTTCAATCGTACCCTTCTCATTCCCCACTATTCCCCGTGCTGCTATCAGCTTGCTTAATTTATTGTAAGATATAAATTCCTTATTATCAATAGTTACTTTTTAGGTACTATAAACATTTGTAAAGCTAAGCAAGAAGAAGCAAATATTATTGTGGTATTATTAAAACAAGAATGGGGTGAAACAAACATATGATAATTATGAAAGATACTGGGGTATGTTTGCACAACTTGGGTGTATTTTTAGGACATGGTCTGTCTTAGTGACAGAACATATAAGAGGGAAGGAATTTCTGAGTGTTACACTAAGTTCTTTTGTTGGTTTTCTAAATATGCTGGACTAACGTGTCATTTGCAGCCTTTCTTATAAAACAGAGAAAATATTTTTCCATCCCATGGGAGTATTGTGAGAATTACTCATCTGGTACACAGATAATTCCCAGCAAATAAAAATGCTGCTAATCATTGTTGGTATTACCTATTCCTCACAGCTTCTGTGACAAGACAGCTGACTACAGCCCAGTGGGTGTATCACCAGTTGTCATGGGGGTCGCCTCTATGTTTTTGGACAGGCTATCAAATGAGTAGAGAACAAATAATTCCTGGGGTGTTGTGTTCGGCTCCAGCTTCCATAGCACCGTTTGGATAGAAAAATATGTCGTGTGCCTCTCATAGCCTCAGTTGAGCTGAAACCATGTTGAAAAGAACTGGGTTGATGTGCAACTCCTGTCAAGCGGTGCTGACAGAAACAAGGGTTTGTCTTTAAAACCAGAAACATAGAGAAAGTGAGTGCCTTTGCTAAGGTATCTTTCCTTGTTTGCAAACTCTTGGTCTGCAATTAAAACAAGGAAAGACTTTATTATTGGCTGAGTGAAAACCAGTGACATAAGTAAATAAGTAAAATATCCACACCCATCATATCTCTGGCAGTGGTTCTTTAGTTCACTTCCCTACCAATTGGTGCCAAAGTCCAAGGAGCTAAACATCCCTTTAACTCTTTGTCTCCTCCCTTTTCTCTCTTCAAGGCTATTAATGGTTAATGCATGTTCAGGATGAACTTGGCTGACGTGTCTCCAGCCCCTATGGGAAGTGCTATCTGATCTGGTCCACCTACCCCGGCAATAGCAATTTATTTTTATTGCCGTCATCAGGCATCCCCCACCCCCAGCTCCGATACCGATTTCCACAAGTTCAGCAGAGAGCCAGCAGGAAATACCTTGCTCTCGCTGTAAAACCGCCTGTGTGCCACAGGTTCAGAGCAGGGTCCTACCACAGACACACTGCGATGACTTGTTCGTAGAAAGCTCTAGTAGACAAGGGGACAAGCAGCACCTCAGATCCTTGCACAGGAATTTTGTTGTATCAAGGGTGTAACCCAGCATGGGAAAGGAACCCTCTCCTTGTCCCCTTCCTCTCAGTTTAAGCCTATCTTAGACCCATCACAAGCTCACACTTTTAGTAGTTCCTAACAGTATTTCTTGGAGGGTTTCTACATAAAAAACTTTTAGAAGTAAATTCTCTGCACATCTCTTGATTTGCCAAGAGTTGGCAAGACAGATTTTTCCTTTGAAAGGCCATTGCCCAAGCAGGTGGATCCCATTCTCAGGCTCACTGACAGAAAGCAGACTCCTCCCAGCCCCACAGCCCATCTGCTCTGCCTTTTCACTCATACGGGGTTGGAGTCACTGTCCTCTTCAGCTTTGCACCAGCAAGTTCATACATAGTTGAGTGACTCTGAGCAAACATATGGGACTTCCTTTAATTGTTTCGTGTACTTTATCTTCATGGGTAAACAAAACTGTTGATGTTTTGTATCAGCTGGTAAAAAGGCTAATTAAAAAAAAAAAAAAAAGTATCATATAGTTGCTAGCTATGGCAAAACCCAGCAGAGGGTCTTCTGTTGGTTGTTGAACACAGGAAGCAGACGCCTGAGCTGTTTCCCTCCATGGAGCCTCAGCAGCCACAGCAAGCTTTCGGAGAATGCCGAACTTCACCTATGGCCAGTGACACTTGGGAGCTATGCTGCCTTCCTCCTCTTTCACCTGACTTCTGAGGAAGGGCAAACTAAAGTTACAGGTTCATTTACAGATGACATTTAATCCCACGCAGTACCCTGAGCACACCACCACCATCCCTTGAACCTCTTGAGGGAAGAGGCACCAGAACGTGCTGCTGGGTGGCTGCGATTTTCCACCCTGGAGGCAGCCCTGCTTCGGCCCCAAACATGCCTCTTCCTCCCTCTTGCTGGGCTGGCAAAGGAGGCTCCTTGGGGGCAGAAGGCTCTTGGCAAGTGGGGATGTAACCGCCATTGACCACCGCATTTTCTCTCACATTTGCAAGTCGAAGCACGAGCGTGACAAGGCCAACGTTCGCACCTGGAGCTCGGTGCTAAAAAGGTCTCTCCTACCCCTGAAGCCCCTCGGCCTCCGTGAGGCTATGTTTTTTAATGAGGCGTTAACTGGCGGGGAGCCGAGCTGGCAGGGCAGCGGAGGCGAACCGTGCCGGGGACGGCCCGCGACTGAGGGCCTTGGCGGAGAGGCGGCTTTTCTCGGCGAGAAGGGGAAGGCCCTAGAGGGATCCCCGGCCTGGCGGGTGGGTCGGCTCAGGGCAACCCAGCCCAGCCCGGCCCGCCGGCAACCCATGGGGCGTTGTACAGCTGCCTCCCCTCTACCGCCCTTTCTCTCTCTCTCTTCCCGCCCCCCCCCCTCCTCCCCTCTGCCTCGGTCCGCCCGTATCCCTGCATTCCCTGCTGCAGCACCTCCCCTCCTCCCCTCAATCCCATCAGTAGCGGCGGCCCCGGGCTCGGCTCCCCGCGCTGCGGCGGCGCTCGGCGGCGGCTCCCCCCCGCCGCGGCCGCCATGTTGGGCTGCTGCGAGCTCGGTAGCGGCGACGGCTGCGTGTGACCGCGGGAGGAAGGGAAGGAGGGAGGGAGGAAAGGAGGGAGCGGCGGGGGAGAGGAGGGCGCGGAAGCGGAGGGGAGGGAGGGCGCCGCCGTTACCCCTCCCCGCCGCTCCGCGCACGCACACACACACCCCACACACGCACCGCGGGAGGATGCCCTTTGCCCGGAGGGGCGAAGCCGGGAGAGCATCTCACCGCCGGGAGTGAAGCCGCCGCCGCCGCAGCCTCCCGGCCCGTAGCGTGCGGCCGGAGCGGGGTCGCCGGCGCGTTCCCTCCGCCCTAGGACGCGCACCCGGAGGAGAAGGAGGGCGCCGTCTCCGCGGCAGCAGCCATGGGAAGGATTTGACAGGGCTCGGAGCGCTTCCCAGCCGCCCCGCGGCAGTGCCGGTGTGGAGGGGCGCGCATCCCGCCCGCCGCCCCTTGGCGCAGCGCAGGAGAAGGGGGCGACGATGAAGACTTTAGTTTTTTTGAATCACTGAAAAGCCTTAAAAGGAGACTCGGTAAGGAGGAGGAGGAGGAGGAGGAAGGGAAAGGCAAAGGCTGCCCGGGGCAGGACGTGGCTGCGCCCTGAGGAGGGGCGGTGAGGGGACCTGCGCCCCACCCCCACGGCGGGCGCGGTGGCCGCGGAGGCGCTGCCCGCCGGGCCGGGGCCGGGGAGGCGGGGGCGGC
>WUAM01000309.1:493300-511211 GCA_024336885.1 Actenoides hombroni
CTAATATAAAAATAAATAATATTTTAATGTGAAAAATAAGTGTAATTATGTAAGAGTTTATTTAATAACTGCTGCTGATATACTGTCCATTCAGGTAAAGCAGGTTGCAGACTTCTGAAATATAGATATACTTTTTTTTTAGAAAAAATGAAATAAAACAAAAATAATATATTTTTATACACAGGAAGTCTGCAATACAAAGAGGTAATTAGAGCTGTCTGTGTTTGTGCACATTTTGGTGTATTTTTTTTCTTTTTCCCAAGACAAGACTGTCAGCTGGATATTCTTGTGTGTTTTCTGTTATTTCTGAAGCTTTACAATCAAATTTTGTGAATAGTTGTTGTGAATTCAAATCTGGATAATTTATTAATACACTTTTGGAAACAGAATTGTGGGTAAAAAGTTGAAGGAGGATGCTGCAATGATTAAAAATACATAGTATTTTTAATTCAGAAAAGCTTTTCCATAGTGGTTATATGTAATTCCAAATGCTCAGTTTTCTTTTTTTTTGCCCAGCTTCCTTTTCAGGAAGGCACAACCACTCTTAATTTTGTTTCTGAAATTATTCTTGCATTGCAAATGGGATGCTGGAGGCACAGCTTTCCATAAACAGATTGCAGCCAACTGGAATTTGATTGCGGGGGTCCAGATAGGAAGTAATTAAATGTTTGAGGTTTTGTTTACTTGGGTTTATTTTAAGTACCTTAATGGATGTCTTTGGCTTTGGAAGGCTGGGCCCATAGCAATGATAGATATTATCAAACGAATGGCTATTACCAGGGAGTGATAATAGTGTTTTGGTGGTGGTGGTACATTTCAGTGGGAAAGCCTTTAGCAGCCTTCTTATATTTATTTTATATATATATATATATATAGGAAAGGGCCTGCCGTGGGGCAGTCCCTACTCCGAGGCCTGCACACCTTCTCCCCTCCTCTGACCTCTGCTCACAGGGCCGTTTCTCTCACTTTTTTTCCTCTCTCCTCTTTGTCTTTGTGGCATTTCACCCTTCTTTAAGCATGTTTTTCCTGGGGTGCTGCCATTATAGCTGAGGCACTGAGCTGGGCCCTGTGATGGGACCAGCTGGAACCAGCCAGAAACTTCCTTGACTGTCACAGGGCAGCCCCGGCCTCTCCTCACAGAGCAGAGCCTGCACAGCCCTCTGCTCACAGTGCCTCCCCACAGGCACCCAGTGCTTCTCAACAGGTGAAACTGGTAAGAAGTAGCCAAGACTCGGGGTTGAAGTTGGTTTTGTTACATTGGATTAATGATCCCTTCATAAATTCTTAATTAGGCAAGTAGAATAGTATAGGTCAAGATGACTCGCACTGAAATTAGATGGTGTTAAATTACCTGCGTTGCTGCACAACTGTGTTTTCTATCCCACAGTGCAATAAAACTGTAGAATTGCAACAAAAATGTATTTTACGAATTAAAATAAATGAAATATTTATTTTTCCTCCTTTTTATGCTTTCCAATTCTGGTTGAAAATTACTTGCTTATTGTGGAGTGAACTTCGAACCTTCAGGTTTTAGGTTGTCATATATAAAGATTAAAATTTATCATTGTTGCTTTCAACCTTGTGAAGTGAAGTGAGGGTTTGAAGGTGAACTTCTAGGACTATAAAGGGGCTTCACATTCCTGTACTGAAATCCATATGGTACGAGGTTTTTATGTTGGGTCTGGGCCGATTTGTGCCTCTGTCCATGTTGCTGTCCTTTTCATGGAGGAGGTAAACAGCCATTTTCAGATGCAATTTGCACAGCGGTGGTAATCCTCACGTGCTGTCCATCATCCACCTGTGTGTTCAAACGCAGAGTGACCCGGAGCTCCCGTCACTGTCATCTCAATTTCTGCAGCCACAGAGCCGTCCTAGAAACAAGACTTCCCCAGCTACTGATGCTTCAGTTGGCTTCTTAGATCCAGTTACGCTCTCAAATGTACCCGTCTGATTCCTGCTGATGGCAGTCGGCGTTTGTAGGGCTAGTTTGCTACGCATTAGTCATGTGTCAAGCAGTACAACTGGTAGTCTTGAGAGACTGTCTTTGGTCTAGCCCAAGCCTGATGATTGTGAATCTGAGTAGTCATTAAATGCAGGGCCATTTTCATTCTCTGGTATGTCCCTATATGTGATGTCCTGCTGGTGAGCAGCAACAACTGATGAGATGTTAAGCTAGCATACTCATTTTAAGAACATTTCCATGTTTCTCAGACTTTTTTCCGGACTCTGTTACTATATAAGAAAAACTATTTACATATGGCTATTAATGGTACAGAAGTAACTATTAAAATTTAGCACTGTATGTGTGGATTTTTCATTAGCTTTCTGTTTTTTAGACCTGTAAGGGAGCTTTTCTTTGACCATTTTGAGACCAAAGAGTATCTCTGATAGGTGTTAAGTAACTACTAGACCATTTCCTGTTTTTCTGTGAAGTATGTGTGTTGTATTTAAATCCCTTTAGGGGCAATTTTTGGCAAGTGAATTTGCCCACAAATGAGGCAAAATAAGCTCTTGGTGGCTGTGGTAGAAATCAGTCTTTTTTTATTGGGAGCAAAGTACATAGAACATAAATCAGCAAAAACCACAAAACCCTCTCTCTGCTCAGTAATTGACTTCTAAAATTTATCTCTTTTAAATAAGGAAATGCTGAAAATAGATATGAAAAGCTTGTAGTCTTGAAGTCTAGTTAGTGATCAATCTTCACTTTACTATGGATGTGAAATTTTTATGCTCAGAAAGCTGGAATTACCTTTCCACCATTGGTCTTAATAGGTAAATAAGTATTCTGAAATTGTGAATTACAAAAAAATAAATAAATTTGCTGTATTTACTGGGATCATTGTTTTGAAATACAAATTAGCGCTTGCTCTGACAACTACTGTGTTCATGAAAACCCCGCTGAGGAATAGCCTGCAGAACAATTTCTTCTGGTACAGTTGTTTTTAAGTAATCCCTGTCAACGCTGTGCATCGAAAATGTGCTAGCTATGCTGTGGTCTCAAACAGCTGTCAAATGTAGTTTCTGGCACAAAGCCATCTTTTGATGTTGTTGTATCCGGTTAACGTAGAAAATGAAGAGATCGTTTTCTTCTGAACTGGTTAGATTTGTGGTCAGCAAGAAGAAGAAGAAAAGGTCCTGAGTTATAAATGAAATTTGTTCAAGAAAGGTGTAAATGAGCCTTCATCCATGTCTGCCTTGATTCACCTCATGAGTTGCTTTCCTGAGGACGTACTTAACCACATGCTTTCCTGAAAATGGGTCAAAGCTCGTACTGCTGTTTGACTTTGGGCTAAGATAAGCTATGCGACTGTAATTATAACTAAGTTATTAGATACTATCCAGAAAGTATATTAAAATTAAGCAATTTCCAGATGATTTTTCCTTCTGATGATCCAAAAGGGCGAGGCAAACAATACATTTGAGGTTTGATATAAATAGGAAAACAACTGTAGTAAAGAATTCAGGAAGATGACGTTTTGGAACGGGGCAGAAAGGGAATCCATTCCTAGGCACCAACATGTCTTTATATACAGATTTCACTTTGGATAGGACTGTATGTATAGCAGTTAGCAGAATTCAATCTACCAAACTGTTTTTTCATGGTAGCTAGGTGACATCCCACCAAATCCTGAGGTGATAAAAGAACTTAATACCTTAGATAAGTATATGAGTTCCTCTCAGGGACTTGAGTTTGTCCAAGTAGCTACCATATCTTATAGTAGAGAACATGAAGTCTTGCATACATTCTTTATTTAGACTATATAAATCTCTACCATTAGGTAGTTTATATTTAATTCTTGCTTCCTCTTGGTCATTATGGTGATTTTGCTCATCACTGACAAAGCCTTTTCATTTTCCTTGAATTGTAGAAATTGGAAACTACAAAACCCTTGCCAGTGAGAATTTTTCAGCAGTTTCTTTCTGCCCTTTGTTTTATGAAGTTTCTTGTTGTATCCATCAAGGTTTTTGCCAAAGGAAAACTGGCTAAGAGGTTCTTTTGGAGCCTGTTAATTAATTCTAGTGGATCAGAGCACTGTAACGTTGTAACAGATCAATGTCATCTAGTCTTGGTTTAGACAAAATAATCCTGTGTTAGAAGTTTCATGTTGTTTCAAAAGAAGGGTTGTTAAGGATGATGCTGCAGGTTATGTTTAAATGTTGTCATTGCATAGTTAACGTAAATAAATCTCTGTCCAGAATTCATGGTTGCATGTTATCTTCAGTTAACCATTTTTCCGTAGTCAGTATGTGTCATTTGAAAACCACATGTATCTGTACTAATAGGCTTTATCTGTGTAATAACCAATACAGTAAAAAGTAAATGAATCTAGTCTCCGTGCTAAGAAAAAAAGGCAATAGACACCATATATGTCATGTTGAAATTGAGAAGGGATTTTTAAATACAGTTTGAAGTGTTGTCTTGTACAAAATGCATCTGGTACGGGTTTTAGCTGTCTGTTCCAGGTAATGAGCTGTGAAATCGAATGGGACTGTATAGGCTGACTATATTCCATGGTTTGCAGATACAGAACTCTTTTTAACTCTGAATTTACTGCAAGCAAAATAGCTTGACATTTGTATGGCTTGTTTGCTGTTTATTTCCAGGTACTTGTTTCTGAAAGGCAGTAAATACTGTGAGTCCAGTAGTAAGAATGTTGTCACGGTAATTATGGTGCTGATAGTTTTGAATGACTTGTAGTGTGTGTTTTATGGAGAACATAGAAGGAGCCAATCCAAGGACATTTCTACTAGATGCTTGTTTATTGATTTTTGTTAAAATTAGGTTTTAGTAGTAGTTGTTGTACCCCAGTGTGTAATGCCACTCTTAGGCTGTGTTTAAGATATTTGTAGCTACTTGAAGTGTCTTCAGCTTTTGTTTTTTTCAGATAGCTGTTTGCAGCCTTGTGCAAATTGCGTACTAATATACGTGCTTACTGGAAAAGTTCTCCATACCCTTCATTTCCTCCTCTTCTCCCTCCTACCTCAGGTACTTGCATTATACCTTAGGTAGCAGAGCAAAGATATCTGCAATGTTTCTGTCTTGATTTTGCTTTAGTTTGAAATCTTGGCTTTCATAATTATTCAGTGAACCCACAAAGCACATATTTTTATGGCTAACTTGTGTATGCTGCTAATTTGATACCAGTTAGTATTATTCTACTATTTGTATAGATCAAATCAGATCGTCAGGTTACAGTGGTACAGATTATGTAATTTCTGTTTAAGTACATTAATCAAATCACCTGAACCGAAAGATGCCTGATGTTACACCTTATGGCTTGCAAAAGTTACTTACGGTAGAAATGAAGCCCAACTGCTGTTAATGTGTAGTCACTGCTCATCTGCAGTTGTTCCTCTAATCTTGTTGGGTTTTCTGCTTTCACTAAATCTAAGCCGTTTTTGTAGAAACTCGTGGATTATTTGCGGTTTATGATATCGCTGAGATCTACTGTACTTTTTTTAAATGTAGTACTGGTTGACAGATGAGTAAGTTCCTCTTGGTTTCCTCCCACTTTGTCAGAGGAAGTCACATTTAATTGATTATGTGACTGAAGAGTAATGATACAACCACAGGAAATCCTGTGGCCAAAACCAGTTTTGTTCTCTGCTTACTTTTGGTAGTGCTTCTGTATTTGGAGAATAGTACCTTGGATTAGGACTACGTTCTACTGCAGCTTTAAAAAGGGGGTGCTTTTTTCTGTTTTTTTACAAACCAAATGACTAACAGTTTTTGAGATGGGGAGTCTTTTTATGTAACATCTAAAAGTAGATAGTATTGCTGATGAGAATTTGTGGATGAAAACTTGGCCATGTGGGTCGCTTCAGAGAAAATGGAAGCTGATCGTGTCAAATGCAGACACACCCAAAGAAAAATGTGTAGCAGGTACATACTACATTTGAAGTCTTTGAAAGGTAAGAGGTACGTGGAGGCATGTAGCACTTCTTCCTTGTTGTTCCTTTAGCTGGAGCAGTGAGGGAATTTGGCTACACAAGTCCTTGTGCTTCTAGAAGGAATATGACAGGAGAGTGAGTCCACCCTTTCTGAGAACACAGCACATTTAAATTGATTTAAGCAAGTCTGCACCCTCATTCCTCATCAGGAGCAGTTTATATCTTGTCTTTAAGCCATTATTTCAGGGTATAGCAACATGAAAGTTTCTAATTATTTTAATCTTTGTTTGGGACCTGCTTTTCTGTGACTTGAGGCACAGTAATAGCATTGTTGGATGTCAGGCTTTTTATAAAAAGTTTCTGAAGGAACGGGAAGGTGAGATTTTTAGCTACAACTGCAGATTTTTTTTTTTCCTTTCCATTTTAAAGTAATTTAAAGGAATTCATTACCATGCTAAGTAAAACTAGGGAAAGGCAGGATTCTCTAGAATGTTTTTGCTTTCTTCTTTGCACATACTACTACTGTTAGGCCTTTTTTTGTTTATACATTTATTTCCCAAATTTATCCCTAAGATAAAAGGGCAAAGGAAGGATAAAATATTTTAAGAACATGTCTCTTGGCCTTTTAGAGAGTGTGTGTGTGTGGTGTTACCCTGACTTGACAGTCCTTATCAAGGGGACTGCTGTGGTAGCCAGCATGTTAAAGCTGCTAGTGTTTCCAAACTGAACGATGTCTTAATGGCAAGAAGGGAAGAGGGCTTGAAAGCCAACCAGGGTGGGGAGGAAGGGGCAGGAAATACTGACTTGCACACCCATAAAGCATTAATATCCTGGAAGTGTGTAGTCCTTAACTCCTATGCTCTGGGCAGCGAGCATCTGATACTGCCTGTGGCTGAGTGCTCACTGGATGTGTACAGCCTTGGAGCTGTATGCTGCTGGGGTTACTGAACCTGAGCAGGAGCCCACACTCCTGTATTGCTGTCATGTCATAGGCGGGAGGAATAGGAGCAGGAGTAAGTGCTGATCCTGGCTGTTTAGTGAAATGTGGACAGCTGTAGCAGTGTTCCTCACTTTGAGTTGTTAGAATATTACCTCCAAAGCCCCCTAAGGACACGAGCCCTCTGGGAAGTTACATGGAGACTTGAAAAAAAGAGGGGAAGGAGGCAATAACAGAGACAGAGACAAAATGGGATAGCAGTACTAGCTACAGTAGTTCAGGGAATGTTGATTTAATAGAAATGTCAATTTCTTTTTTTAATTCCTATTCAGCTCCTGTAGTTCTTTTTATTAGAGACCAGTACACACCGTTCAGTAGATCCAACAGAAATATTATCAGTAGAACTGTTGACCTCAGAAACTTACGCGGTGGAAGTGCTCGGCACAAATGCCAAATTATCTAATATTCAAATACACAATATTAGTGTGCACTTTCTCTATTGAGCTAAGCGTACGTATCTTAAATACATTAGGATCTTAAAATGAAAGTTAAATCTCAGAAATAATGGAAATGAACTAAATGGGTTGCTAATATCTGAAGATTATCTGGAGTAACTTGCAGAATGTGGTCTTTTGGAATTAGTAGCAGTAGGATTCAAAAAAAAGTAGTTGAAAGATGATTGAAAATGACTTCACAGAATCTGGTCATTTTCTTTCCAGCTTGAAGCATCAAGAACATTCTGTAAGATAATTTTTGTTGCCTTCAGTAGTAAATTTGGGGAAGATGCATGCTCTTTGCAAATGAATTTATGACGACTGAATATCGGGTTCAGAAGTCTGGGCCGGAGGTGGGAACGTGGGTGGCTCTGTTTAGCCTTCCTGGGCTATCAGAGAGTGCCCATGAAATTTACCTGGAAGAGTGGTCTAGATTATTTATTTTTAAAAAAACTTCTGCTTTGAACTTGCTTCACAGCAAAGAGCAGGGGTGTTTTCATAGTATCTCACTTGAGCTGTGCTTTTCTGCTGTCTTCTGTGCAAAATCTAAAGATTGGGGAGAGCAGGGAATGTAGAATTTGGTATTTGATTACATGCAGTTCTAAGTGACAAAATACCTACACGAATTCCCGTCATCCAGCATAGCTTAAAACTTTGCTGACCTAGCTCTTCTTTGTCAGAGTATTTCAGAGACCTTTTAAGACTGTGGTAATTTCATCATAAAATACGTTGTGTGGTTATGTGAGGACTTAAACATAACCCAGCAAAAGAAAACCACTTAGACCATAGTGACCTTTAAAGAAGATCACTGAGTATGAGCTGTGTAACACTTGGAAATGGACAAAATTTAGCTGGTTTCTGTCAGCTGGGGATCTGGTGCAGTATTTAAACTGAAGCAATTTATTGCGTTGTGTTTTCCTCTGACAAGTTATTAATGCATGGTATAGAAACATAGAAGCAAAAATACTGTAACAGGTATGGGGGGGTGGGGAATCCAAACTCTGGAACAGTACCTCTCTTTTCTCACAATCTCTTCCTCTCCTATCTAATTCAAGGTTATTTAAGGAGTTAGTAATTAGTGAGGAGAAAGTTACATAACATTTCCTTCCAATCCCTACTGTCCTGTTGCAATGGCCTCTTTGGGCAGCTAGATTTGTTATCTACATAGTATTTCCCACATCTTTTAATTGCTGTGACCTACCCCCAAATTTTACAGCTTTAAAAAGCCCATAGCAGGATGAGAAAATGTGAAGTTTTTCACTTCTGTTCCATGGATGTATATCTGAAATAAAGATGAAACACATATATTTTAAAAAAAAAAGTGAAATAAAGATAGTACTGTAATTGGATTATGTCAAAACATTTAATTGTAGTCAAAGGGGGAAACACTCCTTACAGAAATTGCAGGTCAAATGAAAGTGGATGAATGGAGTAAAAGTGATGAACACTGGTGGAGGAAAGAGAAGTCTTTACTTAGAAAGACTGTACCAGTTTTGCAGAAGATGTTCATAAACCATAGATGTGGGCATGGAGAGCAGGCAGAGCAAACAGTAAAGAGTTCTTGACTATACATGGGATGAGATTTGTGATGAATTCCTAGAAGATATTTACTAATCTGTTCCAGTATACTAAGTGAGTGTTTTGAAAATTATATCCAAACAGTCTGAAAATAGATGTTTATTCCTGTGTATACTTGAGTTAAGAGGGGGAAAAAAAAAAAACCATAAACAGGAGATATCTAAACCAAGAGAAATTTTAGGCAGCTCTTTTTAGGATAAAATATTTTGGAGCAAGAGATGGAGAGCATGTTGACTTAGTATGTTAATAAAGCTGTTAAATACACCTTTATGTTTTCAATTCAGAGTGATGTTTATGCTGCCTTAAGTGAGCTGAAGACCTCCAGTACCTCTCTAACTTTAGAGCAAGCGTTTTGTCTTTGTCTTTAAGCAAAATTTTGTCCTAAATTCAAAGGAAGTGTTGCATTTGTGCAGTAACACAGGATGAGAGAAGATTCCTTTTTCAAACTAGATTTGAAAATGCTCTTGGTTTGGATTATTCATGCATGCACTATAGAGCCTTAACTCTCCTGGTCAAGTTGAAGTAGTACAAGCACCTCAGCATGAAAAATAATGCTGGTTTGAAAGTACCTCCATACAGTGTGTACCCACGGAAAATGTGAAACAATAGCAGTGTGAGTAGTTCTCCTCACATTTGCACAGTAGCAATTTAATAGAAATGTAAGATTTTCAGTACAAGTTTATTCCTAGCTGCTGTAAACACTCATGTAGCCCAACATTCTGTTCAAAGAAGCTTATTTTTCTCTTACGATTAACTTTAAAAAGTAGGTGACAAAATATATTAAGTAATTTTTTGGAGTTTAAAGCATTCAACATGACTTAAATGTTTTTAAGCAAGCAGGTAAGTTTCCTTTTAGGCTTAGCATTGAAGGTAAACGTGTTGGTGTAGAATGCAGTGACACAAGTAATTAGTAAATCACTGCCACTAGTATTCCTAGTATCACAACTGTGTAGTATACTATGTGCAGTTATAGGGAAGTTAGTGTATTTCTGTTTGTTAATGAGAGCCAGTTGCTTTCTTCAGGTAATTGGACTCATGTCTGTTGAAAGTACAGCTTCAGCTGATTTACTAGCATCAACTAAGGCTTCAGGATCTTAATTTCCAGCAGGAAATTCTTTCTATTTCTGTTACCTTAAGGAGTAGAGTATGTGAGGTTACTTTGGTTAAAGCATGTTCCCAGTATTAGATACTATTTAGTGGTGGCAATATTTTATTTGTTTATTTATTTTCTGAATTAAGTGCCTGAGAAACTAAATACTAAAAATCATACTTGCCAATTAAGTGAAGGGCACATTCATATTTTCTAACTGGTGAAAATCTGTAGTAGTGCCTGAACTTACGCAGTAAAGTTGTACCTGATTATGCAACACACAGCTCATAATGAAATCATATGACTAAGGACCTGCAGAATTTGTAGGTTGTATTTAATTTTAGTTAATTTTATTAAATTATTCATGTAATTCTATGTAAATATAAGTATACTATATTCATATATATATGTGTGTGTATAGATAGAAACATATACACAGATACATATGTATGTTTTTGTATATTTAAAAACAAACATCTGCATGGTTTGGTACTTGATCTTGGTTAGAATTTTAAGGCACAGTTCCATAAATTTCTGATACCCTCTAGAAATGTTTTAAACTCTTAGTTCCCAGGGAGAACTAAGAGTGTTCTTTGTTCAGTATGTGGAAGAGTCAAATAATTATATCTGTGATTTAATACTGGATTTGCTGTTCAGTAGATTGTGCATGTTTTTTTTATTATTACTTTTATTTTTAATGTCTCCTGTAAAAGCCACCGGAAAATGTGCAAGGACTCTTTCAGAAGGCTTTCAAAATCAAGCTACTGCTAAACTCAGAGTATTGTTTTATGGAAAAAATGACATTATCAGATCAAGCTGTGATGTTCCAGGTGCTTAGGGTTTTTTGTCTTCTACCTGTCTGCATGGGTGTAAAAAATAGCAGATCAAACATTTTTAACCTTGAGGTTGATTCCTTTTTTGGTATACAGCATTGCTGTTTTAATACGTTCATATTTTTATGCCTGAATTGTAAAAACAAATAAAACTGCTATAGTACTTAGTGGAAAAACAGATAAGTATTACAGAAGCTCTTATGCAGGTGCACATGCTTGACAGAAATGATATTGAATTACTTTCATACCAGTGTAAGATGGAACTTGTATTTTAATATTCCAGAATCTGTGCACACCAAGATTAAAAAGCTGTCAGAGGGGAGATGTACGTGTAATGTAAACATAATTTTTTTGTTACTGAGAACTATTGACATATTTTTCATTTGAAGTGTCACTGCCTGAAATAATGTATTGATATAAATATCTATACTGTTCAGAATGTATGCTAATTTGTTATTTTAGAATATTATGAACTGAATTGTTTAATTTTTTTTAATGCAGAATTTTGTATGGCAATTTTCACTACTAATTTATTGTAGATATTAACTACTTTGAAGGTTAAAATAGTGGTATTTATGAACTGTTCACAAATTTACATTGTTGTTTCATATTCAAGTCTGTTTGAGATAACAGTATTTTAAGGCTTTGCAACTGTTACATAACTTTGAACATTTTTCTTACTATAAAAATTAATTTCTAAGGAGATATTCAGGAAGTTTTCCTTTTTCCTCTTCACTTCTTCAAAATGATTCCAGTTCCCCTCTGCTGGCACTTAGTTGGCACGAGTAATCAGACCTCTTTCCTCCAGGAATAGCCCTTTGTTTCTTTTTCGTTTGCTTGTATCAGTCTAGTCAGTAAATGAATGTGCTATCAGAGAGAATTTATACTTTATTTTACCCTAATAAAACTTGTGAGCTCCTCTTTTGAATGTTGCAGTTCCAGATGAGTTGTTTGATATTTGCAGAGGGAGGGAAGAGTGCTCTTTAATTGTTTGTAGTCATCAGTTGCATCAGAGTTTAAAATTCAAGTTGAAGATGGTTGGAAGTTGTGCAGTGTTTTTGTCTTGTAAAAGAAGCTCTAAGCTGTTGCACTTGATAGTAACGTGATGATTACCCAGAACTGCTGAAAATGTAATGCTGTGCAGTTGCCATCCTTGATGCCAGCAGTGCAACTATCCTTACGTGTGGGTTCTTGTTAAGGTGCTAGGATAGCTTCAAGGAAGGCAAAGGTAGTATAAGCCACACTGCTGGCTCACGTGGGACACAGTCTGTCCCCTTGGCATTGCTGAGTTCCGAATTTTGGAGGTCAGAAAAACAGCCTTAGGAAGAGTGGCAAGGGACAGGCAAAAGATCCTCTCCTGGTCGTTCTCGTGTAGCAATAGTATTTCCTGAGCCGGGGAAAGGTTCCTTTGTGTTTAATAGCCTTGTGCCTTTCCCCCCCCCCCCCCTTCTCCTTGTTTCTCTGCTTTGTGGGAAAGGTGCAGCGTTTTGGGAAGGAAATGAGTTAAACTGCTGAGGCGTCATTCTTGCACCTTGGCCCTTTATTTGACACTGTTTTGTTCTTTGCTCTTATTAGTGTTACTTAGTTTGTGCTTGGTCTATCTTACAAGAAATTCAGCTGTCTGCAGATACCAGGGATACTTTGTTATGTGAAACGTACTCATTGTACGAGAGCAGACTTTTTGGTTAAAACATGACTTTCTGGGGCTACCTCAAATTTTATTTACAGTTGTGAGGCCTTTCCTTATATAGGACTATAAACAGAAGATTTTTAAACAAGTGACACCTTAAGACTTCCACTATAGCAATAAAATCTTCGGGGTCAGGCTCTAGATGAACTTCTGTAGCCCATTCAGTGCTAGCTGGATTTCATGGTCAGATACATGGTTGGAGGATGAATACATACTTTCATCAGTGCATCTGCCATTTTATGCACTGATCACAGCCTATGATCTAGTTGCTAAACTTCATCTCTTTCTGATCTAGAATACACAGTACTGAAGCCCGTTGAATTTCTAATGCAAACGATTTTTCGTGAGCTTTTGGTCCCCTTGAACTGTGGATCCAGTTGTGGGCATGTTCAGTGTCTTAACGTAAAATAAACTGTAATATGTGGACTATGGATTAAGGTCCTTGTTGACATTAGAAGAAATTCATACTTTATTAAAAACCTTGTTAAAACATTCTGAAGATAAAACAACGTGGTAGAAGAAATTGCTCCTATTTTACAGGAAATGACATGATTAAATATGTAACTGGGCAGTAACACTTCTGCAGCTGTAGTAAACAAGTTGTCATCGTGACCCTTTTTAACTTTACAGAGAAAAACGAAAGCTGGGAGGTGGTTAAAAAGAGCTATTCAACAGTAAACCAGAAGAATGTGTCGAGTCTTACAGGAGCAGCCACAGAAATGAAAGCTGCTTTGCTTTCTGAAATCTGTTTCACTGTTGATCAAATGGCTCGTGTTTGGAGCCTTTGAAGAGCAATGCCCATTATGGTCTGCAGGAGCAGTAGTCGGCTCTAATTTTAACACCAGCCAACCGTTTCTTGAAAGACTGCAGCTGTTATTTACTCAGAGCAGTGTAACTAATTTGGGGTGGGTTTTTTTTGTTTTTGTTTTTTGTCTGCTGCAGAGCTAATGAATCATTCTTGCTCCTTACTGGGGTTCTACATCCCTGAATTATTACTTCAAATGTTACATTGTTCAAACGCCTTTTAAAAGGGTATGGCTTTGATGTACTAAGCGTAATGTAAATGAGGTGCTAAATGTAATGTGATCAATTCCAGTTTATTTTTCTTTTGTTATTAATAATATTTTTCTCTTGTATATGAAAAATCGTATTTGTAAAGCGAGCAAATATGGCAACTGTGCACAACCCACATCCCTTAAAAGGTTATTTAGGCATCATAGCAGGAATACTGGAAGAGTTGTATTACAGAGATGATTGCTGTAGATGTTTCAGCGTGGGTATGGGTGCAAACTGTGAGTTGCTGAATTCTGTATTGGTGATCTGAGGAAGTGTGGAACAGCTCTTCGGCAGTGGTAGCTTCTCTTTACTAGTTCTGACAAAGTGATACTGGCAGATCAATGCAAAGCCAAATCTTAGGAGCTTGGTTCCCTGTGTTGTGTAGCTTTTATTTGTTCACATATCTTCATTAGCATAAAAGCTAACAAAGCTAATCAGTATTCAAAGAGGATATTATAAAGGAAAATGGATACTACACACAAAGAAAGCATGGGATGCTTTGGTTAATACAGATGATGTTTAAACTGTAATTGAGCTTTAATGCCAGTGCGCATCTGGAAGGGACATAGGTCTGAACATACTTATTTCAAATGTTCTTGATTTGCTTTTATTTTTAGGAGAAAATGTTGTATGTAGTAGTGTATTGCAATAATTATAGGATTTGTCTGGTATCCATTATTATGAATAGGCTGTAGACAGTTTAAACAAAATAGTGGCTGGAGACTTTTTACTGCTATCATTATTTGGATTTCCTGACCTGTTTGGTTTTTGCTTTTTTTTTATTTATTTATTTTTTATTTGTTATGATTCAGAAAGATAGTTGGTGCATGTCTGTTGTCAACTTCCATAGCAGAATAAGTTCTGACCCCTGAAGACTTTCTGCTAAATATTTGCTATGCTGTTCCCAGAAGTAGCATTGTTTTTCTGCTATGCTACAGTTGTTATCAATATGCATTAACAAAACACTGTGAGGTTAAAGTATTGAATGAGCCTGGGGAAAAACTGTAGGTTTTTTTGCAAAGCCTTGTCTTTCAACAAGGGCTTTATCTTTAATTAAAAATAATGATAGTAAATTGAATGTCTGATTAGTGTTTTTGAGAACATTTCAATTATAGGGGTAGCTTTCTACCTTTGTGACTTAAAAAGAATTTCCACTGGAACTGTGGACTTCTGTACAGACCATCTAAATTGTGATACCCGTGTGTTTCTTTCAGTTACTGATGAACTTTCCCAGGCCTCAAAGTGCTTACAATCCAGAGGTTAAAACCGAGTGAGTTAGAAGACTTATCTGACCTGATGATTGAAGAGAGGGAATGAGAAATTGCCGGTCTGTTCTCTCCTTCAGGACTTGTTTGATTTTTTTCCTATGACTAAAATAAAACTAGATTAAAGAATGTTTTTAAGAGAAATCTCCAACTCTGTTTATGAGTACTCAGAGCAGATTGTAGTTAGGAGTAAAGTGGTAAGGACTGAATTTTCCCCCTTTGCTTTGATTCAGTAACCGGAGTTGTTCTGTAGTTGGAAATATTTTTTCAAATATTGCTGTTGCTTAGGTTGTGGTTTTGGATAGTATTCTCTTCTGTGTTCACAGAAAAACAAGAGATGACATTCTGATGACTTTACTCTGTTGCATGTGTGGCTCTGGGTCATTGCAGATCCTTTGAAAACCTGTGACAAAAGGCTAGCAAACATACAAGTGACAATATTTTTGAAGTTGAAAGAAATATTCCCACTGAAATCCCCAGAGGTAATGCAACTCTTCTGTGTGTGTATGTTCTCTAATAGCTGTTCATCTTGCACATGCAATCACAAGCTTACCTTGGATTGATGAATTATCTGTAATCAATATCTTGATTATAGAATCTGATTTTCAGGCCTTTGAGTGGAAGAAAGATCCTCTTATCCTCATTGGTTGTCAGGACAACTGCATGTTTGATTGCTGATAATTTTTTTTAATGTTAATTCATCTGTTAGTGCTTAATTAAAGCTGTAACTACTTAAGCGCTTTCTTCAGAGTGTAGTAAGTGTATTTAACAAGCCTAATGCTCTGTGGTGGCTGAATGTACCTGATGGGTCTGTATGTTTTGTTCACATAAGTATCCCAGAGGAAAGTTTTGTCAGGAAATATTTCTCCTTCCAGCTGTAATTGAATGGGCTTGAACAACAAGCTGAGACAGCTGGGTCCTGTTTTGGTCTTGATTTGTAGGGACCCAAGGGATTGGGAGAGTGGGAAAGGGCTCTTGTGCCAGTTGAGTGAGTTCAAATGAGGAAAAGAGAGCTTTGCTCCCTCGGCTGCTCTGCATTTCAACTATTAATACAGCAATAAAGCCTATTCAAAGAGTTCTGTGTTCTTTGTGTTTTTTTGAAAGAAGGCTTGTGTGCCTAGCTATTGTGTCTTTTTTGAAATTTAATGTCTTATCACATGAGGCAGAATTTTCCAGGTCAACCACCCAACTTTAATCATGAGATCTTGTAGACTGCAGGAAGGAAGCTGAGAAGTCCTCACAATAACCAAGGAATAACATCCTATTGGAAGTGTTCTTTCATGGGGTCATTCACATTATAATTAAGAGCCCCCAAGAAACAAGTAGTTAAGGCTTCAATCTTAAGCAACTTTGAGTAGAAGTCCTTGATGTAGCTATATTTAAAATGCATTTTCTGTGGTCTTTAGGTATAATAGGTGCTTTTTCCTTTGTCCTTTTAAGTGTTGCTCAGTTCTGAACATACACTTCAGATCGCTGTAGGGTGGTCAAATTGTTCCTTTCAGAGGGAGCTCTAAATCAAATTTTTGTAGGTTACATTGCAAACATTAATTGCTTGGTTAAAATTTGTATTTGCCTTCTGCTGAAGTGGTGTTGCAAAAGTAAATGGCTATTCCTCCTAACTGAATCAAGCTGTTTTAACGAATTGGCGCTTAAATTCTCTTGTCCAAATCCAGCTAATATGATTGCCAAATGAAAATAGCTTGAGGGTAGAAGTGGGGAAAAAAGGTGTATTTTCACAGTGATCAATCGCTTGTAATAAGTTAAGAATGAGAAGTATGCAGAGATTTGTGAAGGAGCTGCCTATTTTTAAAAACAAGGAAAAAAAATAATCTACAAAGAAGAGTCATCCTAGTAGTACATCCTTACTAAAGTTAGGGGGGGCGGGGAACAGCTCTGTGCTGTGGTAGCTAGATCACTTCTGAACTCTGTTTTCCTTGGGTATTACTGCATCATTGCCTGCAGTGCAGACAGACCTTAGTTTAGACACACAGGCAAGTAAACCCTAAATTCTCTTTAATTTATATACTGACTTTTGAGTACCTGGTGTATACAGACAGCTGAATGTAGCCCATCAAGTTGAATTTCTAGCAGCTTCTGGCTTTGCTTGCATGATAGTGTACCTCCATGGCTAGTGTTTGTCTGATGCTGTAGTGCAGTGGTGGCAAACCCAAATATAGAGGGCTCTAGTTTGTAGACTGCTGTAGTGATTTTTGTGGCAGATATCCTCTAACTTTACATGCATCAGAAGTATGTCGGTGCATTTGTTTTGGTTCATCAGTATAACAGTCTAATAGCCAGATGGTCTTGACGCGTTTTATTGAACTGTAATTTTGTTTATTTACCAAGTCTAATGGTGTCTCCATGTATATCAATGATTTGATGCTCATTTGGCTATTTGGATGGGTAGAGTTCTGAAATACTTCCCCGTAAGAAGTTGGGCTCTTGCAGGTATGAGTTGTAAGCTTCCTTAGACTGGTAAGAACTTCTTGGCTAGAGAGTTTTTTAATTTTTGTCTTTTTGCATGAGTATTGAAACTGTTATGAAGTATGGGTTTGTTGTCATCAGCTTCCTTTGGGGGGGAAAAAAGGTTATTCTAGAGAACTGTACAGTATGCAACTTTTCTTCCAAATAAAATTTCACTTGATGACAACTAATTTTATAAAAGGAAGTCAAAAAGATGTGGCACAAGCGTCTTCTGAAGCTGTATAGAAGTTGTGCAATCTTTAGTTAGGAGTGACACTGGGTAGAAAATCCTATGGTCCTTTTGCTGCCTCTGGATCAAAGAAAATATTTTATTTGTATTGTATTTCAGTATTTCCCTAGGACAGAATGGCAGAATTTAAATAGACCGGACAAAACTGTTCTTCCCATTCTTACAGAAGAACGGGTAACTCATTAGTGGAGGCTTTTTCTTTCTTTTTTTCATGGTCTCAACGTAGCCCACGGTGTTGCCTACAAGCAAGGATGGGAAAAGCTGGTTTACGTTATATCTAAGTGTCCTTTTAGGGGCAATATCTCTGTTACCAAGGTGGGTTTGAAAATTTGAGAGAGGAAGAGGGAAAGTGTTGATAGAGCT